>CM052545.1:270493-552734 GCA_028533065.1 Trachops cirrhosus
TGTGGGGACTCTGCGGGGTGTGGGGATCTGTGGGGTGTGGGGATCTGTGGGGTGTGGGGGTTCCGTGGGGTGTGGAGATCTGTGGGGTGTGGGGGTTCCGTGGGGTGTGGGGATCTGTGGGGTGTGGGGATCTGCGGGATGTGGGGGCTCCGCGGGGTGTGGGGGCTCTGCCGGGGGCCGGCTCTGAGCAGCGCGGCCTTTGATCCTTCAGCCGAGGCTCAGGGAAGCCGGCGCCTGAGGGCCCCGCGGGCGTCTGCGGCGGACTGCGACACGGAAGGCCGGTGGGAGGCGGGCGGACTGGGGTGGAAGCGGGCAGCACGGCGCAGGCGCACTGAGGGGTTCCCAGCCCGGCGGAGGCGGGGGGCGAGTCCGGAGCTGGCGCTGGGGACGGCGTGGCAGGGGGCGAGCCAGTCCGGGGCCTGGTCGTGAAGAGCCTCGTTTTCGACGTCAACTCGCGGTGTCTTCATTCATCTTCAGGATCCCGCCCTCTGGCTCCTCTGGGTGTCCAGACGCGAGCGCCTTCGGGGCCACCCTCCACCTGGTGTCCCGCCCTTGGCTGTGCGCCTCTCGCGGCCGAGGACGCCTGGGGCCCGCGCCGGTCTCCCTGCACCGCTGTCCCGACGCGGCACCCCTGACTCCTGTGAGCCCTGAGCTTCCCTGCACCCCACAGTCTAACATGTGCGGACCGGAGGGAAAATAGACTCTGGTTTCATAATGTGCCTTTAACAATTAAGGTTTTCAGAGCAATTTCTGTGTAATGGATAACTCAGACACTTGCCGTCTCAGGGTTGTGTTGGCAAATGGGAAGCTTATTAGGCACCGGAAGAAACTTAAACTTGGCTGTGATCACTCGGGAAGGAGGAGGGACACAGTGGGTCCACGAGTCAAAGTTTGCCTGCCCGTGGTTCTCCGGAGAAGTGCTGTGGGGTCGCGGTGGTCCCAAGCACGACCTCTTCCTGGAATGTTGTCCAACACAGAAAGCCGGGCTGGGGGGACAGCGGCAGGAGGCCCGCTCTTTCTCTGGTCACACGTCTTCTTTATCAGGGAGGACGCTCTTTCCTCCAAGCTGCCTTGCAAAAGCCTGGATATTTACCACTGTTGGGTTTACAGACTGAATCTTATACTCAATTTATCCATGTCAGTGGAAGGAAAAGTAGTTTTTTTTGTGTTTAGGTGTCTCTCTGAAGGCTTGATACAAACTTCATGGTTTGTATTTCTGTGGTGATCAGATGCATTATCGTGTAAGAGTGTTCTTTTAGGGCCCAGCGGCGAAGGACACGGTTAGTGGGTGATCACAGGAAGAAACACTGACAATTGCTGAGAATGTGTTTTGAAAGAATTTACTCTTCAGTTCATGCAATGTTACATTACGTTACTGAAATTACATCTGGGTTTAAATGTTAAAATATCATCGGTGGAGACAAGGGCCTGAATTTACACTCATATTTCTAAGGGGATCTGTTATAGATTGTCTATATAATAATTCCTACAGTCACTATTCTTTTACCTTTGCAATTTGAATAAATACTTATGCTAGGATCAAAGACATCTTTAAGATGTCCTATCATTAGTGCATCCAGCAGTGTTTATTGGACCCTTATATGTGTCAGGCAACATGATAGGATTTGGGAACACAACAGTGACCAAACTGAAATCCTTCATGGAGCTTCTATTCTAGTAGGTAGGGGAGATGGAAAATGAGGGCATAAAGATAAATATGTGCAGCACCTGATGCCCATTAGGAGGGCTACCATTAAAAAGCAGAAGACAGTGAGTGTGGTGAGGATGTGGACGGACTGGAACCTTGTTCCCATCGGGAAGAGCCAATGGGGCAGCTGCTGTGGAAGACACTCTGGCAGTTCCTCCACAAATTAAAATATTATATTACCATGTGATCCAGCAATTCCACCTTAGGGTGGACACACACACACAAGAGCTGACAGCAGGAACTTGAACAGACATCTGCACACCCATGTTCACAGATGCAATATAGCCAAAGGGTGAGAGCAGCCCCAGTGTCCATCCAAGGATGATGGACAAATGATGTGGTCCATCCACACGGTGGAATACTGTTCAGCCTTAACATGGAAGGAAATCCTTACCCCACTCCAACATGGATGAACCTGAAGGAGTAAAAGGTGAGGGGTGGGGAGTGAGTGGCAGTGGGTGTAGTAGAGCTTCAGTTTGGGAGATGGTTTCACAACCATGTGAATGTACTAAACTGCTGAACTGCACACTTAAAATGGGTGAGATGGCAACTTTTATGTTATCTGTGCTTTATCACACTTTGAAAATATAAATGAATGAAAATAATGAGCCAAGGCAGGTGTGGGGAGCACGGGTGGGTGTGGATTGCTGATTCAGAGACCTCCCTGCTGAGGAGCAGGCAGACAGAGGCCCGGAGTCTGGGAAGCAGGCAGCTGGTCTGGGGAAGAGTGTTGTTGGCAAACATGGAAACCGAGAACAGTCGGTGATGGGCCGTGTGGTGATTCCAGGGCCAGGAAGGCAGCTTGTGGAGTTCAGGGGAGTGGGGTGGGCAACTCGCATTTCTGGTGATGGTGCTGTCTGTGTAGAAATGCATCCTGAATAGGCAGTGGATAGATGTGGGATTGTATTTCTCTGTGATGGTAGACACAGTGTCAGTTGTTGGAAAGCAGGTGATTACAGTGACCTAATGCTACACGTGTTCACTCTCTAATCTGCTTCAATTTGGAGATGGGTATTCACATTGAACTGGACTCCCCACCCCACCCCATCTTGCCATTCTCCTAAAGGGGTATTTTCCCCCAAATTTCAAGTCACAGAATTAATAGTATGTTTATATCCTCTGAGTCAGAAATTAAGCCTATTTAAAAAACTCCATTATTGTGTAAGTAAATTAAAAGGCACAAAAATCAAAGTATTGGCTGTCTTGATTTCAGAATCATGCATGATTTACTGGAAAGTACACACTAAGATGAGTTTTCTGCATGTTAATAAACATTCAGCTGTAGCTTACTATGGACTTATGTATAAAATTCAGTGGTACACGCATGGGTCAGTATACAGTAGCTGTAGTATGCAGTACAGAGTTGTTGTGATATATGATTTGTCTAACCCAAGCTTTTTCACAGAACTGAAAAAAACCCCACCCTCTTCTAATTATAGAGTAATGTGTGATAGTGGAGAGGGCATAAAAAATCAAAAGTCCAGGTTCACGTACATGTTATATTCTTCACTAGAAGTAGACCCTTTGGAAAGTTTAAATCCTCTCTGAGCCCCAGTTTCTTTACTTGAAAATAATATCTACCCAACCAGGCTGCTGTGGGGGTTGGGCTGCTTTAAGCAAAGCAAATGGATGCACGCAGCTAGCTTATGAAATTGCACACTGTATTGTGAATAATGCGGCGCACGTTGGAATATTCATGCATTCATGGTGCTCTACTCTCTCTGGGACTGGTTGGTGGGAGACTAACTAGCAGGGGCAGAAATGTGCAGGAATCTGTCTTGAAGCCGCATTTGCAGAGCAGACAGACAGGTTCTATGTTCACTTGAGGAGAGGGGCACCCATAGGTACCACTTGAATTTAGTAATTCTGAAATTATAGGGTATTTGAACATTCCAATACCAGATAAAATGCTGTTGTATATATTGTGTTAGTTTGTATAGTGTGGGGGCTAAAAAATATTAATACTTTTCCTTCCACAAATGATGTGGGCTGTAGGGGAGCTGAGACGCCTGGGTGATTTGTGCCAAAAACCTCTGCATGAGACGTGATGTGCCCTGAGCAGGCACATTGTCACGATGAAGCTGCCAATCACCAGTTGCCCATAGCTGCCACCTTCTGAATCATCCAAATAGTTTCTGTGGAGGAATGTTCAAGCTTAATGAAAAATTTGGTGCAGATTTTTTGCTCGACTTGCACATTCATTTTGAATGAGATGACCATACACAACAATATTCCAGGTACTGGATGCTAAATACTTGGCCACTTTACGGAACTGGTTATTGTTTAGAGCAGAGAATAAGCATTTAAATAAAATAAAGTGTGATAAGTAGCACACATATGTGTACATGGGGAGGGCTTCTGGGAGGAAAGCGTGGGCCAGCCCTTTGGACTTGGCAGGCTTTGCGCTGAGTGAGTGTGTGTATGTGGCTGGGTGTGTGGGGTGAGCAGAGACTTAGATTAAGACTGGCCGAAGGCCTTGTTTGCTTTGATAAGGAAGATTTTAGGTTTCACCCTTCAAACAATGGTCACCCATAACAGAAGAGCATCGGAAAGAGTCATGTGACCAGCTTTGCTTTGTTTCTTCTTCCAACACAGTAAAACTAAAGGTAAATAAAAGCCCCCCAAGACAAAATGAGAGATGATCCAAAGCTACATTACAACAAAATCCATTACAGATCGGGGGATCTCAGTGTAGATCCTATGTCTCTTGAGTACCAGCATGGAGAGGCCAGGCCTGCATGCTCTCCCATTGCTCCCTGCGGGCCTGGTCAGTAAGGTGGGTGCAGCAGAAGGGACGGGCTGTGGATTCCCATATGGTTCACTTTGGTTATTTACCACATTATTAATTCTACAGTTTATGTCTGGCCACAGATTGTAATGTATTTAAAGTGTGCATTTTCTGATAAGTGTGCATAATATATACTCATAAAGCTTCATCACTGAACTACGTTAAAGGAAAATATGTCTTTGCTGGTTCTGCTCCTGGGGGTAACTTCCTCACTTCCAGCTTCTATGTGCCTGTCACTCAAACCCACACGTGCAACATTCTGTGTCTTATACTTCTCATTGAACATGTTGGATGAAATAGCACAAATAGAGTTACTCACTGGATAGAGTATTACATTTAACAGATAATTCTACCCTTTGGGACATTTCCATTGCTTCCAGTTTTTCACGGTATTGATAGTATTTTTTCAGGGTGAGACTCTAGAATAGAATTCCCAGGTTACATTGTGCATCTTGAATTTCAGTATGTATTGCTGAGTTATCTTCTATAGTCAAGGCACAAATTTATATTCTGCCTGGCCAAGGTGAAGTGTTTTCTGTAATTTTTTTCTCTTAGCCGGTCTGAGGTCAAAACACAGCTCGTTGGGTTAGCATGCGTTCTTTTATTTGTCGTCAGGTTAGACGTCTGTTTACGTTCCTGAGCATTTCTCCCTCCTTTTGGAGAGGCTGCCTGATCTTTGTCCCGCTGGGGCTTTGGTCCCTTGCTAGTTGACTTGGGAGGCAAATGTGTCACATGTGGTCACGTCACTTCCCCCAGTTGTGTTGAGACCCTGCTTTTTACTTTATTCGTAAGTAGGTGGTCAAATTTATCAGTCTTTTCCTTCATTATTTGTTTTTCCTAATTCTTAAAAAAACTACATGTATCCATCTATCATATCATAGAGGTCACAACACACATGCATCAGATGTGAGTTTATGTGTAAACACTATAATTAATACATTGTCTTTGTTGCAATACAGTACACACCCTGACACCTCACTTCAGCTTTGTAAAGGAAGATGCTGAATTTTCCATGATCCAGTGGCTGAGGCCTTGGTAGTTTTAAGATCACACACACTGGGGGTCACAGTTAAGATGTGTGAATGGCCAGCTCTTGTTGATCCATAAAATGCACAAGAATTAAGAAAACTAAAGCATTATATTATTATTAAGAGTAGTCTTCTAAATATATTTTTAAAGCACATTATTGTATTTTACTTCATTAACACTGCTTTTTTAGCTCATAGATGGGATACAAATAAAAGGATTCAGATGAAACATAATTTGAATCTTGGAGGAAGCAGCGTTAACATGAGGGCAAAGAATCCCCAGCTCCTGACAGCTGTCCAGCATGCTCTCTTCTGGGCAAAAACATACTTTTCTTGAACTGGAAAAATGCCATGATGTGCTGCTTACCTCACATGAGCTGCACTGATACGTAAAGCTGTTTCATCCAAAGACTTGTGAAAATGGGACAAGTGCCTGACATTTATCTGAAGACATTTATTCACTTGTATAACTTTAAACAGGTTTAAGTTACGTATTAATTTAAACTTTAATCATGCACAGCAGGGAAAGCCTGATGTGGCTTAATGGAGGTTCCTATTATTTGATGACAAAAATGGCATTTTACTTTTCTGCAAATACTTCAGCTATTCCATTTTAGGCAGTGACTAGGTCTATGAATGTATTCACATATTTATAAAATCCTTAAAGTGAATTTCAGTATGTGTATCGTTATTTGAGCACAGTGAATGCTCCCTAAACAGAAGGCAGCAACAGTGACCAGAGCTCTCAAAGCCGAGGGGGCCCTTAGAGTGTGAGTTATAATGAAGGTTATCTAGGTCCTGAGGTGACACATTCCTCACCCACAACTGGAGTTGGGGGTGGGTTTCAAAGTGAGAAATTCTTTTGTGTCTTTGAAACCAGGAAAATCAAAGGAATTTCTTTTAATCCGGCTTACACCAGGCCAGTGAGTGGCACTAATTAGGAACAAACACATTAGCACCAAAAGGAAATGATAATTAGAAACGAAATCTTAATCCATGGACCCCAGGCTGGGGTCTCTCAAGCCTGGCCACTTTAAATGTAAAAATAACGTTCACACGTGCAAAGTGGTAAATACCAGCGTATTTGCATGTGAAAATGGCTGGGGTGCATCCAGAGTGGTGGGTGAATACCTTTTGTTGGGAAGATGAAGGTGTTGTTCTCGCCTAGGAACAGTGGGGGTGGGGGGTGGGGTGTGGAGACGCAGTGTTTGTGAGCGCACTAACTTGAAGAGTAGATTTATTTTTCAAACTGGAAGTTATATAGTAAGTGCTGACTGTACACAAGTTGGTTTTGCTCTGTGATTTATGTTAATGGTTCTCTAATTTCTGGTTTTACTTGTTGGAATCCAGCTGCTCTTGTAATATTAAGGATGAAAGAAGTTAGAAGTGGGCAGAGTAATGGGAAGAAACAAAAAGCAGACTTCACCTGGCAGTCTCTATCCCCTCCCCTCCCTAGGGTTGGAAAGGAGAAATGTTAATTTTGAGATGGAAGGATTTCTAAACACTGATAACTGCTGTTATCAGGGTAATCCCGGCACTGTGGGTTCGTAGTCCTCTGCTTCAGAGAGTGCCCAGAGATGCTGCCACACCAACACCGACTCAGCTGTTTTCATTGATGAGAAGGTCTGGCTGGCATCCCGGAACACAATGAGTTCTGCATTAGCTTTGAAAGAGGTAAAAGCTGTTTTCACACTTCCGTTTTTTGGAATCCTCCACGTGAGCCAGTATCTTCAGTACATCCGGAAACGCACTGATAAATATTGCACGACGTGGATGCTAAGTGCTCTTCTGGAAGGCCGACCTGCGCCTGAGTTCTTACTCCAGTTTATGAGGGTACCTGAGCCCAGAACCGGGTTTTAATCGGGAGCTGCACACCACCAAATTTGCCTATTTACAAAGGCATGTTTACCACACGACAGTTGTGACACAGCAAACAAGAATGGTCACTCTGGGCTTTATAGAGCAAGTGGGCACAAGTCAGAAATAAAACCCGAGGTCCCCAGTGCGGGGACTTCTGAGCCACACGTGCAAGATGAGGCCACTGTGGAAACATCCTCCTCAGAGCCTGGTGCTACGTGTCCCTTGGGAATGAGAGTGGCCAGGCGCCATAATCCCGGAGCGGGCCAGTTCACAACGACAATTGTTCTTTCCTGAAATCTCCTTTTCCCCCTAGTTGCTTGATCTTTGCCCTAAGGCCAACCTGTAAGCGCCCATTAACTGCAGGCACAGGCTGCGGCTCCTCGTTTCCTCTCCTCTGCCCCTGTGGTGGTGGCCTGACGTCCCGCAGGCTCACGTTGGATGTGCTCTGAGAGGCCGCACAGAGCGCGTCCCGGGGGCGCTGCAGGGTTCGCTGAGGCAGGGCAGTTGGAAGGCACTCCAACTGCCCTGCCTCAGGGTTTGAAACCCACCCACGCTTCTGAAGGGCTTGGGCTGACTGGGAACAAGAACTGCAGGTAGTCAACTTAGTAAATAGCAATTCAAAGTAGAGAGATTCTTTAAAATAAAGGCATCAGTCATAAGATTTCACTTATATGTGGAATCTAAAAAGCAAAATAAACAAACCGGCAGGACAAGAAGCAGATGGTAGATGCAGAGAACAGACTGATAGTTGCAAATGGAAGGGGGCCCGGGGGATGGGTGAAAACGGAGAAGGGACTGAGAAGTTCAGGTCGGTAGTTACAGAACACTCACGGGATGTGAAGTACAGCACAGGGAATACAGTCAGTGATACTGTCATAAGGTAGATAATCATCGAGTGTACATCTGAAACTAATAAAATATTATATGTCATCTGCAATTGAAAAATAAAAATTATTTTTAAAAAGAAAATCCAAAAACTAAACAGATAAAAGCATGACTTTTAGTCACTTTTGTACAATCCCTGTGCATTTCAGCTGGCACCGCTGTGTGTCTAGTCTCCTGTGGTGTCATCAGTAACGTGCACGGGAAGATTGCAAGTTTCTAGTGAGAAACACTGTCTTGGGTAGCTACCCATAAATATTAATGGCAAACACTTGTTTATGGACCCAAATAAACTTTGAAATTTGGGAGAAAATGCTACATTCAGAAAATGTAGGGCAAAGCATGGGTTGTTTACTCTAAAATTTCCCGGTCAGCTGTCCTACCCTGCAGAGCCGGATGGTCTGCTACTGAATACAGTCACTGGGCTGAAAACACTCACAGCAGTATTTTTGGGGATTGCACGGTGGTGTGCTTGGGAGGGGTGGGGGGCTGGATAATAGGGAAGCAAGTTTTTTTTTAAAAGATTTTTATTTATTTATCTTCAGAGGGGAAGGGAAGGAGAGAGGGAGAGAAATATCAATGTATGGTTGCTTCCTGTGCATTCCCTGCTGGGAACTGGCCTGCAACCCAGGCATGTGCCCTGACTGGGAATGGAACCGTGATCTCTTGGTTCACAGGCCCACGCTTAATCCACTAAGCTACACCAGCCAGGGTGGGAAGCAAGTTTTTGACATTGAAATTTATCCTAGACCAAGAAAGGGGTTCATTTCAGGATTATTCAACAATAGGTACCTTCTAACACTTTATTTTCTTCCATAATTTCTGACTTATGGACTCAAAAAAGATGCCCCAAACTGAACTTTTTAATTACCTGTTGATTGTGAGTGAGAAAAACCCAAGCAGGTCAGTGTCGAGTGAGCACCTGCTTGCTTCCCGGGGACAGCAGGTCAGTGGCGAGTGAGCACCTGCTTGCTTCCCGAGGACAGCGTGGGCACCAGGAGGCAGTTTCCTCTGTTTCAGGTCATGGCCACTGAGGCTCGACCTTGGAAGAGTTGTGGCCACAGAAAGCCTTCAGGCCGGACTCCCCCATTCCAGTGATGTGATGCCATCAGGAGGGCAGAGAGAGGACAGAGCCCCTCAGACAGCAGCACGCTAAGTGGAATGCGTCCCCCTGTACGATCTGGTGTTTATCGCTGAGTGTGTGTGTGTGTGTGTGTGTGTGTGTGTGTGTGTGTGTGATGTTACATGCAACCTTGGGCCTAAAGATTTCTCCAAAGCCCGTTTTGCCACCTGCCTGCACCACCTCCAAACTTCAGCAGGTGAGCCCAGGACAGGTGGGTGCTCTAAGGAGGGCAATCCTGGACTACAGGGTTGGGGAGGGCAGTGAGGGACCAGGCTTTCTTGTTACTGAGGAGGCGCTGGAGAGAGGAAGGTGGGGCAGGGCAGATGTCCCCTGGCCAGGGCCACTGCAGAGTGGAGAGGCTGTGTGTGTGCCCAGGGCCCTGTGTCCTTCTTGTCGGCGTTGCTGGGTGTGGTGGCTTCAGTGATCACACAGGACAGGGACCCTTGTGGAGCTCAGTGGGCTGATGAATGAGTGAGGGGTGACTTCTCCCACTTACATTTCTGGTCACCTAAAAAGGTGACAATTCCCAGGAGTGGGGATCGGCTTGCACATAAGTCTCAGCCTCAGGGGTCATTGACCCTCTGGTATTTTTAGGAGTGGGAGCAAACCTTCAGAGTTTACCCCAAACTGCTGTCCTCTGCCCTCTGTGCAGAGGGTGGAAGGGACTCCCGCTTGTGTCCTGGCTGAGCCGAACTGCGGGAGAGGCCCCGGGCTCTGCCCCCTTAGCCACTGGCCCTGTGGGGCAGGCATGTGGGGGCTGTGCCAGGTCCCTTCCTTCCCCCCAGCCCTCCTGTCCTCCGACTGACCTCATCCCAGCTCCAGCACGGTTTCCCTGACATTTCCCACCCACAACGACGGCTCCTCCTTTCAGCTGCAGCACGCAGTCCTGGAGTCCCCACGCTGCAGGCTGCCTCAGTCACCTTCCTGCTCCCTGTCCCCTGTCCCCTCAGCCAGTCACTGAGCGAGTGGCTGAGTCAGGCCGCCCCACTCAGGCCCAGGTGCCAGCTTCCAAGGAACAACAGGCAGGTGCTGGTCCCCTCTCACAGGCTGCCTGACGCTGGCACTTGGCATTCCGAACGGGGCAGCTTTCCTGTGTGTTCATGAGCATGGGCGCCCACCCACCTTGCTGCATCTCCCCGGGGACAGGTGGGGTTGGTTAGGGGACCAGGAGCAGGCGGTGTAGTGCAAAGGGGTGGGGACTGAGCGGGGGATGGCAACAATGGCCGGCAGAGGGAGGCCGCCCTGGGCTCCTCGCTGGAGCACTCCCCTGTCCCTGCAGGGCCCGCACCCGATGGGTTCCAGGTGTCCCCAGGTCTTTTCCTCCTCTGGACGTGCAGCTGAAGGACGGGCCTCAGGGCACCGTGATTTACCCCCACTTCACACGGGTCCGCGCCCTGAAGCTACGGTCCTGCTGGGCCCAGTTTCTTTTTGTCACAAAACAAAGTGTTCACACCAGTTTGCCTCTTCTCGGGTCCCCAAGCTAGAATCAGCCTTTCAAGTTAGTCCTTGTCATTATTTTTATGGCAGTGCTTAAAAGTCAGTCTAAAAGTATGTACTGGAAAAGAATAAAATTAAGCCATGAATTATACTTTCTAAACATTTGACACTGTAATCTGTACTCTATTATATTTTCAATAATTTGAAATTGAGGGCAGTGGTGGGAGAAAAATGGAGACAACTGTACCTGAACAACAATGAAAAAAATGTGAAAAAAAAAGAAAAAAATTGTAATTGAATTGTGAAGCCGCTTGAAAACGGATGCTTTCTGTGCGTCAGTCACTGGGCTGCTAGCGCCCTCTCGTGGCAGGAATGAACTATGACAGCCCCGTGAAGCTTTGAAAATGAATCAATCCTTTGGTTTGTTTAATTCTACGCAGTCAAGGTTTCGTAGGAGAAATTTAGCTTGCAACGAATGGGAAGGAAGTACTAATTTGCATTAGTATAGAGTAGTAACTCCTAGAATATTCATTTCATAAAAAGAATCAGTGGGTTGAAATTCTCAAGGTATGAAGGTGCAGGGTTTGGAGCTGAATGCCATGGAAAGTTTTTCCAGGAACCTGAGTGTGTCAGGTCAAGGGAACTGCAAGAACATACAAAGTGGGGTGATAATTTACACAGTTTCTCTCATCTGTAGATTTTGGGTAATTAGGGAATATTTCCCCCAAGGGATCGTCTGCTGCATTCAAAAGATAAGTGCAGTGTAATTTTCTGTGGTCTCAGACATCAGATTACAGATGGACCAAGTATAGATAACTGAGCCTGTTTCTTTCAGAAAACTCAAGGCAGAATCATGCAGTTGAAAACTTTAAAAGATCTTGCTCTATCTAGTTCAACGATTTTCAACCTTTTTCATTTCATGACACATATAAACTAATTATTAAAATTGTGTGGCACACCAAAAAAGTTACATTTTTTGTCACTGTGACAAAAATAAAAAGGTCTAACTTTGATTCATTCACACTGGACAGCTATTGTGTTGGCTGTTGTCATTTCTTTATTTGACAACCTAAGGGAAAAGAGGTCAGTGCCCGTGACTCAATAGTCAGGTATTGTGTGTGTGTGTGTGTGTGTGTGTGTTTAAATTTTATTTATTTATTTTTGGAGAGAGGGGAAGGCAAAGAGAGAGGGAGAGAAACATCAATGTGTGGTTGCCTCTTACGTGCCGCCCCACTGGGGAGCTGGCCTGCAACCCGGGAACGTGTCCTGACTGGGAATCGAAGGAGCAACCCTTTGGTTTACAGGCCGCACTCAGTCCACTGAACCACATCAGCCAGGGCAGGTATCGTGTGTTTTAAAAATTCTGTGGCACATGGGTTGAAAATCACTGGTTTAATTCAACGTCAGTCTTGACTAGCAGTCATCAGTGGGAGGGAGGTACCGGCCATAGGAAAATGCCCAAGTCATCCCCAGCCCGGTCGACGGTCCCCGCCCTCTGCGAGGTTCAGTATGGTAGTGCAGAGCTCTTCATTTTCTTCTCATTCACTCACAGAATCATCTCGATTACACATCGACAGTTCCAGGTTTTCCCACCAGGTTGAGTGTTTTCCTCAGCCGTGGAGGGTGAGACTGCAGCTGACTTACCCCAAGCATTTGTACATGTTTTAATTTCACACCTTTTATAATCATTTTATCAGATGATCCTTCTTAACTTCACTTAAATGGAAAGTCGGTTATAGAAGAAAATGAAAAGTTGATGAAACAGCGGCTTCCTGGTGTCTCAGGACACAGGTTCCCTTGGGGGTTCTGGGGGCTCCCCTCTCCACGATGGGCTGTTCTGTGCCCTCCAGGTGGCAGCTTGTGCGACTGGGCAGCGACTGCGTAGTGGCCGTGGAGGCTGCAGACGACAGTGCCCGCACTACTTGGATGTCAGTGGGGACCCAGGGTGCGGGCGGCACAGGCCTGAGCTGGATCTCGGGGGCTCTGCCTGCTGAGCCCGCTCCAGGCTTCATGCTTTAGTGACCACATGTTAAATCTGTTTTTACTTGTCAATGGTTTTCCTTCTTTCAAAAAGCTACTATTTGATGAGAATGCCTCCAAAGATGGCCCAGGACGAGCCATATGTCCTCAACCGTGTGTGACACGCGTGAGTGAAATGTTATCAGGATGGACGACTCCTATCAAAGTGTGAATGTATAAACTTTAACATTACTGGATAAAAATGCCACACGAATCTTCTTTAGCTTTTAGACCACATTTGATCAGATTTTATTTGCTCTTCTCTGAAAAAATTGCAGAAGTCTCACTGACGGTCATGACAGACTACATTTCATCTGTTCTTACAGAAAAATAGAGCCATGGGCATATGCACAGGTACAAAAACCAGATAATGTGGTTGCAAGAAAACATTTTAGCATTTTGTTCCTTTAAACTGTCTTGCTACTTATGCTTTGCTTAGAAAACCCTTATAAAGCAGACCCAGTTGTTGTGCATTTCCACCTGGAACCTTAGTCTTTAATATTTAAATCCAGTTACATGAAAAGTCAATCTTATTTTGAGATATCCTGTAAAATTTTTATAATGTTGACCAAAGTATTTGTGTTCAGGCCCAGGTAGCTGTACATGGTGGATAGGCACAGCCAGGGGTGTACATTGGAAGAAAAGATGGTCTCTTATTCTGGGAGCTTCTTAGGAACCAAAAATCACAGGTATTGGGAAATCAAGGAGGAATAAAACCTCTTACTTCTAGAGCTACCTGTACTGTGTTGGATATGAGAATTGAAAACATTAGAATCTGTCTCAAAGGAATAGAATTTCCAAATACCTTAAGATTTATAAATTGTAAAAATACAGGAAATGCAAGCATTTGCCATGTAGCTGACCCTTTAAAGGAGAAATGCAAGGTAATGTTGCTGGTGTGCTGTGTAACTAATGGACCCTGGTAGCTGCTTTCCGAGAACAGACTCCTGTTGTCTCTTGTTCAGCATGCCCTGTAGGCAGTGAGGACATCAAAGTTGGACCTAATGACAGCTCAGCACTGAATGACTGGGAAGCATTCTGCATGCAGGTGTGTTGCAGTGGAATTGGAATCTTTTCAGCATTAAAAATGGGTGCCAGTCCACATCCTTCACATTGAGGCAACTCAACAATGGCCAGCATGGTAGGCAACAGCATTCACCCTGCACCCCAGGAAGAGGAACACTTTATGCCAGACGGCAGGAAACTATTCATCTGCCTGTGATGTCACAATGGCCACGAAGCCACGTCACGGGATGACTACACCACGTGGGCTGTGATGTCACTGGTTGCTATGTTACGGGCTCTATGGCGTCTGACTGCTACACCCCATTCTTCTGTGCCACTGTCACCGGTGGGCCGCCTGTGGTCAATCTCTGATGAGCAGCGTCAGGCAGGTGTGTGAGGCCTGGTCGTGCCCTTGACCACAGGTCTGGCAGCTCAGCAGGGACAGGCCTCTTGTTACATGACACTGTGTGTGACACGGGGACAGCAAAGCTTCTACCTACTGAAAATGTGACCACAGGTCAGCCAAAATTCTTTGAGACTTCCAAGCAGCTCTGTCCTGACACATTCACAGAGGTTGTGTTTTATTAAAATTAAAAGCTTCTGAAAATCTAAAGGCGCTGTTAAGAGTGAAAGACAAGCCCCTGGCTGGAAAGGTACATTTTAAAACCACTCCCGCCCTGGCTGGTGTGGCTCACTGGACTGAGCACCAGCCTGCGAGCCAAAGGGTCGCCAGTTCGATTCCCAGTCAGGGCACATGCCTGGGTTCTGGGCCAGGTCCCCAGTGGGGGGCGTGGGAGAGGCAACCACACATTGATGTTTCTCTCCCTCTCTTTCTCCCTCCTTTCCCCTCTCTCTAAAAATCAATAAAATCTTTAAAAAAAATAAAAAAAATAAAACCACTCCTAATTACACATATAAAGAACTTGTAAAAATCAATAAGAAAATACCACCCTAATTTAAAAAAATAGGCAAACATAAGGAACTTCATGGAAATTACGTACAATAAACATTGACCAATAAACATTGTAAATGGAAAAACAAAATAAAATATTTGGTCTGCTACAAGAAATATAGGAAACATACAGATGCTACATTTTATATAACTTTCTATCTTCCCTGCTAACTTGACTTCAGAGATGTGCAGAAATAGAGCCAAAAGGAAGGAGAGAAATAGACAGGTTTTGCCCTGATGTAAAAGAAGATTAAAAATTTTATTTCTGTGGTATGCCATTCTTTTCTTGTGTTTTTATTATGAATTTGATACATGCTTATTATAGGATGCTTTGGAAAAAAGCATTTTTTTAAACTTACCATCTGTTACTTCAAAACTAGGGTTTTTTTGGATACCATGAACTCATGATTCCTTTTGATCCAAATTTTAAAATAAAACCACAACAACATGGTTTACTTTAAGAAGAACTTCAATTTTACTGTTAAAAACCTAAAAGTTCTAAAAATAGTAAGAAAAATTTTATTTTTATTTATTTTTTAAAAGAATTAATTTACTTTTAGAGAGAGGAAAGGAGGGAGGAAGAGAGGGAGAGAAACATCAGTGTGTGAGAGAGACCTCGATCGGTTGCCCCCACACACCCAGGCGGGGGCCTGGCCCGCAACCCAGGCCTGTGCCCTGACTGCCAATCAAACTGCTGACCTTTTGGTTTGCAGGCCGGAGCTCAGTCTACTGAGCCACACCGGCCGGGGCTTAAAAATAGTAAGAAAAATTTTCAATTAATTTTTATATTTTTGATGCAATTTATTAAATTATTTTGTCCAAGAAATTAAAACAAGTCACAAATGAGACAAAAGTTAAGATATTAAGGTGGTTCGTATCAATATTATTGCTATGAAAGGCTGGAAAAATAGTTACATTTTGTCAAAGAATTCTACTATAGGCATAGTAAAATAATGGTTATCAAACAGTAACTTGGAAAAGTAGTTCAGGCTCCAGAACCAGTTGCTTTCCTTTTGTCCTGCGTCTCAGCTGGGATGCCATGGTAGCAGCTGCCAAGGAAAATGAAAAGAAGGTGCCGGAAAGTCGGCCAAGAAAGACAAAGACCCAGGGAACCAATCTGGGGGCAAGGCCAAAGAAAAGTGACCCAAAGGTGAAGTTCGGGACGAGCTCAGTAACCAGTCTCGCTCAACAAAGCGACACAGGACAGACTCTGGAAGGAGGTTCCCAACTGTAGCTTGTGACTCCAGCTGTTGTCTCTGAGAGCCTGCAGGCCCAGTCCCCCAGCCAGGCAACCCTGGGGAGCTCCTTAGTGACTGACTTCATCCTCTCGTTTCAAAACTCGGAGTTCAAGTCATTTACACCAGCAGCGCCACGGATGGGGCTGCCTCAGCTGCCGGGAAGATGCGTGAACAACAGATCCTACCAGCTGCACGTTTTGAAAAATAAAATTTTATTAAATTTTTAAAAAGTTATGACAAATAGTCTTTATCATTATAATTTACCCTGAAACCCCTTGTTAACAATTTATCTCATTATACCATTTACTAAAAATTAAATAGGACCTATTTTACATTTTGGGCTGTCATATTGCTGAGTTACCAAGTTATGGAGACTCAAAGACTGAAAGACACTGAGATGATTTTGTTTGATTGTCTCTTTCATAGATGAGAAAACTGAAGTTCAGGTAGAAACAAAATAATTTCCTCCATCAGGTAACTAGCAGCGCCCCATCACCATTCGTCTGGGGGTTTGTGGACTAACTGATCCTCAGAGCCCTGAGGTGCTTCCAGGGCAAAAGTGAATACCATTTTAGGACAAGCTACAGAAAGTCGTGAAAACCCTTTGGAAAGTTTCCATGCAGTTAATAGTTCATCTGCTCAGATTTCTAACCTTGGTTGTCTTAGAAAATCAGTTGCCGTGTATTTAAAATTTATTTATAAGAATTTGTTGTATTTAATACTGTGTTTTGATAGACAAGTCTCCTGTCTGCAGGAAGGATCAGGTCTTGCCGGAAGGTATTGAACTGACTAAACGATTAGTAAGAGCAGAGTTTGTAGTTATCCCATTTATTGCTTTGCCCATTTCTAGCCAATAAAGCAAAGTCAATCCTGTGACACATACTCCTGGAAATGCAGTTGAAGTGTGATTAGGTCTGCAAGGGAGTAGAGAATCCAAGCGTGAATTTACACGTGGTGACTTCCAGGCGACAGGTTTAATGCCTCTCATCAAGTGAGCTGGTGGCTCTGTCTTTTTGCGCCAAGAGAGGTGCTAAGTGCTGAGGGGAGGCTGTCATCCCTCATCACCAACCAGCATGGTGAGCTGCCTCCATCAGAGGAAGAACTGGCTGCCAGGAGCTGTACGCGCCTGCCAACAGGAGAGTGTGGGCACAGACTTCTGATGGTGGGGAGCAGACAGTGGCGGCTGTGGGCTCCGCTGTGGGCTCCGCAGTGACAGTGAGGCAGAACAATCCCAGGAGCCTGGGCTGGGAGTCAGCACCACAAGTTTTGACTCCGGGTCCTATCACTTGGAAAACACAAATGGTTCTGAGTTGATTTGGCATCCATGCACCGGGACCGTGTGCTTGTTCTGAGTATGTACCAGGTTGCTGCGGGACACCAGTGCCTGTCTGGAGCCCGCTGCACGAGCCTGGGTTCCCTCTCCAACTCCCTACACATCCTTCTGCTTCCTTGGGATCCCTATGGAGACGAAATGGCAGAATGAGCCAAGTGAGGACGGAGCACGTCGGCGGCTGCAGAAGACACCCAGGCGGGGACATCACCTCCCAACAGCACGGGAGAGGCCCGAAGACCACCCTTCTCCACTGCACCCCATGTGTAGCCCCCGTGGGAACTGCAGACAGTGCAAATCCATCTTCCAAACGTTGCATCTGGGCCCGCTACTTGGAGACTGGACATGATGACCGACCTGCGTCCCAGCGGAGCAAATCCGAGATGGGTCCCAGCTGCTGTGAAGTCCCAAGGCTCAGGTGGAGTGTCTTTGAAAGGTGAAGAAGGTCTGCAGGAGCTAAAGCACGATCAAGGTCAAGGTCTGGGGTCAGAAAGTACAACCAGATTCATCTGTAAAAAATACTGTGCACATATGTATCATCAATTTCACCTTTTTCTCCGTTTTCAAGTGCACAGTTCAGTGACATCCCATTTACACTGTTGTACTGCCATCATCACCATCCTGAACTTTTTGATTCTTTCAAAACTGGAACTCTGTCCCTATTACACAATCACTCCTCCCAGCCTCTGGCACGACCATCTCCTTTCTGCCTTTGATTTCCCCAAACCTAGGAACTTCGTGTAAGTGCAATCATACAGTATTTGTGCTTTTGCAGCCCTTATTTTGCTCATGTAATATCTTTAAGTTTCCCCATCTTGTAGCACGTTTTCATCCTTTCCTTACTTTTTAGGGCCGGTTGATATTCCCTTGTGTATGTGTGTGTGGATCACGCTTCGTCTATCCATCCATGCGCCAGTGGACCCTTGATGGTTTCCACCTCTTGCTGTTGTGAATAATGCTGCTGTGAACACGGTTGTACAGATATCTCTTCGAGTCCCTGCTTTGAATTCTTTTGGGTGTGTACCTAGCAGTGGATTTGCTGGATCACACGGTAGTTCTATTTGTAATTTCTGCAGAATTGCCTAAACTGTTTTCTACAGTGACTGCACCACTTTGCATTCCCACCAACAGTGCAAAGTGTTCCAATTTCTAGGCATCCTTGCCAACACTTATTGTTTTCTGTTTTTTTTTAATTTTATTTTTATTATTTATCTTCAGAGGGGAAGGGAAGGAGAGAGGGAGAGAAATATCAATGTATGGTTACTTCCTGTGCATTCCCTGCTGGGAACTGGCCTGCAACCCAGGCATGTGCCCTGACTGGGAATCGAACCGTGATTTCTTGGTTCACAGGCCCGCGCTTAATCCACTAAGCTACACCAGCCAGGGCTGTTTTCTGTTTTTTGATGTTTTCCTAATGAATGTGAAGTGGTGGATTAAACATAAAGAGCATGAATTGTGACATAACCTATCTCTTTGCACATAGTAGGTGCTTGTTGAACGAATGAGCAAGAATCCACACATCATATATGGAATGAAACAATGCTAGAAAATAATCCAGAAAGTATTACAATTTATTCATTCATCCATTTTAGTCAGTCCATGAAGAGGAGTATGCACTGCATTGTTAGGAGCTCAACTTTCAGTGAAAAGTGAAGCTGAGACAAACATGGTTCCTTCTCTAGGGGGGAAGGCTGAGTCCCCAAGGTGTGGCAGCTCCATTCAAGTGTCCTTGAAAAACATCTGACTCTTTGGCTCTAAAGTCCATAATTTTTGAGCCGCAGTGTGATTAGTGATGATACTGTGTTCTAGTTTGAGTGACACACATTTCCTTTACAAGTTAAAATGCAATATGTATACACACAGCTACAGACATGTGTACATATATATGTATAAACTACATGTATAATTTACTCCGTGGGAGTTAAGCCTCCACAATTCTGGGAGTGAAATAGGCCCCAATGGTGGAAGGCACCCATCACGTGTCACGAATTAACTTCTCTTTGTATCGAGAATGGTACCAGTTATTTGACATTCTGGGGAGAACTGAGAAACAGTCACTCAAATCATTTCTATATTCCGTGTCAGAGGAAGAAGTCCTGTGAGGAAGTCTGACTCGGCGACTCTCCACTTCCGAGTGATGGAGGTTCGGAAGCTGCAAAGCCGGGGCCTAGTCACTGGACATGCTAGAGACAGAAATGTGCAGGACAGAGGAGCTAGTGGTTCTATGTTCCACCACTGTTCCTGTCTTCTGCATAAATTCAGAAGGATAAGGAGGACATACATTCAAAACTGAATCACCCTCTGATTTTCTTCCTGCAGAGACAAGAATGGGCTCATTTTGGGTGGAGGCTTATTTGTCTTAGGCCTCCGTTAAGAAAATGCTGTGAAGAATCAAGCTGTCATTTGGGTCATTATTCTCAAGCGGTGCGCTGACGTGCCTCTCTGAGCACAGGTGCCTGGAGACTCGAGGACCTGCTGTATCCCTTCCCCCTGCAGGAGTCCATGCAATTCACACACATTTACTGAGGCCCCATGATTTCCACAGTGCTCTGCTGGGTGCTGTAACCAGGCGGCTGGTCCTGTGGCCCAGGGGTGGGGGAAGGAAGGCGATGACACTGGCTGAGGATTTGGAAACGGCAGGGAAAGAGCAGGATGCTGAGGGTGCACAGGAGAAGCCCCTAACTCAGAGCAGGGATTTGAGGAGACTTCCTGGGGGAGGCAAGGACCAGGTGAAGACCTGCGGATGGAACATGGTGAGCTAAGAAAGGGAAGGGGACACTCTCAGTTGGAAGAAGCAGCATATACACGGGTCAGTGTGCATTCTTTAGAAAACAAAAAAGGTAAGTGTGGTTTGAGATCAGATTGTGAGGTGTGGGACATTATAAACCTTCTCAGGACCATTCCGAGAGCAAAGCCCAGGGGTGAGCTAGGAGAAAGGGTGCATCCTAATGAAATGAAGTTTATGCTGTGGTGTGGAGGGAGGTGAGGGGACTCTGAGATGGGGCGCTGGGAGGCCATTCACAGTGTTCTGTACCCACCCGGGAATGCAGCAATGTTTATAAATCTGCGTGCTCTTCTTCAGGATTTGGTGATTTTCTGGATATGTGATGTGGGGGGAAGGAGACCCCAAGTTTCTGGCATGGTGACTGGGAGACTTAGAAAACTGTAGGAGTAGCAGGTTCCTAGGAAAGTTGGTAAGTTCAGTTTTAGGTGATTTGTATTTGAGGTGCCCACGCAACAATGAAGAAGGATGTTTCGGGGGGAAACCAGGGGAAATTGTTGATGCCAGTCTTCTTTTAAGATGCCACTGTGGAAATAACAGTTTATGAACTAGAGATACTTTCTGTGGCAGGAAGGGCACATGGCTCCCTGCTTCTTGGGAGCATCACAGGCTGAGGAAGTGTCCTTGGATCATCACTTTCTGCCAACAGGTGACTGATGGCTCCTTCCTATTTATGTGAACACATGTTTGTTTACATACTCAGGGATGAGGTTTTGATGCATCTGTTCTGTGCTTATCTTTGAGAAGTGGGGTTAGAGGAAAGGGGAACTATTACTATATATATAATCTTACACTGCTAGAATTTCTTTGTTGCACAAAGCACTTTATTTTATGTGAAAATAATTAAAATTATTGAGCAAATGAATGAGTACAAACTTGGAGTAAATTGGGTTGACGAAAAGTAACTTAAGTGGGGGGAGCTCCATCCACAGGGCCCCCCTGGCCACCACAGATGAGAATAAATCTACCAAGACATGATCTGCTTGGGGAGGAAAGGCAGCTGATCTCTCAGAGGAGAAGAGCCAGGAGCCTGTTCCTCAATGGGCTTTTATTGGGTTCATTTTACACAGGAATACAGGTAAAGCTCATTAATCTTTGTCAGGCAATAAGGATCAAACAATAGACAACATATAAAGAACTACGAGGGCTTATTCTGAGTCAGGGTCTGTTAGCTAAAGGGCTACAAAACTTTGGGAAACAAACTCATATCCTGCTTGGACTCTTATCAGAAAACTGAGAGCATTCTTAGCGAAGCAGGTTTCACAGGATTTTATGCATTCTTTCTTAGGCCTGATCACCTGGGGAACCCTCCCTTTCCAGCCCAGGGCTGCACCACCCTCTGTCATTGTTTCAGGCTTAAGTCCGGCAGGGGAAATAAAGCAGCCAAGAGATTAGGAGACTTCTTGCAGACAGAATGAGGACTCAGGCTATGTCAAAGCCGAGGGGCGAGTGTCCATCATCCCCTTTTGCTATAGCCCCCCAAGTCCTTCCCTGGGGGCCCTTGTGATTGTGCCTGTCTTAGGTTGTCTCTCCCTTGAGGAATCTTACCTGTCATTGGCTAACTGATCATGCATTGGGAGCCAGGCAGGGTGAAGTAAAAGGAGCAGAGGCGGCACCCCTGCCAGGGAGATAAGCTTTGTCTCCTTAGTGGCTTATGGTCCCAAGGTCGCTCACTGAGCCTTACCATGGGGGGTGGTTAAAGCTTCTGAAATGAGGCAGGGCGGTTCCCAACACTTAAGGGGTGAATTATCCAGGTGGCCCCTCAATGCCACCATGGGGTCCTTAAAAATCCATGGGCAGAGGGAGATCAGATACCCTCCATTTATTTATCTTGCCTGATCGCTCTGGCCAGGACATCTAGGGCTGTGCTAAATGGAAATGGTGAGAGTGGGCATTCCTGTCTCTGTTCTTAGAGAAGCTTCCTGCTTCATGGTCGAGTCTGATGTCAGCTGTGGGCTTGTCACGTACAGCCTTCACCATGGTGAGGTACCTTCTTCCTGCACCTCATTGGTTGAGAGTTTTATCATGAAAGTGTGTTGAGTTTTGTCAAGTGCCTTGGCCAGTTTCTGTCACTCCCAAGAGCAGAACTAAACAGGGTCGGGTGTGCGTATGGCACATTCTGACTCCAGAGGAGGAAGGATGAAAAACAAGAGCTTGCAAAATTTGAGGGAGATTAAATATTCATTGAAAAGTGTTGTAGGTATGATAATTCTTCCAATTCAATTTAATCAATGCTCTCTTTTTGGAAAAGGGATTTTTGTGGAGGTTGGGAGCAAATTTCAAAGGTATCTGGAAAAACAAATGGGCGGTAATGGCTGTGAAAACCAAGAGAAGGCTGTTTTATTATTACATAATGCCGTGTGATTAAATTAGAACAATGCCATCATTACATAAAGCTACATGATTAAATTACAACCATGCTGGTACACACGAGTCAATGGGGTCATTATCTCAGAAGCAGACCCTGACTTCTGGCCAATATGGAGGCGTAGGTAGATACACTTTGCCGCCTCGCACAACCAAATGAAGGACAACAACAAATTTAAAAACAAAGTACAACCAGAACTACCAGAAAATTGAACTGCTTGGAAGTCTGACAACCAAAGAGTTAAAGAAGAAACATCCATCCAGATGATGGGGGGACAGAGACAAGCACCCAGGGCAGAGAGGACACATGGCAAGGCGGCAGCTGGTGGCCCCCATTTGCATGTGGATGAACTGGGAGAAACAAGTGGAGAATGAGACAAGACCATGCGACCAGGGTTCCAGCGCAGGGATACAACCTCAAAGCCTCTGGCTGTAAAATTCTATGGGTGTTGCGGCCGCCAAAGAATCTCCCCCTTCATAGAAGAGTTCATTGGAGAGACCCACAGGGTGCTAGAATGTATACAAACCCACCGACCTGGGAATTGGCTCCAGAAAGGCCCAATTTGCTTGTGGGTAGTGGGGAAAGTGACTGGAGCCAGCAGAAAGCCGAGAGCAAGCAGCAGTGTCCCTCTCTGACCCCTCTCCCACATACAGCACCACAACGCAGCAACGTGGGTTGTCCTGCCATGGCGAATACTAAGGCTCTGCCCCTTACAACGTAAGAGGTACACCAAGACAAAGAAATATGGCCCAAATTAAAGAAAAGATCAAAACTTCAGAAAAAGAACTAAGCGATGAAGAGGTAGTCAACCTATCAGTTGCAGAGTTCAAAACAATGGTAATCAGGATGCTCATAGAAATGGTTGAGTATGGTTGCAAAATAGAGGAAAAAGTAAAGGCTGTGCAAAGTGAAATAAAGGAAAATATACAGGGAACCAACAGTAGAGGGAAGGAAACCGGGATTCAAATCAATAGTATGGACCAGAAGGAGGAAAGAAACATTCAAGCAGAACAGAAGGAAGAAACAACAATTCAAAAAAATGAGGATAGGCTTAGGAACCTCTGGGACAACTTTAAACATTCCAACATCTGAATCATAGGGGTGCAGAAGGAGAAGAGGAAGATCAAGAAATTGAAAACTTATTTGAGCAAATAATGAAGGAGAACTTACCCAATCTGGCAGAGGAAATAGACTTCCAGGAAGTCCAGGAAGCTCAGAGAGTCCCAAAGAAGTTTGACTCAAAGAAGCACACACCAAGGCACATCATAATTACATTAGCCAAGATTAAAGATAAGGAGAGAATCTTAAAAGCAGCAAGAGAAAAGGAGACAGTTACCTACAAAGGAGTGCCCATAAGACTGTCAGCTGATTTCTCAAAAGAAATCATACAGGCAAGAAGGGGTTTGAAAGAAGTATTCAAAGTCATGAAAGGCAAGGACCTACATATGGCCAAGATGACTCTATCCAGCAAAGCTCTCATTTAGAATGGAAGGGCAGATAAAATGCTTACCAGATAAGATCAAGTTAAAGGAAGTTCATCATCCCCAAGCCTTTATTATATGAAATGTTAAAGGGACTTATCTAAGAAAAAGAAGATCAAAACTGTGAACATTAAAATGACAACGAACACAACTATCAACAACTGAATCGAAAAAAAAAAACTAAAGCAAACAACTAGAACAGGAAGAGAATCACAGAAATGGACATCACATGGAGGGTTATCAGTGGGGAGGGGAAGAGGAGAGGGAGGGAAAGGTACAGAGAATAAGTAGCATACATGGTAGGCACAAAATAGACAGGGGGAAGTTAAGAATAGTATAGGAAATGTAGAAGCCAAAGAATTCATGTGTATGACCCATGGACATGAACTAAAGGGGGGAAAGCTGGTGGGAGGGAGGTGCCTGGTGGAGGGGAATGAAGGGATTTAACAAATGGGACAACTGTAATAGCATAATAAAATATACTTAAAAAATAGAATTAATAAAGAAGCAGACCCCAATATATCAGTGATTTAAGAACAGGGGTATAACAAACGAGAATTAGAGGGGCTATTCAATAACATTTCTAGGACAATTGGTTTGTTAATTTGGAAAAGAAAAAATACTCCAAAAAAATTCCAGGCAATTTAAATTGTAAATGGTTAAAAAAAATCAAGCCAGAAAAATAGTTGATATCTAGAAAACTCCTGGATATCCTAATACTCCTATAAAACACTCAAAACGTGAAAACAGAGTGACTAGCATGGCAGATACTCATGCGTTCCTTATATAGGTTCACTGTCAGCATTTCACCATGTTTGCTTTATTTTCTTTTTAAAGCATTTGGGAGTAAATCATGGACATACTGAGGACGCACTTCAGTATGCATCTCTACAATGAAGATTTTTCCTGAGCACAATATTATCATCACTTCTAAAAATTAACGATGATTTTCTAATACCTAGTACACACTAAGATTTCCTCATGTGTCTCTAAAGTGTGTGTGTGTGTTTAGCCAATTTGCTCACACAGATCCAGCCATTAACCCACATGGCTGTCCCCGTGTGGCTCCCAGTCCAGGACACTCGGTGCTCTTTAATCACCATATTTACCTGTTGAAGAGACTGGGCTAGTTTTCTGTAGAATTCTACCCTCTGGATTCACATGTATGATTGTCTTCTGGTTTCATTTAGCTTCCAGCTAACTCTCCACTGTATTTCCTGTGAAGCTGTGACTAGAGTCAATAGAACACTCTTGGCAAGAGTATTCCATGGGCGACACCGTGACCATCCTGTTGTTTTGTGTCACGAGCTGCACAATTCCTGGTCATTTTACTCTTTGAGATGCTCATCTGCAGCCCTGGGTCAGTGTCAAGTGGAAATGCCACCTCACTCCTTATGAAGTTGTGGTCTTTCTCTTTGAGACAAGTAAATATTCCGTGCTGATAACTGGGCTTCAAATTATTGCCCCATTTTCGTCAACCTCGCACTCGTGCACTTCCAGCCACTTTCTCTCTGCTGGTTGCAAATGCGCACATTCCAGTCCCATTGGGCCTTCGCTTCATTGATCTGGAATCTTTCGTTGGAAAAGCAGGAGCTAACTTTCTCTGAGATTAGAATTCCTCATGGTAAAGAAAGAGTGAACACTTAAATCTCTCTCTTTACCAATTTTTTGAGTAAGGAAGTGGGATAACCATCATCTCAATTAGTAGCAAATGTGTTTTTTTCTGTGTTGAGTATTAGGGTTTTCATAGATTCAAGCACATCGGTCCACCATAGCATCCTGTATGATGCTGTGACAGATGGTGTTTACCAAGGAAAGTGACACTGTATACTTGGGCCACATGTTCCCGTGATGTGATGTTGACACATCTCCCTTACTTCTGCCCAGCACTCTCTTGGGACGTGTGCTTTTAGTGAAATCCAACAACCCTGAAGCCCCACATTCAAGGAGCACATGGGGCCGTGACACAGAGATACACGAGAGATGACGAAGGAGTCCAGTCGTCCATCCCTCAGCCATGCGAACCCAGGCCACTGACACAGGATGTGTGATGCATCCCTAGGAGCTGTCAGCCTCCAGCTTTTGAGGTGCTCAGTGGGTGCTGAGGAGAGTGGATGGCTGACTCCCTGAGGTCTGCACAGACTGAACTTTGAGAGAAGAATAAATGCCGCCAGCTGGGTTTGGCCCGAGTGAGCAGGACAGACGCCAGGGTGAAGCAGCCTCTGGGTCTCCCAGGGCCGCTCCTGGGTCCTTTGCTCTTCAGTAGTTTTCCTGTCTGGGGCACAAGGCCATGTCCTGGGCTCACTACTTCATTCTTGGCCTCAGATCTGATTCAGCCTTTCCTCCCAAGTGCCGTAGTTCTTTTTAGGGAGAATGGTAGTTAGGGTTCAAAACGTGGGCACTAAGAAAGCTTTTAAGAGAACAAACTACAATGGAAATATTACAAAAACGTGATGACAATAAAAACAGTTCAACATGTTTCCCTGAAGCAGAATTAAACAGAATGTAAAAGTTAAACAGAATGGACAAGAAAAATACTAAAAATCCAGTAAAGATTAAACCCCCACAAAAAGCATGAACAAGCACTTCTCAAAAGATGGAATACCAAAAAAAAAAAAAGATGGCCTAGATACCAGTGAAAACTAAATACTGAATTATGTTCAACTGCCTAGTAATAAAGAGAATATATACTATTTTCCTTTATCAATTTTTTTTATTTATTTAAATTCAGAGGGGAAGGGAAGGAGAGAGAGAGAGAAATATCAATGTGTGGTTGCTTCCTGTGTGTTCCCTGCTGGGAACTGGCCTGCAACCCAGGCATGTGCCCTGCCTGGGAATCGAACCGCGATCTTTTGGTTCGCAGGCCCGCACTCAATCCACTGAGCTACACCAGCCAGGGCATCCTTTATCAAATTTAATGTTGGTTAAAAGAAATGATGTTCAATGTTGACAAGAATTTAGTAAAACTGTAATCTCGTTCACATTGTGGAAATGTCACTTGATTTTTGGCTTTGTGCTAAGTAATTGGACAGTATGGATTGAGTTGTGATATTAAAAAGTTACAAGCACTTTTACTAGTCAGCATAGAGTCTAAGATTCTATGACAAAGAGGAGCCAAATGATGTGCCTTGAGAAAACAAGCTTATTTCTCTCTCCTACGCAGTGTGGTGTGTGTGGGTCAGGTGGGAAGGGCCGCTGGTTCCCATGGTCTCAGGGGCCCATCCTCCTTCCACAATGCCGCTCTGCCGTGAGCTGAGTGGCACACTGTGTGGGGACCAGGCAGGTCTGAACCCCAGCATGAAGGGAGAACTGGACGAGCCTCTTCCTTTTAGCAGAGAGGAGATCTGCTACCAAGGCCACACCCAATGGCATGGGGTGGGAGCCGGACCCAGGGTCAGGCAGCCAGAAATCTGTCCTGAAAAACATCACTGAGGAAGCAGCCCTCTGCCTGTGAGTCAATAGTTCCACTTCTTTCTTTATTTTTACAAATATTTTATTTATTTACTTTTCTTTTTTTTTTTATTGTTGTTCAAGTACAGTTTTCTGCCTTTCCCCCCACCCCTCCCCACCACCCAGCCCTCCCCAGCTCCCTCTCATTTATTTATTTTTAGAGAGAGGGGAAGGGAAGGAGAAAGAGGAGAGAAACATCAGTGTGCAATCCGTCGTATGTACCCTGATTGGGAATCAAACCGGCGACCTTTTGGTTCTCAGGCCAGTGCTCAATTCACTGAGCCAGGTGACCATTTCTGATCACCTGCCCTAATGGAATATATTATGGAAAATACGTGTTAATTGCTGGAAGGACAGTAGCTCAGCCAGCAGTGTGCTGGTCAATGTGTTATTTACTGGGGAAGAAAGCGCTGGAGAAACTTCGGTGCGCTGTTGCTGGAGGGTCTCGCAGGCTGTGGGCGGGGATAAAATGAGGTGGGCAGCCCATGGAGAGTTTTAAGTCAGAGTGGTTCAGTGTGTTGGGAGGACAGACAAACAGCTGCGTTGACCCCAATGGTGGTCATGTGAACTAGGGCTTCAGAGTCCTTCTGAGCCTCCTCAGCATTCGAGTTTGCCCAGCTGTGCAGCGTTTGGAAGGAGCATGCCCGTATGTGAGGCCAAATTGCCCACTTTCCTTTGCCCGTGTAGAGAGACAGTGGCAGAAGGTCGGGGTGTAGAGATAGACATGCCTGGAAACTATTATTTAATTTAATTTAATTTTTTTAAAAATTAAAAAAAGATTTTATTTATTTGTTTTTAGAGTGGGGTGGGGGGGAGAGAAAAGGAGAGAAACATCAATGTGTGGTTGCCTGTCATGTGTCCCCTACTGGGGATGTGGCCCACAACCCAGGCATGTGCCCTGACTGGGAATAGAACCGGCAATACTTTGGCTTGCAGGCCCCTGCTCAATCCACTGAGCCACACCAGCCGGGGCTATTATTGTAAAATGTTCAAAGTTAATTATGCTCATGAAGTAAAGGTGAGCACGATGCCAACAAACTCTGAACAAAATGACACTTCTCAAGTACAAAAAGATATTCTCTCCTATCTTAGTTTACTAATATGTTCTTTTCCACAGAATAATCATAAAATATGAAAACCACTGGTTTTCATTATTTTGTCTTTGTTTCTTACATTTAAAGTGAATGGTGCTATTTTCTTTACTAATGCTGTGATATCAGTATTTGGATAGTACATACATATCCTATTTATTATCGAAATAGAGTATTGTAGTAATAATCTATTAATCTGTGAGATCACTTATCTAGTAACCCATGTGTCAGTTTACGTATAATATCTAAGTCACCCGTGTGTTTGTATAAACTTGTGCTTTCTGAGAAGATGACCAGGTTGCTTGTGACTGGCGTGCCACACACGTTCTCTGGGAAAACTGGTTTCCATTGGTCTCTACTGGGAATAAGCCACAGAAACAATAAAACCGAGTCCTTCACTTATTCTCTGCGTATCGAACACCTATGATGTGTAAGTTGCTGTAAATGACGACAAAGCATGACGGTTTACAGTTTATGAGCTAGAGTGGCAGGTCCTGTTTCTGTATAAATATCTGAAGTGCATTCAATAAAGCAGGTTCTCAGGAAACCATGCAGGTAATGCAGACGAGAGAGACAGAGAGAGAGAGAGAGAGAGAGAGAGGGAGAGAGAGGGAGGGAGAGAGGGAGAGAGAGAGAGGTCCCATTCTGGTCACCGCTGCCTAGCTCAGCCCTGATTATGCTCCATGAAAGCTTAGCATTATAATTTTGACTGTAACCCTAAAGGTTACACTTATCACCAATCACCGTAATGGTGTTAGGATAAAATGTGCTTTTATCAGCCTTCAGATCCAGCATTGGACACAGAGCACCTCACACGGAGCCCTGATAAAGCTATTACTCCCTCGACTTATCACAGAAATCGGAGCCCTGTGCCAAAGAAAAAACCTGCTGGAAACGGAGCCTAATAGGTGATGAACGAGTGGTTGCTGCCCAGGGAACGCCAGCGTGGACCGCGCTGCTGACTCCCTGTCTGTCTGTTGGGCTGTGTGGCTTTTGTCACAATGCACGGCCTCGGCTCTGCGTGAGCTGAAGCCGGCCGACTAGCTCTCATCAAGTCCACCCGACACCCCACCCCCCGCCCCCCGGGGTGCTGTGGCTTGAACCTGTGAGCACGGCCATAAAGGTGACGACGCACAAGGTGGTGGGGGTCGTGATCTGCCAGGGACATCTCCCCCCCACCCTGTGGCAGGACTCCTGCCTGTCCGTCCAGAGTCGGCCGGGACTCAGTCCTTCCCGCAGGCTGGTCAAGGCTGCCCGCGGACGTCCGAGGGCCGCCCATCCTCTGTGCCACCTGCGTAGGTCAATCCTGAAGCTGCCCCTGCAGGGCTGGTGCTGCCCGGGGCCCGGGCTGCGGGGCTGTCAGCCGCTGCCGTGACGTCAGCGCGGTCACGTGGTGCGCGGGGCGCGGACCGGCCGCGGGGACTGGCCGGCGCACATGAGCGCCGTCTCGGCTGCAGCCGGGACGTGGGCGCTGCTGTCTCGGAGACCTCAGCGCGCCGGAGCCGGGCCGCGGCGCTCGGGCCCTCCTGCTGCGGGACTCGGCGCCGGCACCGAGGCTGCTGCTCCCGTAAGTGCCCCAGGACCCGGCCGGATCCGGGGTCGTGAGGGGGTGTTGCTGGGACCGGCCCGGGGCCCTTTGTGGCCGCGCTCCCCGGATCTGGGTGGGGCTCCCAGGCGGCGCCCAGGGCGTCCCCAGCCCTGGCTGCGGAGTGTCCTCAGGGGCGTGCTTTTCTGATCTGCATGCTCTGGGCTTGTGCTTCAGGGCGGATTTGCTAGGTCTGGTGAGAGGGAGTGGACAGAGTCTCGCGGACCTGGTGGGCTGTGCGCTCTGACCGGTGACAGGCAGGGTCTGGGTGGCGCCTGTCCCCCGTCAGACCCTGAAGGCAGTCACTGCTGCACCTCTCATCGGCTTTGGGTGTTGGGCGTGGGAGAGAACGCAGGGCGACCCACCGATTCTGGTAAATTGCGACACCTTTTAAATGGGGTGATCAGAGGTACCCTTGGCTGGACGGACAGGTGCTGGCATGGAAGGTGATGGAATCGTCTCTCCTTTTCCCATCAAACAGTCTTTCCTTGAAAAGAGATGGAAGGGGGTGGGGAAGGAGAGGGGGGGCGTGGGCGCTTTCTGAGCCCCATCCGTGCTGTTGTGATTCTGCTGCCCAGAGCATCAGCCGCACGTGTGTGTCAGCCGAGACTCTGCCATGTTTAGGTGTGGCTTCCGCAGAGCTGGAGTTGCCCCTCTCTCCGCACGGAGCTTGGGCCTGGACACCACATTCATCTGAAAGGCGTGCGCTGCAAGGGGCTGTGCAGTGGGCTTCAGGAGGTTGTTTATTTGCCATGAGCACTGGACAGAGCTCTAGGCCGGCGTGCGAGATTCTGTACGCAAGACAATGAGCACATGTTACACGGTGAGGCTATGTCTTTGAGCCCTGGAAAAAAATTCTTTTGTTTTGCAGGGATAACTCTAGTCTTTTCTGTGAGTGTCTGTGGAAACTGGATTTCGGGGCCACAGAACGTGCAGGCACTGAGGCAACTTTTGCGTGGGCAAGGTGCCGGGCTTCTGCAGCACCGGCTCCGGGGGCAGACGGGCAGCCCCAGGGTGGGCGCTGGCCCCACGTGCAAAGCTGAGGGCACAGAGGCTCCCTGGCCTTGTCTGCACTGAGCAGCATCAGCACCAAGTGCACACACGTTGGCTTCACCCTCGAACCCCTGGCAGGGCTGCCCCCTGGAATGAGACACAGGCTGGATCCCTGGCTGCCGCACCCAGCCCCTCCCTGCTGCTGGGTGAAGCCGGCTCTGTGCTGCAAGGGCTGCCTCACTGTCACTGCCTACCAGAAGCTGACAGGCGGGACACGCAGCTGTCCTGGGGGATGGAAGGGCACAGGGACAGTGAGGGTGCTCTTCCTGCCCCACCCTCGGATACCACACCCCCTTTCTTGGCCACAGGCCAGAGGCCATCTCCCTGAAGGGGCCCTGAGCCACACCCGTGCCTGGCCATTGCTTCCTGGGTGAAACCGAGGAGCCCTCCTGTCCCCACCAGCCCCCCACACCTGCTTCATTCCTATAAAAAGAAATGGCAGAAAGTTGCTCATTACCCATCGCCCTCACACGTGCTCTGTCTAACCCGTGTCTGCTCTGCTCTGGTTCCTTTTGGTGGCAGCTGTGGTCGGTGCATGGGGCTGGCCACGCCCAGACTCTGCCTCTCAGGGACCACTGCAGCCAGGGACTTACAGCTGGACAGGTGGACAGACAGATGGGTCCTCCCTTCCCTGACAGACAGAAAAACTGGGGCATTCCATGTGTGACGGAGGCAGAGTCAGGACCAGCACCCAGACCCCCAATCTTCAGCTCAGTGCACGTTCTGCAACCACAGAGTTTAGGGAAAGAGTGTCTGCATACAAAGTCAAGTGTTTTCGATTTCAGGTTGCTTCTCGTTGAGCTGTGGTATGACAGAATAGTGAAATCACCGCTACCGCACTTTCCTAAGGACATGTCGGGATAGATTACGCGTCCTTGGAAAGGACGTGAAGCCCCGTTTCCTTCGGAGAGCAGCCTGTGCACGTCTTCGAGGGTCACATGATGCGGCCTCGAATGCCCATCACTAGAGTCCAGTCTTGCCTCCCCGGAGTGGAGACCCTGAGGGGCAAAGGGGCTGTTCCCTTAGGACGATTCAGGGACCTGCGAACGTGGAGCAGCGTCTCCCCCGCTGGGTGGTTTTCTGCGTCACATTCACGGTCTTTGTCTTGGCAGGCCCTGTGCGTGGTGGCAAACTCAAGCATGTGAGGGATGTTTAATTTAAAACCAAGTTCCAGCTCGATTTACTTTCTTTGGGTTACTGCTAGACCCCAGAGAGGTTTCGGAAGAATTCCGTTGACTGAGTGGCCGAGTGACGGAACTTCACACGCCCTCCCGTCGCGTGCGGGGTTAGCCAGGTGACCCGGTGCCGGGCCGTCCGCAGCGGGAGCGGAAGGAACCTCGACTGTGAGTGACTGGCGTCATCTTGCTCAGGCTGGGATTCCCGTGTCTGTCTGGAGCCAGTATGAGTACGAGTAAATGTCGCACGGGCCACATCTGTGTCAGTGCTGTTTGTCAAAGCAGCACGCACACGTTCAGACTGGGAGCTGCTTAGTGACATTTTTGGAAGCCTTGACGGCAAGATGGAGGCCTCTGACTAAACCCTTACTGCGCACTGACCAGTGGCTACTGGGCAGCGCGGCGGCTTTTCGTTCTGGACGTGACGCTAGGGGATATAGTGGGGCTAATTAGTCCTGGTGGCTTTGAGCGGTCTGGACTGGAATGATCGGAGCCCTGTTCTCAGGAGCCCGCACCGGTCAGCTCAGAAACGAGTGGCTGCGTGTGTGACATTTCTAAGTGGCGACATCTTCCAGGCTCCCTGTGGCTGGCTTCTTATTTTAAGCTCCAGGTTATGGAGGGGGAAAGGGACATTAGGCATTAATGTTAAAACTATGGAGAGACGGAGCCTCCAAATAAAGATACAGCCTTTTTGGAAAAGATGTAACCGAGAGCAGAGGCAAAGACGCTGTTCCCAGGAGGCGCGGTGGAGACCGGAGGCTGTCTTCTCACAAACTTCACTCTCTCAGTCTTGGGCGCCTTTCAGGCGGAAGGCACAAGCACATGTGTCTCGTAAACAAAGCAACAGACTAAAGTTGATGCCACTGTGTTCACAACCAGAGCCAAAAGCTTTTCCGGGTTGTCGCAGGGCGTGGGGTCCTAGCCCCGAGTCCAGCTACAGGCCAGGCCATCATCAGCACCCCCGGGAGCTGAGGCCTCTGGTGACTGTGCTGGCAAATCGGGCGTCCCTGACCACGGCCAGTGGAAGTTACGGTTGATTTTCTGATCATGAAGTTGAACTGCTGCATTCTAGTCTATTTTGATTAATGCAGATTTTTTGAACAATCTTTTAACCCTAATTTACGCCCAGCTGCCTACACTACTAAGCAGGGGGCTTCCTTGTGAAAGCTGCATCTAGGTCTGTCACTGGGGCTTCGGGTTTGATGTAGGTCTTCAGCGAATTTGTCCGTGGTCGTGATGATCTGTGGCACGGCACTGACCTTGCAAGTCCCGATGCACACAGCCTTTGAGCAGATTTGGGAGACAAACAGGCGCGTGTGTATCAGTTTAGAAAAAGACCGTCCACTGTCCGTAGTTGAGAAGAAAAATGCCATCATTCAAGGTCCAGACTTCGAATTTGTGTTTTGTTGACATTTTAGTCTCTTATCCCTTAGTCTTACCCCGTGTGATTGGCACCTTTTGCATCAGGTTAAACTGGTTTTTGAAGAAGCATCATAAGTAATAATAATGAGAATAATGGCAATTGCCTTGTGCTGAACACTTCATTTATTCTGGGACATTTCCCAGGTGGTCAGCTGAACTTGACCAAAGCACCTGCCTGTCCGCTGAGATTTCGGCCAGGCCTTTCTCAGTCCAAGGCTCGACCTCTTGTACCTGGGCCGTAGAGTTGTGTACACAGACATAAAGGTTGTGACAAAGACCTTGCCCACACACAGCAGGCAGACCTGGCGAGGGGCGGGGTGTTTACTTGGCGATGAGGGAGAATGCCTTCGTTGTGGGCGTTTCAGTGTGTTAATAAATTGCATGGTTAGAAGACGGGGGGGGCAGTGCTTAGGAGTAATGCTGACCTGCTCTGTGCTCCTGATGGAAGTGACACAAGGCAACACAATTTTATACTCTAGGGCCTTATTCATAAAAACCATAGTTCTTTCAACTTCACCCAAAACATGGTGGCTCTAGAGTCAAATTAGCTTGCCGTGCAGGAATTAAGGACTTCCTAAATGTAATCGGTGTCGTTAACGCTCCAGTGAAAAGACTTCTCGGAACTCTGTTGCTGCAGGCTTGTTGTATTTTCCTCCTGGTGCCTCAGTTCTCGCCCCCTAACCTGGCTGGTCACCTGTCCACTGACCCCAGGTCTTTCCAGGGGATGTTGCTTGTTCACAAAATTGCGTCCACTGAGAGGCCCTGCTGTCTGAAGGTGTAAGCAAGGACTTGAAACTTCCAAGTAGGATACGTTTGACATTTTAAGACAATACATTGTGATCAAACAACAGAAAAATAGAAAACAAAATGTAAGTGACCCACACTGAGCTGCTTGGGCCTCGCTTTTAGCAAAGCGATTTCTCAAATCCTTGGCTGGAGCCGTCCGCAACGCGTTGTTGGGGGCATGCTTGTGACCCTTCAAGAGCAAGAGAAAGCAGGCTCCAGAAAGTCTCCGAGATTAGCTCATTCCCACCTTGTGTTGGGACATCGACCAGCAATCACGACTTCTCCTGTGGCTTTGTCACTGGGCTTTCCAACAAAGGAAACGTTAGACCATCCCTCATGAGGAGTGACGCTGAGTCAAAAGGCAGATTTTGCATCATTTTATAGTCACATGGCTGTTTTGTTTTGCCCAGAAAAGATGACTGTGTCTTCATATTATATGTTTTATGCTTACCAAAACTTATATATAAAATACAAAAGCATATTCTTTCTGGATGTAAAGTGACTTGTAGAATAATACCGCAGAATTTTAAACACCTTGTCCTGGTAGTGCATGGTGTTCAATTTCAGAATCAACTAAATGCTGTGAGAACATTTGGCCCAGATGTTACTAAAAATAATTGTTGCTCTAAAATTCCACATAGGGAGTGACATTCCATGGTTATTATGCTGGCTTCATTGTCCATTTTAACTGAAAAGAAGAAGTTTAGCAAAAGTGTTTAAAAGGAGATGTGCTGGTGCTTTTTAAGGTCGCAGCACGCCCCCGCAGTCACCTCCACTGCCGCGAAGAGACGACGATGCCCGTGTGCCGAGGCACTCGCTGATCTGTGCACACTGTTGAACGTTAATCTGGAGGAAAGGCACGTCCCCGGGGACGGCTCACCCGGCGTGTGTCAGTCCGTCCGCACCGAGTGGCAGGCAGGCGGAAGGACAGCACAGCACAGGGTCCCCGGCGGGCCCTCCATGGACACGGGGCCTTGTGCCCAGGTTTCTGGGGTTTGGCCGGACGGTGGCTGCGGAGTTCTGATGTCACACGGACCGGGGCCATCTCCCCACGCCAGTCTGGCAGGGCACCAGTGCGGGCTCAGGTTCAGCCCGAATGACAATCACGGCTGGTTAGTCGGTGACACACGATGCGCCCAGACGGCTGTCCATTTTCTCTCGTAACTGATGGATGATTTACGTGTTTGAATGTGTAATACACTGTTGCAAATTCAAAAGATTTCTGAGGAAAAATAAGTCCTCCTTCTCCCTGGTGCTTGTAACTTGTCAAGCTTAAATCGTAGCATCCGCATGTACTGCTCTGATGTCTTGGGTATTTTCCCATCTCAGTACATACAAAGTTGACTTGTTTTTTTTTTTAAAGATTTTATTTATTTATCTTCAGAGGGGAAGGGAAGGAGAGAGGGAGAGAAATATCAATGTGTGGTTGCTTCCTGTGCATTCCCTGCTGGGAACTGGCCTGCAACCCAGGCATGTGCCCTGCCTGGGAATCGAACCGTGATCTCTTGGTTCACAGGCCCGCGCTTAATCCACTAAGCTACACCAGCCAGGGCGACTTATTCTTTAAATAGATGTTTTACTATAAAAAATTTCAAACATGCAGACAATCAGAATGTATAATGAACCCCACACACCTATTACCAGCTCCACCATACATATCAATGTTTTGACAATCTTACAGTGTATTACATAATATAATATAAAAGAATTTCATTAACTTTGTTAGGTGTGATAGTGGCCTGGTGGTTATGTAAAAAAATTTCCTCATCAATAAAAGATGCACACTGATATATTGATGAGTGACATGATATGCTGTGTGATGTTTGCGACTGACTTTAAAGTACACCAGAAGGAAAAAGCGTGTGTGGGAGGAATAGCTTGAACCAACATCAGCGAGATGTTGAAGTTGGATGAATGCGGAGTCATTATCATATTTCTCTGCTATTGTGCGTGTTGGAGATTTTCCATAACAATACGTTTGCTAATCTGGTTTCATCTATAGATTCCCCTTTTTCTCTGGGATGTTTTAAAATGACTCCTAGCTATCATGTGATTTCACCCATAAATATTTCAGAGTGTATGCCTAAAACATAGGACTTTAAAGAAAAATCACTACCGGGCCATTATCACATCTCAGAAAAGTAACAGTTCTTAATCTAGTCCGAAGTTCAGTCTGTTTTCCAGTTTCCCTGACTTTCTAAAAAGTGCCTTGTTATAGTTGTTGTCTTTGAATTAGGAGCCAAATTGGGTCCATGTATGGCATCTATTAAAACGCTTTTAAACCTTAATAATTCTCTTCCTTAAAAAAAGCCATGTGAGCCTTGGCTGGTGTAGCTCAGGGGACTGAGGATCAAAGGGTCGCTGGTTCTATTCCCAGTCAGGGCACATGGCTGGGTTGCAGGCCAGGTCTCCAGAGAGGGGCATGTGAGAGGCAACCACACATTGATATTTCTCTCCTTCTCTTTCTCACTCCCTTCCCCTCTCTCTAAAAATAAATAAATAAAACCTTAAAAAAAAGCCATGTGTTAGTTGAAGAAGTGAGGTTATTGTCCAGTAAGGACCCTCCTTCTGGGCTTAACCACTTCCTCCAGGTGCTGTCACCCACGGGTCCAGGCCATGGGCCCCTTGGTCTGAGACGTCATGAGGTTCAGGTGAATGTCTTTGGCCAGAGCCCTCGGGGTGCTTGCTCGCTCCTGGGGCTGCAGGCTCCCCACAGGAGCCCCCCATCTCGGGTTCCCTTGAGTGATCCTGAGATGAGCAGCGGCGTGGCCCGTGTCCGCCCGTCTGCTCGCTGCCAAGTCTCCATCAGCACCTCGCCTGATGCTGTTGGCACCAGCGAGTCTCACTGCTCAGCCCGGCGCGGCTCAGCTGATGCCCCGGGATGGGCTGTGCGGTGGCTTCTAACCCTTCTGTCCCTTTTGCGTTGGTTGCCTGGAAGTTCCTCTCCTTGGCTTTTTGATGAGGCCAAGGACAGTTGGTTTGTTCTTTTTATTGTACCATAATTTAACTGGCCACATATTTGTGGATATTTAGTGTTTCTTTTGTTGTTTGGTTTAAATATTTTTCCTACTGCATATCCTCACATACTTATGTATTTACAGTGAACAGTAATGTGGAATTTTAAGAAAGTTGTATTTTAATAGGAAAGTCATTATTGGATTTTTTTTACTATCTGCTTGTTAGTTCAGTATGAACGGGAGAGTTACAGTGAGACAGATTTGTAATGTAGCCCTGGATCACTCACCACTCACATGACCTTGGGCAAGTCATGCTTTCTGAGTCTCCTCTTCCTTCGTGTGTTGGGATTAGTGACAATATCCAGTTCCTCCATTGCTTTGAGGGCTGAATAAAATCCCCCGTGGAAATGCTGCATTGCTCATGGCACAGCCAGTGCTCAGAGAAGCCGCGTCGGCCTCCACGATTGGGCGGAACACGGGCGGAGCCCCCGGGACAGGCTCTGGCAGGGGGTGCTTTTCCCTGCTTCACTTCCCCCCGTCGGAGTAGTAACGACGTTTATTCTTTTTACTGGGCTGCCCTTGGGAATGAGCAAACAAAACAGAGGAGACAAACCGCGGCTGCCGAGAGCCTTTCCCAGGGCGAGGCCGTCCGGTGCTGCCTCAGCGTTGCGGGTGGAGTCCCAGCGGGAGTGCCGGGTCGCAGCTCCCGGCCTGGGCCTCCGGGCCTCGGGCCTCGCCGTGCACTTTCCCGCCCAGAAAGGGACGGGTGGAGAGCGCGCGCTGAGCGGTGGAGCCGGGTCATCCTCTGCCCCACCGCGCTTCCCAGTCCGGTTTTCGGATTAGAGTCACCCTGATGTAACTTAATCTGTGTTGCTTCCTGCACTGTCTAATTCAGTGTGGGACTTAAATAGAATCAGGACAAGCTAGCTCGCCCATGCAGCATTACTCTGGAATAGGGGGCCTTGGCCTGGAAGCTGAGGTGCTCAATTATTTTTTCTCGAGACTCATGGGAAGGACTCATTTGGGTTCTCTCCTGCCGTTTGGACTTTCTCTCCCCCACAGTCATTGCCTATGTGACGGCTCAGCCTCATTTCTCCACTGCCCTCCTTCCCCGCAGACTTCAGGCTTCTAGCCTCTCGTCCCCCTTCTCCTGCCCTCACCGAGACCCGTTCAGCTCTCAGGAGCACCGTCTACCTGTCTCTGAAGTGAGGAGGCGTTTTGCACCTTTGTGCACAGAACGGGGCGCAGCTGGTCCCTCTCAGCACCCGCCCTTGTCCACTTCCTGCACTGGGCTCACTGGCCCAGGAATCTCGGGGTGCAGTGGCAGACGGGTCCAGTGGGCTGGGTCGGGCCAGAGCTGCCCACGGTCCGGCGGCAGCTGGAGCGCAGAGCACGCACCTGGGCACTGCGGCTGCGCCGTGCGCTGCTCTCACAGAACAGTGCGCCGAGCGCTGGGTCTTTACGGGGCAGCGCTGAATACGGACCCATCCGAATGACTTTCCTTTCGTAATGAAGTGCGGCTAGCTGCAGACGAATGCCGTGCGGTGCAGTAATTGAGATTCGAGCGTCACAGACTCTCGGAATGGCACTGCCGACCACAGGCAAAGCGGGACGGAGGGGACGACCAGGGACTGGGAGGCTCCTGGCTTCCCTGGCTGTTTCCGGCGCATCCCCAGTCAGCGCAGAGCTCGGTGGCGCAGCGGTGCCTGCTGACGTCTGGGCCGGGATCGCTTTGGCGGGGATCGCTTTTCGATCGAGGAGAATTGTGGGTAACAGGGGAAATTTCTTCTTGCACATCATCTGTGCCTGGGACTCTTCTGAGGAAAAGCTCTCAAACATGCCCATTTGTGGTCTTTTCCTGCAGGTCTGAACGCCTCTGTTGCGTGGTCCCCACTGTGGAGAGGGGGTGTCTGTCTGTGCCACCCCTCGTTTGTGAGCAGGGACTTGCACAGGAGGTCCTGTGCTCTGGGCCTGGGCCGTGGGCTGAAGGACAGCAGAAGGGCTGCAGTGGCCTGGGGCAGGGCGGGACTGCGGTGGGGGCCCCACTCGGCACGGGCGTTTCTGAAGGCTCATCGTGGGGACCTTGCCCGGCTGGGAGGGGCTCTGGGACACAGGCTGCTGTGCTTGTGTAAACCCTCTGCCCACCCCCCGCCCTCGAAAGTCAGTCCTGGTCCAGGGGCAGGCTGTGGGTTCGGTTGGGAGTGGCAGGTTGGGGGCATCAGGGCCGAGGGCTCGCATCTGTAGAGAGCCCATGATTTAGCCTCTGGGGTGTCTGGGGGTGGGTATAGCTGACAGCTGGTACTGTGGGGACTCGTCAGGGACAGGAAAAGGCGGAGATCACACGAGGCTGACATCGTGCAGCATCTTGCTGTGGCCGAGACCCGGCCGAGCACTTTGCACAGGTGACTCCAGCCAGCCTAGCAACAGCCTTAGGAGGCATCCTCGCTTCCAGACGAGGACACGGAGGTTCTGTGGTGCTCAGAGTTCCCTGCAGAGCCCGATTCTGGTGCAGGTGTGAGCACCGGTTTCCGCCGGCTGTTCACTGACTGCTCCCCTTCCCCGCAGCCCACGGAGGACACCCGGAAGCCCAATCAGGACTGGCGTCTTTTGTTTCGGAGAGGAAATTGCATGCTCTTTGCCGTTACCTATAATCTGCATGGTGTGACCAGCTCCCTACACAAGATCCGGCCTCGCCTCACTGCCCAAAGTGAAGGCCGGACGCACGGTTTGTACAGACGGACCCACTACATCTTAGTCTTTACACAAGTCTGTGACCAGACAGACAACCGCTTGCCTGGTTAGAAGGCGGAACGAGTTTCCGGTTTATCGGATTCGATTCCTATTTCACATTGGATGTCGGAAGACTTTCATGTTGTTGTTTGCAATTGTGGCTACTTATTAACAGTTTGAAATTACTAACAACGAAAATACTTCTGAGCGGTGTCTGAGATTCTGACGTGAAGAGCAGCTATTTGACTCGTGTTCTTTCTCAGGAGCCATTTGACACTTTTCCTGTTTTGGTGGATCACAGTCCCCTGGCTGGCAAACAGGCTTGAAGGTGTCTTGAATCAGAAGGAAATCAGGGACTTGCCATCACTGTCTTCTTTCTGTAACACGAGGAGGAAGAGGCCTGGCATTTCCTGGAAGTCTTGCCGAGTGCCTTGGCACTGTGGACGTTTCCGTGGCCGCCGTGTTGGAGGAGTCACGCCCACACCCACCTGTTCTCGGGGCAGGTGTGCTGCCCAGACACTTGCTTTTCCGTCAGCAAGACCCTCGTCCAGCTGCGTCTGCACCTGTAGCTCCTCTGAGGGCCTGGGCGAGGCATGGACTTCTGCCGGGCAGGAACACTGCGGACCCCGCTGGAGAGCCAAACCCCAGTTATTAATGTAAGCTCACTATTTCCCAGTAACAGTCATATATGCTTCTTATAAAGAATTTCAGAAGACGTGTTTGAAGTAAAAGGTGAATGGCCCTCACCCCAAATTATTTTCAACGTCAACAGATCTCTCGTGCTTCTCTTAGAGTCGCATTCCCAGGAAGAAAGCGATAGTTCAAACCTCTAGAAACTAGAGTTGCTGCTTCTCTTTTTACCGTTAAGACAGTCTGTGAGTGTCCCGTGGCTGCTAAAACAAATCCCCACAGACTGAGCCGCTTAGAGGAGCAAGGTTATTGCCCGACAGTCTGCATGCAGGTGCCGGCGGGCCGGCGACCCCGAGGGCCTGGGGCCCAGCTCCTTCTCCGCCTCGTTTGTGTCCCAGCATCACCTGCGTTTCGTGGCTCCCGGCCCATCCTGCATTCTCAGGGACCATCACTCCAGCCTCTGGTCCCTCGTCACGTGCCTCCTCCTTGGCAGACCTGCCTGTTCCCCTCTTACAAGGCCCCTGCGATGACATGGGCCACCTGGGTAGTCTGGCCACGTCAGTCCTCAGTTTAACCGCATCTGCAGTGGCCCCATTCCACGTGTGGTCACGGCCGCTGGTGCAGGGTTAGGCCACGGGTGTCTGGGGAGGGGCATTTTCTAGCTGACCACAGAGACGTGCAGTTTAGACTCGCCGAGGGGCGTCGTGTGGGGGGATGCGTATCACCTTGGCCCTTCTCCCTCAACCCTCCTTTCTGTTTTCACCTGAGAACCAGGTGGTCTCCTATCTGATTTCTCTGAGAACACCTGCAGTCGTGCTTCCAAACTGGAACTCCGGGGGCCTGAGGTGTCGAGAGATGGTTCACCTTAAAAAGTGTCCAAATCAGATGGAAAACCCCGATCCTCTGCTCCACCCGCCCTCGTCTCCAGTCCACAGGCACGAGGGACAGGGCCTCGGAATCCTCGCGATTGTCCGTGGTGCCAAGTGTCTGGCACAAATAACGCCCCCTGTTTACTACCGAGTCTTTTATTACAAATCCATAAGCATGTGGTTCTGTAACATAACCATAGCACACTCAAACACACCATAGGACATTTTAGGTGAAATGCTCAAATTAAAACCATACATTATTAGACCCGTATTATTACCTTACCAACCACACTCATGGAGGCCTGACTTCAGCCAGACCCTGTATTTTACAGTGAAATCTTTTCTCTTTTTAAAAGAAAGGTTATTCATGATCTTCTCAAGGATAGCAATGTACTAGGTTTGGCAAATATCCTTAATGCAGTTTTTCATTCTAAAAATTATATCACCCTGAAAAATAAGTAAAATAAAGGTATACTACAGGTGAAATGGATCATTAGCTGATCCATCTGTTCATAACTTTGCCTACTTAAAATATGAGGCAACTCATGAGATTATATATATATATACATATAAAATGAAAAGCTAAATGAGAATAGGTAAGATAGTAAGGCAAAGGGAAGGTAGGGGTGGAAAGTAAAATCAGTTCAGGATGGAGCCTAGTTCTGGAGAACGTGTGCCGTTAAGCACACGCATTTGCTGGGGAGGATGCTGGTTTGGTGCTAAGCTCGCTGGAGGCTCTGAAGGAAGCAGGTGGCTGTTGGATTTCAGCATCTGGAAAATTTGACGTCAGTTGCTCACATGACATCGTTCCCTACAGTGGGACCGGAGAGCACTTCTTTTCTAGGAAATCAGGATTTACTGTAACATGAAGACTAGCATGTTCAGCTTGTCTTTACAATGCATTTTAGAGAGAAATTTCTTACGTTACCCTGGTTTATGCCGGTCACCACGCCCCCCCCTCACTGGAATGACCCGAGTAAGGGGTGTGGCTGTGGCAGAGTGGACAGTGGTTCGTGAAATCCCATTCTGCGAACAGATTGCAGAGAAGCCATCACACATTTCGTGGCGTTCGTACTCAGCAGTTAACGTGGGTATAAAACCCCACTGGCAGGTGGAAGAAAAGAATGTGGCATCATGCGAAATCGACGGTGTGATGGCTGGAGTAAAGACGTTGAATCGGGGTTCGGTGTTGTCAGCCTCCTGAGGGTGGGGCTCCTGAGGGTGGGGTCCAGTGGGGATGAGCGTCCGGAGTCCGCTGTTCTGCCCTTTCTCTGCACACGAAACCATCGAGGGCAGCAGACTGGACTTGTCACTGAATCAGGACCATCGGTGAGACGTGGGCTGTCTTTCTTCCTTAGGCTGCCGTTTCGGTTTCCTTCAGTAGACGGGAATGGGCCCCGGTGAGAATTCAGGGACCAATCACCCCAGAAAACGGCGACTTGTAAGGAGGGTGAGCAGGGAAACCGCTGAGCCGGGTGCCCTGCGGGAGGCGGATGCTGGGGCCTCAGCTTCGGGGTGAGGTCAGCGCAGCCTCTGGGACGTGAGTTCGTGCTAGTGCAGAAGCCTCCCGGCTGGTCTGCAGCCCGAGTTGTTTCCCGGACGCTGGTCTCTCCGCGCAGACACCGTGTTGGTCTTTCGGGAGCATGTGCGTGTGGGTGTGATCTCATTCTCAGGCTGAAAGTCTGTACTGACCCTCCATTTGCTGCTGCGGGTCTTCTTTAGATACAGTTTATAAAAAAACAAATTCTGCCCCAAACTCCCCAGTCTAAAACCCATGTGCAACTTTGTGTGTGAGCATGTCCTTCGAGTTTCGTTTGAACATCATTGGCCCACAGGGTTTCAATTCAATGGCTTCTAGGGACTAGCAGGCCCTGCCCAGCCCAGTCCCGCTGACTTTCCCGAACTTGTCTTGAGCCGGTGTCTCCATGTCATCCCTGGGGTCACAAGCGTGAACCGTGTCCTGTGGCAGGGCCCCGGGTTGGCCGTTGGCTGGGGAAGGGCCCGGGCCCTGGAGCAGGGGCCTTCCGTTCCTCCGTGGAAGAGTGATGCAAGGAGAGCATTTCCGCCAAGTGCCCAGGACACGGCAGAGCCGCGAAGGGTCAGCCCGCCCCCTTCCCAAACGTCACTGCTGTGGGTTCTGTGACTCCCACAGGAAGTGGCAGTTTCTTCATAGAAACTACCTGTGTTTTCATAGCTGGAGAGCTTTTGTTGTTACGTTTGTGCGTGTGAGTGGTGGTCTCACCTGCTGGACTCGACTCTGAGCTGCTCGCAGGCAGGAACCCTGACCCACCTGTGCGCCCTGGCTCCTGGCCACACAGACGCGAAGTAATTGAACTGCACTGAAATGGGTTTCCAGCGGGAAAATACAGGTCAGCTCGTTTTCTTTCGTCCAGCCCACCCGCCCCGTATGGCCGGACCAGAGTTCGATGGCCACGCGCTGCTCTGTCGTGAAAGCATAGCTTCTGCCTCCGAGTGTGAAGCAGCCGCTGCCTTTGCCCCTCAGTGCTTTGCTGTGGCTTCCGTGGGGAGAGTACTGCTTCCTGCTCGTGCTCACAGAACCTTGCGAGGGATTTTCAGGGGCACCTGCACGGAGGCCGTGTTAAAGTGGTGGCGTCTCCAAATGAGTGACTTGGAAGACTCATCGGTGTGCCAGGCGGTCACGTTGACGGCGTCATCCGCTGACGTGAGAGAGGGCGTGTGGCGCAGGTGAGGGGCTTGCACACCTGAGACAGAATCTGCCTGAACGTCAGCCTCCCTGTCTTCCCCCAAGGGAACCCAGTCCCCTCTCTCTCTTTCTTCAGTGCGGTAAGAGCGTATGACGTCAGAGTCACCACTGTAACCTTTCCAGTTTAGTAGCGTCGACTGTGTTCGCACTACCGAGCGTCAGATCGCTAGAATGGTTTCGCCTGTGACAATGAGCTTCTCCTTCCAACAAACACTGGTTTTTCCTTCCCTTTCCCTCCGCCCTTGGCTCCCACCTTCTTACTATTTTCTTCTGATCTTGACGGCTTTAGACACTTCCCATGAGTGGAATCCTGTGGTGTTTGACCCTTAGTAACGGGTTTAGTTTGCGTTGCATGATGTCCTTGAGGTCCATCCGTGCCACAGCAGGTGACGGGGTTCCTTCTCTGTAAAGGCTGTGTGGTGCTTCGTGTATGTGCCCCCTTCCCTCTCTCCATTTACCCGCCGAAGGACATTTGGGTGAGTTTCACTTCTCAGCTGTTGTGATTAGTGCCGCGATGAACGTAGCTGGAAAATGTCTCTTCAAGTCCCTGTTTTGAATTCTTTTGGATAGATACCCAGGAGTAGGATCGCTGGATCAGGTGGTAATCCACGTTCTCATTTTTTGGCGTAACCTCTACACAGTGGCTGCGTCATTTTTCATTCCCCCCAACAGGGCACAGAGTTCCGATTCCCCATTCTCACCGCCCCCTCCTATTTTGTGTCCTTTTGCTCGTGCTCACCCACACGGGGAGCATCTCAGTGGCTTTGACTTGCGCTTTCCTCATGACTAGCAATCTTGAGATCTTTTCATGAGCCTATTGGCCCTTTGTGTGTCTTCTCCGGAAAAATTGTAAGTCCTTTGTTCATTTAAACTGGATTTTGTTGTTGAGTTGTGTGAGTTCCTTATATATTTTGAATATTAGCCCCTTATCAGAAATAAGATTTACACTTATTTCCTCCCATTCTGTCCGTTGCTTTTTGCCTTGTCGATGGTTTCCTTTGACAAATAGAAGTTTTAAAGTTTGATGATGTGCTCCTACGTATCTGTTTTAAATTCTGCTGCTGTCATATCCAACTTCTGTATCCTTTTAATTGTTACTAGTCATGCAGGTATGAAATCTTGAAATTATCTTCTTTTCTTCTCTTCGTCCCCTATAAGTAATGGCTGCCTAAGATCACTCAGTTGTACAGTGGTTCTTGTATTCATTTATTCATGCGTGCATTGACCCATTCATTGATTCACTGATTCATTCATCTTCTCTCCGCCCTGCACACCTGGTTCAGCCCGCTCTGGGTCCCTCTCCTCCCCCTCGGATGTCTTCTACCGTTGTGAGCTGGTCAGTGGGCTGCCTCTCATGGATCCACCTTCAGAAGCTCATGACTAGTACAGATCTGTTCAGATACTTCGTTTCTCCATTGCTGACCCGAAATGTCTAAATTTTGCTGAAGCTGGCTCTAAGCTACCTTTCTGGCTTTATCTTTTGTTTCTTTCTCCCACCCCCTCACAGATTTTGAGTTTATTCCACCAGGGTTGATTACTTTGTCCCCACAGTGCCCTGTGGTTTCCTGACTTGTCTGTGTTGGAATGTTTCAGGGTGCTGGACCCCCGGTCCTTTGTTTCTCTGTCCCTGTCACTTGGTCTTTCTCCTGAGCTCACTTCTCACGAGCACAGCTTCAGCTCTGACCCATGTGCTGACATTTCTCAGACCAGCCCCTCGTTGCCTGGAGGATGTTACGGAGGATTTAGGGGACCAGCCCTCACTCACCGCCACACCCAAGATCTGAGCCAGCAGAAGGACAGACCAGGAGTGAGACCAAAATACCATCTTTACGATGAATAAAGCCCAAACCGGAAAACGTGGTTTGTATTTGTGAAAAATCAACTTCCTCATACTGGATCTAAAATTAGTCCGCGTTGAGAACAGGTGGAGTAGAGCAAAATGTTCTTCCTACTGGCAGTCGCCACCCAAACACGCAGAGAAAGAGAGGGGAAATGAGAAACTCGAGGCCGCCCAGCGTGGCCCCAGGTCCACGGTCAACCTCCTTGGGAGGAGGTTGAGTGGTGGGGTTGTGAGGCTGCGGGGCTCCACCCTGGACCCCCGTCCTCACGAGGGGCGGGGCGGGGCACACTGCAGGGGGCAGCATTTCTCCCTTCCTCTCCGATTTTTCCCATATTTCCTGTTTGGAACTTCTGAAAATTCTTCCCATATGTCCTCGTTAGGGATTTCCATGCACGAACAGGTGTTTACAACGTATCCCCGTTAAAACTCTGATGTGTTCTTCACTGGATAGTAAGACCCTTGGTGAGCCCCAGGCGACAGTGTTGGAGAGCGGTTGAGGGGACAGGCAGCTCTCCTCGGGGCCCGTGGCCCCCGTCCGGGAAGCGCAGGAGGGAACGAAGCCCCGGAAGGCATTTGGAGAGAAGATGTTGTCATCTGGGCACATGGATTTTAAAAGAAAACATTTGGGTGCGTGTAATATTTAAAACCACTCTGTGGATCTCTCTTCTTGGAAAATAAAGTAAGTTATTTTTCTACGGTGAGTGCACTACGTCCCTGATGTGTCTGCGGTGAGCCGAACTGATTGGGAACAACAGCCTAGGCCGTGGGGCCCAAGCCAGCAAGGGGCCTGGACGTGTCTGCTGGCGTTCAGTGGCGGAGCCTGGCCCAGGAAGAAGCTCTGCCGTGCACCCACCCCACTGCTTCCCTTAATGAGCGCAGACTGAGAGGTTGGTTCCCTGAGCTGTTATTGTTCTTGGGTTTGTCATTAAAAAGGTGTTCCTTTGTTAAAGAATTACATTTTATTGATTATGCTATTGCAGTTGACCCGGTTTCCCCTTTGGTCCCCTTCCCCCAGCACTCCCCACTCCCTTGGGTGATCACCACAGCTTTTGATACTAGAAGAGCCACTATTGCAAGTTAGCTAATCAGTTGTGCCTCCCATCTTCGTGAGTATTTGGACATTTGGGAACAGTGGGAAATCTAGATGAAATAGGGAAGATCTCAATTCACAAGAGTTCACAGTTCAGGAGAAGGTGCCATTTCTAGGAATGGTCACAAGATGGTATAGAAATAAACACCTTAAACTACACGGTTTCATTCATTCATTCATTCATTCATTCAGTTACAGGAGAAGACGTCCAGGGCGGGAGGACTCTTGCTGGTGACAGCCGGTGGTCACGGATTACGGGTGGGGAGGAGGAGTCTGGCCAGACACTCTGGGTGGGGCCTCTCTCCCCCGACTTCGCAGGATTCTTGCTTGAACTGGGCTCTTCAGTCCAGGCAAGCTGGACACCCAGACTGAGGTTCTGTTGAGATGAGGACTCCAGGGAGAAAAAAGAAAGATAAACAACTTGAAAAGGAACATGAACTTTAGACATGTGGATGAGACTGGTTTTTTTAAGAAATGGAGGAAGGCATCTCTGAGGCTTATCGATCGTTCACACTCTTAGAGTCTGCAAGGACGCCCAGTCGTGTGCCTGCCAAGTTCATCATTGCCTCGTTCCATAACCTGCCCTGTCCCCACCAGGCTGCGGCTCAGCGGGCAGCTGCTCACAGTTCTGCGGGACACGTCAAACCCGTTAGAAAACATTCCTCCGGTCTTCTCCCGTGTAGTGGGTTTAAACTTACAAGGACTGATTTGCCCAGAATTTGGCACCATGGAGATGCCAAGCCTTTTACACGCACGCGCGCGCGTGCACACACACACAGGGCACGAGCCTCTGGCTTTGACAGAAGATATCACGTGTTTCTCTGCTGCAGTGATTTACTGGGTCACCTGCTGCTGCCCAGAACTGGGCTTGGGGTGTCAGTCACCACACAGGGGAGGCAGGTGGGCAGCAAGGGACCCGGCGTTCCTCAGGCCCCTGTGCGTGGTCATCTGGGGGCTGGGGATGGCGCGGGGGGTGGGACCTCCCCGGGAGTGCCTGTGCTGCGGGCGCTCGGATGTGCAGCAACGGTGTCCCTCTCTCCCGCTCTCCTGTCCTCACCCACATGGGACATCACAGGGGCACCCACACGGCAGTTTCGTCAACGGGGATGTTCTGTCCTGGCGGAAGATTCTGGACTTTGTCGCTGATCAGGGGGCAGATACAGAACAAATGAAGGTCTAGTCCGAAGAGCCCCAGCTTGTTCCGCTGCTGGTGAGACGCTCCTTCACCGTGCAGGACGCCTGTCGCCCACTGTGCCCGGCCAGTCCCCTCGGCACCAGCCCCTCACTCATCCGGTTATCACGAGACCCACGTGAATTAACCACCCCACCCTGCCACAGACGCGGGTGGACACGCTTGATGTTAACACAGCCACGCTGAGCGGTGGGACTCCTGGAGCGGGTTTGTCCACTGCCGACCACCCCACCCCTCGCCCGGGAAAGCACGATGGTGCAGAGGAACACCCACGTCCAGCACTGTCTGTCCCAGAGCCTTTGGAAGTGTAGGCACGTCCAGCCGAGGACTAAGCAGTGACTTGGCTGCGCTGTTTCTGGGCAAAGCGACAGGGAGAGCTCAGCGTGTTCTTAGTTGCACTCTCTCAAAGCACTGTAATTTTACACGAGACAATTAAGATCATTTGTCCAATATTTACACTAAAATGTCCTGCCGTTTCAACTCAGCACTCTCACTTTGTGCCTCCGGGCCTGGGAAGGGGCCAGGGGTAGAGGCCTAGGGACAGGCCTGGCCCTCTGAATGACCCGGCCTCAGCAGGCCCCTCCTTGTCCAGGAAGGCTCCAGGCCTCCGGGGAGGGCAGCTGTCCGGCCGACGCTGGCCGCCTCTCTGGTCTCCTGTTTGCTGCCAGCTCCCGGGGCCGGAAGCCAGACTGTTCTGTTCTGCTGGCCGTGGCCTCTTTGGGGGGGTCTCTAACCGGGCGCAGGTCTGGGCGCTTAGCTGCAGCCACCCAGGACCACCCACCCAGGACCACCCACCCGAGCGCCTCCCCACCCGGCCACTTGCAGACCACGTGGTTGAGAGGGCTGCGCTCACACACACAGATTCATTTTCCCAAACTGACGACCTTTATTACCTGAGGGAGAGTAACAACCAGGTGACGTGTGGCTGCTCACCAAAGCGTCTGCCTGCCCCCTGAGGGACGTGCGCTGGCCGGCGGCCGCCCTGCCCTCTGGAACAGCCCCTCTCTGCCGTCCCGGAACCCAGCCCCTCCACGGCGGGGTCCCACCGGGGCCCCAGCAGCTCGCCTGTCCCCGGGCGCCCCGGGGAGGGGTCCCGGCAGTGGGCCGTCATGACGAGCCCCCCTCAGACCACAGTGCAGGCAGCATCCTTTCCTGTGCCTCACCCACAGCCTCTTGGTGTCATGTTTGCCATGGACCATGAGCCCAGCTCTTAACACAGGGTTTTCCCCCTTTATTTGATCACTAGGGAGTAACGGAGAAAACGTGGGTTCTGCACCCACCCTGCTCTGACTGGAAAAGACACTCGAACCCTGCGGGCCTTAGATCAAGTGTCTGGAAAAATGAAGCGGTAGGAAAAAGTGACTACTGACACCTTCAGTTCTAAAACTCTGTCACCGTCTATTTTACAAAACAAGGCAGTACTTGCTAAATTAGGGGCTTGCTTTGTTCTGTGGGTTAATAAGCACCAGTGGAATAAATGAGAAGTGAACATTTCAAGTGGAAAGATTCTTCAGTGACGACGTTTTGGCAGTCGGTCTTGCTTTGCCAGGACTGGTGACGGGGGCTGCTGTGATGTGGGGTCCCTGGCCAGAGGGCTCGGGGGAAAGAATTGCTTCCTGCTAATCCTGCTGGACTTTTCCGATGGCAAACGAACTCTGTCGACACGCACATGCCCCAAAGCCCTGCTTCTCAGGGGAGGTCGGTGCTGCTGGAAGGAGCGAAGCACTTAGATCGAACCCAAGCGTGACCACGGAACCACCTGTAAATCTTAGAAGCAGCCGTGCTGGGCGGCTCAGCGCTCTCCTGGCCTCAGACACGGGACCCGGGACGAGCCCAGGGACCGAGTGCAAACCAGTGAAGGAGCAGTCTGCGTGGGACGGCTTTTACCGTCTGGGTGGGAAGCCACGGATGTAAAGAAAAGGGCTGTTGCTTGACAAAGACCTGCTTAGTGGGCTGCACGGGAGCTCTGGGGTTTAGGTCTTTTAGGGAGCGGAGAGGTTGACGTTGCATGAGGACCGCTAACTGGGTCGGACTTTCTTGGCATCGGGAACTTCTACATCCATCTCTGAGGAGCAAGGATTCTCCCAGAGGCTGCGCCTGTCCAACAGACCAGGATTCAGCCCGAGACCCCGCGGCACCTGGGTCACTGAGCTTCACGGAGGTTGTCTGAATTTCTTCCTTCCACATGCCGGGTTGTCGAGGGCATTTTCACCTGCTAAACACGCGGGCTCTGGAATAAATCACATGTGGGCTTCGAATCCGGGTGCACGGAATGTCAGCTGCACGTACCCTGAAAAGCTCTTTGCTTTGGGGGGTTACGTGATGACGTACAGGGTTCCTGAGAGGGTCCGGTGCCGTCTGATGCCACCGTGAGTGACCCAGCACACCTGACGGGACCCCTCATCCTGATCTGGGGCAGTGTCTTTAATGTGGCTCTTACAGGGTGGCAGCGTTTTATCATAAACATGAGTCGAGATAATTCTTTGTTAGGAACAAACAAGAAAGCAAAAAGGCGATGAGAGAAAAAAGAGAATGTGGGCGGAACGCACAGGCCGGGGCCAGGCTAAGAAGGTGTGTCCGCAGCCCTGGGTTCAGGTCCTGGGGGCTCGCTGAGGGCCTGGGGCGGGTTGCTGAGCTCTGCACCCCGGCGTCCGCCTCCCAAATGGTGGGGGACGGACGTAACCCGGTGTCTGGTGTGCGCCTGCTCCCCTGCTTTCACTGCCAGGCACCCAGTGGAGCCAGGAGGCAGCGCCCCGCTGCACCGCTGTGTGACGGGATTAGGAGCAGGGCCTTCGCCTAAAGCACCTGTGTCGGTCCTTCTCAGCGTCGTAAAGACGTACGGACGGTTTGTCCCCTGAGAGCCGTTCTGAGCTGCCTTTTAAACACCACCTTCTTCCCGTGAGAGCTGGGTCGCATTGTTTCTGGAGGGTCCGCCCCGGACAGCGGAGCCTCGGTTTTGCAGCACAAATGAGGCCAGCTGGGTGCCAGGACCCACGCTTTTTGCGGGACTTTTAAAAAGCACGGCGGCAAAACTGGTGGGAAAAGGTTCACAGGCTGTGGCTTGAGCCCGCACCCTTCGAGAAGGGTTATTTCTGTTCGAATGAGAAGGCAATACAGCTAATCAGTCCAGCACCCGATGTGAGGTCTCATGGCGTATGATTGTCTTGTCAGATGAACTCGTTCTTTTCTCTGCAGTTATTTTACGTGTTTGATTCGGAAAGCATTTTTGCAGTATGAGATAAATTTTTTCAATGAATAAAAAATTTAAATGAAAACCGTTTGTTCTAGAGGGTTCAGGGAATTCCAGGGTTTGAATTTTCCTGTAAATACGGTTTTTATACCTAAAACATCACACATGTACATTCAGTGATGAAGTCAGGTTTTTGCAACCTATTAAATGCTTTGCAATTTTATAACTTATTCTAAGATTTTAAGAGATACTAGTTTCTACACGGTCAGTGTGCCCATACCTGAAAATCTAAAGGGTGTCTCGGGAGGAAAAGGCCTCGGGAAGCTGGCTGTGTGGTAGTGGCCGGTTGAATTAAAGGGTTTGTCTTTCAGATATTCTTCTTTAGAAAATTTCAGTGATCATGTTTCACCGCTGAATTAAAGTTATTTCTGATTTCACGGAACAGGTAATAAAGTCAGTCGCCTATGATTTCTGCATTATCTCCAAGGTTATAAAATCTTGTCCGTTTGAATCTGACGTAATTTTGGAGAACACATCTGACTTTAGAGTAGCTTTATATTTTGAGTGATAACTATAATCGGTCAACTCCACTTTGTGCATGATGAGGAAATAATGAAATATTTATAAGCAAAAGGTCAAACATTAGATGGTAAAATACTGTTATTAAAAGAACGATGAAAGATGAAAGGCGGACTGTCACGGAGGCCCAGAGCCTTGCATTTATGTGGGAAAACATGCAGCCAGAAGACTGTCTCTGTGCAGAGGTGTGCGGCCAAGAGCGTTGGGCAGGGCACTCTGCAGAAGGGCCAGAATTACAGAAGGAGGAAAGATTTGAAATGGTGGGGGGGGACCACCATAAGGGCTCTCTTCCACAGGGAATACATTTCATTCCTTTAACACGGAGCAAAGTTGGGATCCGGTGATACTGATTCTCGGTCACCTCTCAGCGCTGGGACATCGTCACTCTGTGGGGTGCACGGCTGACATCTCATTAGTGGTGAGGATCTCATTTTAAACTTCCGCTGTATCTGAAATATGAAATGTAAGCTGTTTAAATGTGCCTCTTGGTGGTGAGGTGGACGTCTGGTCGACTGTCGCGCCCGGAAGGGTCTGTGAAGCTTTTCAGAAGGGCGGCATGCCAGCCTCTGCGCGTGTGACTTCCCGTGTGTGTTTCTGCACTACCGTTCGGTTCCAGTCAGCAGCGGCACATTCTTACTCATACAGAAATGACATGTAACACGAGAGCCACGCAATCTACCATTTTAGGGTGCACAATCCAGTGCTTTTCATATACCCCAGAACTGGGCAGCTAACCCCCCATCTGCTTCCATGCCTTCCCGTTCCCCCAGAGGAGACCCACCTGCGGACGGGCACTCCCAGTTCCCACAGCCCTCCAGCCCGTGGCATGCTTCCTTTGCCTGTGGATTTGCTCATTCTGGGCGTGCCATATAAATGGAGTCATGAAATACATGGCCTTGGTGTCTGGCTTTATTTACGCAATGTCCACAAGGTCCATCCTCACCGTCCTGTATCGGTATCCCATTCTTTCTTACGTCTGAATGCTACCCCACTGTACAGATGTACCACTTCTGTTTATGAATTCGGTGGTTGACAGACCTTTGGATTGTTTCTGCCTTTTTGCTCTTACGAGTGATCCTACTGTAAATTTCACGTACCAGTGTCCTGTGGAGACACGTCCTCGTTTCTTGGCTGCACCTGGCAGTGGCGTTGCTGGGTCGTATCGTGACTCCGTGCTGGGTCACAGGAGGCGTTTCCAGACTGCTTCCCACAGAGGCTTCCCCGAGTCCCGTCTCTCCACACCTTTGTCAGCAGGTGTTAGCATCCGGCCTTTGCTGCCAGCTGCCCCGGTGTGTGAGGTGGTGTCTTGTGGTTCTGATTCGCCTTTCCTGATGACGAATGGTGTTGAACGTGTTTGAATGTGCTTATTGGTTGTTTGTAACGTATTTATTGGTTATTTTTATATCTCCTTTGGAGTAATGTTTATTCAAATTGGTTACTCATTTGAAATGGAACTATTTGTCTTTTATTATTGAACTGCAAAAGTTTCCTGTATAATTGGATGTTAGACTCTTATCAGATATATTATTTGCAAATATTTTCTCCCATTTCTTAAGAGTGTCCTCTGACACACAAAGCTTTTAATGTTGACGGAGTCCAATATATCTATTTTTCTTTTATTGTTTATATATTTGATGTCACACCTAAGGAATCCTTGCCTACTCCAACATCAGAAAGATGTACACCAGTGTTTTCTTCTAAGAGTTTTATAGTTCTATCTCCTAAAGTTATTTCTCTGATCCATTTCGAGTTGATTTTTGTATATGGTGTGAGGTAGGGATACAATTCATTCTTACACGCGGCTGCCCACTTGTCCCAGCAGCATTTACTGAAGAGACTCTTCCTTCCCTTGAGCAGTCTTGGGATCCTTGTTGGAAATCAGCTGCCCATAGACACCTGGGTTTCTGTTCTGCTCATCTGTGTGTCAGTCCTGTGTCTGTACCTCACTGTCCTGTAGTGAGTTTGAAATCAGGACACGTGAGTCCTCTAACTATGTTCTTTTTCTCAATATTGTTTTGGTTATTCTGGGTCACGAACAATTTCATATGAATGTTCGTATCAGCTTGTTCATTTCAGCAAAATAGGTGGTTGGACTTCTGATGGGCATTGCATTGAATTTGTAGAGTACTTGGGTAGTATTGCCAATTTAATGATACTACCCAAGTGTTCTCTCATTTATTTAGATCTTCATCAATTACTTTCACCAGTGTTTTGTAGTTTTCCATGGACAAATCTTGCACTTCTTTGGTTAAATTTATTCATAATTTAGATATTTAATAAAAGTTTTATTTAATGAAATAATCAAACAAAAATATTTTATTATATTTCATGCTGTTATAAATGGAATTGTTTTAATTGCTTTTATGAATTGCTTATTGCTAGTACATAGGCATATGACTGATATTTATGTATTGATTTTGTATCCTGCAACATTGTTGGATTTTGTTAACTTTAATAGTTTGTGAGTGTGAGAATTCCGTAGTGTATTTTATATATAATATCATGTCATTTATAAATAGAAATAGTTTTACTTCTTTTACAATCTGGATGCCTTTTATTTTTTTCTTCCCTAATTGCCCTAGCTAGGACTTCCAGTACAACGTTGGCTACGAGTGATGAGAGTGGACATTTTCATTTTGTTTTTATTTTATGGGGAAAATTTTCAGGCTTTCTCCATTCAGTGTGATGTTAGCTGTGGGCTTTTCAAATATGCCCTTGTCATGCTCAGAAGTTTCCTTCTACTCCCTGTTAGTTGAGTGTTTTAGCACGAAAAGGTGGTGGGTTTTGTTAAATGCCTTTTCTTTGTTGAGATGATTATGTCTTTTTTCCTCTTATTCTGTTGACACGGCACATTGCATAAACTGATTTTTAGATAGTAAATCAACTTTGCATTCCTGGAATAAGCCCCCTTGGCCATAATGTGTCGCCCTTTTGCGGGCTGTAGGGTCGGTTTGCTGAGTTGCGTTGGTGGTTTTTGTATCTGTGCTCTCAAGGGATGTTTTGTGGTTTCCTTGTGAGGCCTTTGTCTGGTTTGGTATCTACGTGATATTTGACTCATAGAATGAGTTTGGAAGTGTTCCCTCATTTTCTGTTTTATGGAAGAGTTTTTAAAGGATTGATGTTAATTCTTCTTTAAACATTTGGAAGAATTTACCAGTGAAGTCATCTGGTCCTAGGCTTCTCTCCACGTGAAGAGTTTTGACTGCTGACTCAGTCTCTCTATTGCTATACGTCTATTTAGATTTTCCATTTCTTCCTCAGTCATTTTCATAGTTTGTGTCTTCCTAGGAATTTTTCCATTTCATTTAAGTTATGTAATATGTTGGCATACAATTGTTCTTCATTTTCCCTTTTATTCTTTTTTATTCCATGTAATATTGGTAGTAATGTCTCCTCTTTCAGTCCTGATTTTAGTAATTTGAGTCGTCTCTCTCTCTCTGTTATTTTTTTAATCCATCTAATTAAAGGTATGTCAATTGGTCGATCTTTTCAAAGAACCAACTTTTAGTATTGTTGATTTTGTTTTCTATTCTCTATTTTGTTTATTTATACTCTAATCTTTATTATTTTCTTTTTTCTGTTTGCTTTGGGTTAATTTTCTCTTCTTTTTCTAGTTTCCTAAGGTAAAAGATTAGGGTATTGGTTTGAGGTCTTTTTTTTTTAACATAGGCATTCACAGCTATAAAGTTCCCCTTTCTATCATCATCTCCCATAAGTTTCAGTATGTTGTATTTTAATTTTAATTCATCTCAAAATATTATCTAATTAATTTTCCTTCTAATTTCTTTGAGTCATTGGTCATTAGAAGTATGATTGATTTCCACATATTTTTGAATTTCCAAATTTTTTTCTTGTTGGTTATAAATTTCATTCCATTGTTGTTGGAGAATATACTTTCTATGATGATGTTGAATGTGGTAAGCATCGATAGCCCTATAACCTACATAAACAAAAGCTGTTTGGGGGCCTGAGTAAGTTCTCAGCATGTGAACAGGTCCCGAGACCCAGATGATTGACAGCCATGGACCTGAAGGAATGGTGAGAGGTGGTCCTGGACGTGAAGGGAGGGGTCGCGACCGATGAGGACGGCTGTGCACCTTTGTCTGTCATCAGTGGGCAGTCGGGGGGACCCCACTCTCTGTGGCACCCCCGGCCCAAAGCAATGCCTTGCACTTTGGAGGTTGGCAAGTATTTGTTGGGTGATAACCTGCAGTGTGGACTGAGAAACAGAAACCAGAGGTGGGAAGACTAGTTCGGTTTCAGAATTTTAGCCGAGAGGTGTGTGGATGAATGAAGGCCACTCTGAGAAATTATGCTTCAACTCTCCAGCTACTTTGAAGTTCTGCTTTTATCTTTAAAGCGAATGTGAAATACTCCCGGGCCATTCGGGATTTCTTTTGCTGTGGAACATTCAGTGTCTTGCCAACAGTTAAGTGGTCTCTCGAATGGGTATAATCAGTCTTCCGCCCAGTTCTTTTTCAGGTTAGTTTGTCCTTTGAATGCACAGAAAGTCAATACATAAGCTGAGGGCAAACCAGTTGGAAGGGACTCACGATGGCGATAGTCACAGTAGCTCTTCGTTGAGTTAGAGATGCCTGCTTGGAGCTTCTATGTGCTTTGAGATCTGTTAATTTAAATCTATGTCCTTTGCATGTACTGTGGGGTGTTTTGAGATTGCGCAGCATATCAATCAGAATTCCAACAGAAAAGAGTTTGAAACTATTTACAGAGGCACATGAAGAGGAGAAGGAAACAGGGGGATGCAGGACAATTTAAAAGCGAGGAGAGGCGTGTGTGAGAGACGCAGGGCACAGGTGTGGGCCTCAGCTCTGTCATGAGGGGCCCCACTGCCTGCAGCCGGCAGGGAGGGCCAGACAGACAGGTGCAGAGTGGACGTGCGGGCGCCGGAGGGGCCAGGACGCACAGGCTGCCAGAGCGCTTGCCTGCGGCCTCGCACTGGCACGGCCCGTGTCTGGCCCGGGGAGGAGGCACCCCCACCCTCTCGCTGAACCCCTCCCGGAGACTGAGGAAGTGGAGGGGGTCCTGCTTGGTCTCCTTCTCCCGCACTCGGACCCGAGACTGAGGGGAAGCTGGGACAGTGCGGTCTTTTCCAGAGAATAGTAGCTCCAGTTGTTCGTTTCTCGTCATGGAAGTTTATTGTCAAAAGTCAGATGCACAGAGGTGCAGAAGTAAAACTGTGACTGTGCTTAACACACAGGAATAAGTACTTACGTTCTGGTGCAAAGTGAATTCTCATTCTCCTTGATAAGAATGAAATATACTGGACATTCTGTTCAATGGATATTTGAATGTACCAGCTGCTTTGAATGAAGACTTTTTTTCCTCTAAGCTTTTGACGCTTGAACTGTTTTTATAGTCCCATATGTAGGGAAAAATAAACAGAAGTAATCCCTAGTAATGTTAGGGTTAAGATCGTCAATTCACAAAGAAAGAAAATACTAAAGCCTTTTTAGTCGCTGAAATATTTATTAGTAGTTAAAATGTATTTTCCGTCTCAAATTCTGAATGATGTTTGCTGATTTGGAGTGGCTGGAAATCCGAGCTGGGAAATGGAATGTGGCAGCTGCTCCGTGGTTCAGAAAAACAGGAATGTTGGTTTAGGACCAGAACCAAAGGGTGCCACATCTAATCGAAACTTCGGGGAAACTCACACAGGCAAAATGAGATTATCCACATCAGGATTAAGCAAGAATACCAGGTCTAGTGCGTCAACAACAGAGAGATTAAAAACCCAAACACCCCAGGTTCCCTCGATTTTATCACTTAACACAGGCAGACAAGAATATGAGAAATATTTCTAGATAAATTCCATGAAAATAACAGTGCTGTATGAAAGACACACACCTTTCTTAGCTTGTAACACGTCCAGCAGGATACGGGGTGTCAGGTGGGGCTGGCCCACCCCCTGCCTCGGGGAGAGGGAGTGTGAGGGGTGCCTGGCCTGGGGTCCCGTGCTTCTTCCTCCCTGTTCTGTTATCACAATTGTGCAGCTTAATTAAAAGTCACATGGGCAGATGAAGCGTTTGGAACAGTTATTGCAGGGGAATGCTTTGTAAATACTCGGTAAAACAGAGTCAGGGTGGGCCAGGCGACTGTGAAAGATTGGGGAGAAATTCTACATTCTGGAAGGATCCATATTCAGAGGGCCTCACACTTGGTTGACATTCCCCCCCCCGCCCCCCCTTGAGGAAGCTGACTTTGGAAGGCCAAGAAGAGGACAGGGGACCCCACGTGCCAGACCGGCAGTCAGACGAGGGGCCTGGGTCCTACTGAAGGAAATCGTGGTAGATGTGCTTTTAGTTAGGTTAAAACAAAATATTTAAGTTCTTTACACATCTTCTAAAATGATTCTCCCTTCCGGCTTTTTCCGTTTACCAGCCAGCACCTGGTCTAGACAGGGATTGATAAGGAGGATGAGCTTCAGCTCTGAGTGTTTTCAACAGAGATTTAAAAAAATCATTCACTGAAAATTGAGTAAAATTTGGTCCCATTTCATAAATTCCCGAGTGACTATGAAAACGTGACTTAGACTGATCAGTACTTTTGATAATTACAGAAAAACTTGAAATTCTGATAAAAAGCTTTTCAAAAAAAGCGATAGACAACAATATAAATTCATAGCCTTTAACTTTCTCTGTAGATTCTTATCACAAAAAGGACACACTCTGGCCAGTTTTGACTGAAATTGTTAGACTTGTTGGCCCTTGGGTGACAGAGTGATCGGGAGTTGCTGTGTCAGTCCGAGGGTTGGCAGCTCTTCTGCGAAGGGCTGGACGGGGACATTCTTGGCTCCGTGGGTCACGTCGCGTGGCTGCTACTCAGGGGGTCTCGTGGGTCTGTGGGTCACGTGGTTGCTACTCAGCTCCGCTCTTGCACAAACACACCTGGGGATGAGGGCACACAAGCAGCGTGGTCACCTTCCAACACAGTTGTATTTGTGGGCACTGAGACTTGATTTCCTGTAATTTTCACGTGTCATGAAATAAATTTTTCAAGCATTTGAAGGGGTAAACCTCGCCTGTAGGTCCCCTTGGCAGCAGCGTGCCGGTGGGCTTGGCTGGGGGTGGGGGTCGGGGGCTCGAGGCCTGGGGAGAGCCTCCCAGGCTGCCTTTCCCCCGGCCTTCCTTCCAAGCAGGCGTCCCAGAATCACAGAAACACTTGTGCGTGTTGGCGTACATGTTTCTGACCGCCCTTTTTCTTGCTCGGTCCATCCTCTGTTCTATTTTTAGCCCAAACTCAGCTTCACAAGCCAAATTATTTTAAGTACCCTCAGCCTCTGTCATGTGACAGTGTGGACGAGCCCTTTATTATTTCAGATCTGTGAGCTTGAATCTTCCGGCCACAACTGCTTCTCTCCTTGGCGATCATCCTCCCTGTGACTAAATATTTCTTAGGTTGGCAGCTTTGCTATCAAAACGCCAACCTTATTGCTTCACCAGGTTTTAAGCCGTTTTCATTCGGCCTTTGGTCTCAATATCCTTTTCTTCTCTGTGTGTTCACTTGTCCCCCAGTGACCTCCTCCCCGTCCCCCCTCAGGCTCGAGTGTCCTCTCAATGAAACGCGAACAACAGTAGCGGAAACTGCCACTGATGCTGATACTCCTCCGTCCCTTTCTGAGCCAAGAGACCCATTTTTGCCTTGAGATACTGTTTCTGCACATCTGCAGGGAAGGGCAGCGCCCACGGGGGAGCCCGGGGAGCCCGTCACACGGGGTGTGAGCTCCGGCCACAGCTCCGGGGCAGCCGGGGCCCTGGGCAGGGTCTGGGGAGAGCGGGTCCGGGAGGTCCTCTCCGGGACTCGCAGGGCGTCGCTGCCCAGCGGCGGCCGGCTCACGTGTACGGCGAGGTTCCAGAGGCGGGCGTGCACGGGATGCGGGGCTTGCGTGCACTGGGAGATGCCCCGTTCCGGTCCAGCTACGTGCAGACGCTGTGTCGGACGCCTCGGGTGGCCAGCCGCCTTCCAGCAAGCGTGCGGACGGAGGGAGAAGCACGCGGTTCAGAGCAGACAGACCTGCCCCTAACAGAGAACGCGGTCCGACCCTGAGGGACCGGGGGTCTGTGAGCAGCTCTGCGGCAAACTGCCCTCCGGGAAGAGCGCGGCGCACTTGACGGGAGGGTGGCACGACCCGGACCTCCCGCGGGCGTCACCGTGGCCTGAACGAGGACTGGCCGGCAGAGCAGACCCGCAGAGGGGCAGGCCGTGGGGACAGTGCCCGCAGCGACACAGGTGGTGCCTGACCTGGCGCGTCTGTCCCTGGGGGCGTTTTTTGGTTGTGTGTACTGTATCCCTCAAATCCTGTTGTGTCCACCTGAAGTGATTTGTTTCTCTTTGACGTCTCCCCGGTTCAGGTCTGTCCTGTGGTACCCAATCGTGTGACAGTCGCCTCCAGTTTCATTTTACTTTCCTGGTGGAGGTCCGGGATTGTGTCTTCTCGCCTTTGCCCACCAAGCTCCCTTTGCGAGCGCTCAGTAGTGACTTTGAATACGTGAGGAGAAGATGTGTGTGTTCTGTGTTTCTCCTGTGGTTTTAAAAATATCTGCTTTCTGAGAGTTTGGTATTTACTGGTGAACATGGATGTGTGAGTGGGAAGTCTTCCTCGGTGTCCCCAGAGCAGCGACTGGTCTCCCCACCTTTGCGTCGACGGAAGAGTGATCACTGGTGGGTGTTACTGCGGAACATTCGGTGTAAACTGACTTGTTTCTCCTCCCCAGAATGTAAGCTCCTTGTGGATGGAATTTGTTTGGATTCCTAATATTTTCAACAGTTCCTGGCATCTAGCAAATGCCCAATAAGTTTGATGTCTGACATTGACTGGTATTTAGCCAAACTTTGATAAATATGATACACGTTTCATGATAACTAATTTTAAACCATTTGAGTGTGTCAAGAAAAGCCTTCTTTTTTTTTGAATAATTTTTCTCGGAAATTATAGTTGTATTCAATAATATAATGCCTATTAACTGAAACCTCTTTTTTAACAAAAATTAAAACGAGTCTTTTCCTTGTTAGCTTTTTCAAGATGGTTTTAGCTGTAGACTTTATTGCTTTTTATACACATCCTACCGACAGTGTTTTGTGCTCCCTTTGATAACCACTCACAAGGTAAAACGTGAGTTGGTGGAGAACTGTGTGATTGTACACCAGATGGCGGAGGTGGCTAACGGACTATCCGACGCCATCGTGTTCCAGAGTTAGCAAGGTTCTGGTGTCATCTCAGCGTGAGAGACGGTGACAACTGGGTCCCAAGTGGTCAGAGTGGTTCTCAGAGTCACAACGAGTTGTTTTCTGTAACGCAACCTTTCTGAAACAAAAAATACGAGGAAGGTTTTTTTGCATTCTGAAAATAAAGATTCGTACTTTAAAATATAACTAAGATGCTCAATATCAAAACATGTTTTTTGAAAGTTTTAGCAATGTGAACAGCTCTGAATATTTTAATTTTGCTGTTTTGTTTTGACTCTACAGAAGGGGAGTCCTCTCTCCTTTCTAACCGCCCATCCTCACCCCCCACACCCCCAGAGACACCCACTGGAGTTCTCAGAGAGAGAGCTAAATGCAGCCTTCCCTCCCCAGTTCTCTCCGTCCCACAGGCACGGCCTTGGCCTGGTCTGACGCGTGTTAATCCGTGGCTGACCGCTGGACAAATGTGTCGTCCACGTTGCACAGCTGAACCTTTCAAAGAGGGAGAGCAGCTGTCAGCTGTCTTGGTGCCAACACAGTCGTGTGGAGGCAGTGAGCAAAGGAGAGGGTCCCTGGGGTGCTGACCCGGCACCCGAGCCTGGGGCACCCCGCAGGAGAGCGAACCAGGGCGTAAACCCCGCGCCCGTGGGTCCCGTGACTGACGTCCAGTTGTGAACTAGCTACGTCAAGGTGTTAGGAAACTGAAAACTGTAGTTGTAGCTCCACTGTAGTCGACATGTTTCTCTTCTCCTTAAAACCTCCATGTGTGAAGGTTTCCTTAAGACAAACATGTCCCCGCTGTTTTAAGCTTATTCAGTAAGACTCCTTCACCTACGGCCCTTGGATTCCAGGGGCACTGTTTCTCTTGACCTGCTCGGTCACAGAGACAGACCTTAAATCTACCGGGACACTCCGCCTACCAGGAATCATCTCTTTAGGGGCCACATTGCCCCCTTGTCCCTGGGGTTCGGGGTGCAGGGGATGTTTCTAGCATGGATGCCACAGCCTGTTTCCATGGTCTGGGCCCACCTGACCGCTCCGGGCGAGCGGAGCCCCGAGGTCTGCCGGCCGAGCCCGGCAGACCACAGGGGACACAGCTCACCTGGATGTGAGTGTCCTACCTTAGACTTTTTTGCTCTCATGTTATGTGACTCACATCTTTCTTTTCGTTCTCCCCCATTTATTTTTGCTGGGTTTCTGATTTTTTTCTTTAAGAAATGGCCAGTTATTTCTACTCTACAAAATTACTGCGAGGAGCGAAGGTACACGGTGGTACTTCGTTTATTGGTAAAGCACGCCGTGACCCAATAGGCTGATGTTTCCGTTTATCCTTGGAAAGAGCCACGTGTGTGTCTGCATTTCACATCCCAGCTGTTCGGGAAGATCACCGGGTCCCCCGGGAGCTGCCTGGGTGATGTCATCGCATGGGTTATTCGGGGTTTTTGTTTGTTCGTTTTTTACATATCACAAATAGGCCTTTTCATTTGTCACTGTTAAACGTCTGAAGTTTGAACAGATTCTTGGGCTCGGGGCTCATGTCCGTCAGCCCGTCCAACTTCAGCACCTGAGTCACCCCCGGGACCTCTCCCGGAACGGCCACCTTCACCACGAGTGTCTCCAGGGCGCACCAGGCGGCCTCAGCTATTTGACTTTTCCAACAAAGACGTCCCGAAGTGCATGAATAGACTGGCAGGCCGTTCCTGTCTTCCCCAGTGCTGCCTGGAACCAGTTCACTGACCCCTTCTCTCAAGGCATCTGTCTGCACCTCCGGGTCGTGACTGATTCAGGTTTAAGGAAGCGCGGGCACCGCCCCTGCTGTGAGCGGGCGGACGAGCCCTCGGCCTGCAAGGGCTCGGGGCCGCCGCGGTCTGTGGGGCGGCGGTGTTTTCTTCAGGAGGCGCTGCTGTAAACTTATTTCTTTTATAGCTTGTTAAGTGAAGGCACATCCCCCTTCACCACCTCCGCTCATTACTGTGCCCCAGAGCTGTGCTCTAAGAGAGACGTTCGGAAGGTGAGATCGGCACCTGAACGGGCCTGGGGGATGTCGAGCAGATGAGCGTTGGTGGTTGGCGGGACGCTCAGACCCTGTCCACTCCTCCTCTCCTCCTCTTCCTCCCTGGACACGGTCCTGGGGGGCCAACGCAGCACCTGTGGCTAGCCGTCCTGCCCGTGGCCCCTGGAGGAGGGGCTCAGTCCTGCCTGCTGCTCTGCCACCGCTGCCCTTGGGTGAATCTGAGATGGGACCCCAGGCCCTAGAATGAAGGATCGTGGCCACCACACAGGCTGGGACGATGACAGTGACTGGAGCCTGGCTGTCGAGGGCGTGTGGCCTGCCGGCGGGCACACAAGTCAGCCGGCGCCATCTGTCCCGGTGGCAGGAATAACTGGCGTGGGTCCCGCTGGCTCCGTGGTGCAGCTGCCTCCCCGAGGCCGTGCTCCTCCAAGGCCTCGTTCTCCACGACAGCACGGGGAAGGCGACTGAGTGTGTTGTCCCACACCGCGGGTCCAGCTCCTGTTTCCGGTGCTTTCCCAGGGGACCGAACCTGCCGCCGGTGGGGCCAGGAGCAGGAGTTGCTTCCTGGGAGCGGGAGCGAGAGGCAGCTGTACACCGCGTGGTGCTCAGCGGTGGTTTCTGTGCCGTGCCAGTGACGCCTGCCGAGCTCGGGCACAGGTGGGGCTGCGGGGTGGAACACCGGGGCTGACGGGCAATGTTGCCTTTTTCCTTGGAGTTCGTGAGGAAGTTCCCAAGGGGCAGAGTTTCGGTAACTCACTAGGCGCCCGGCGGGGTTAACGAGCAGATGGTACTGTGGGCGAGAACCGGACGCTGGCGCGTTGGACACGTCTCGTGCAGGAGCTTCGGGGCCACCCCGAGGGAGGTGCCCGGACACGGAGCAGTGACGTGCTGCAGGGACCTCAGCGTAATCCAGTTATCCCCCCACCACTGTCCCCTCGAACATGTCTTCCTAACGGACCCTTTTACCGTGGCCAGCGCGGAGCCACCGCGGACTGCTGCTGTCGTATCTCATTTCTCTCGGGAACAGCCTGGGGAAACGGCAGCCGGGGGCTCAGTAATGACGTCAGTCTGTGCCGGGGGAGCGCGGTGCTCCCCACGAAGCTGTGCCCTCACAGCCCCGAGTGGGGAAAACCTTTTCAGGGTAAAAGAGCAGATAATCCCTCAGCGCAGGGTTCGCAGAAGGAATTTCCGCTCACGCCTGAAGATTGGGACTCTTCTCAGCCAGTTTGGGGACTTCCAGGAGGAGAACACCCTCCACTCCTTCCCAGAGTGACAGGAAGCGGTCGCCGTCCGTTCTTCGGGGAACTGAGTGTTTGTTAAACGCTGTGCCGAGGCCACGGATTGGCCACGACACTTGCAGGACCCCAGAGCCGGCGGGCTGGGCAGGCCCTGAATTTCAGATAAGTGATGCGATCCCCGTAAGACCCCAAGGCAATACTTTCAATTCGAAAGCAATTGGCTTATACACGTGTCCCCAGTGTGGAGAGTCATGAGAGGCTCCTGGGTTTAAAAAATGCCGATGACAGCAACAAACCAGGCAGGACTACAGCCAGGTCTGCCCTCCTAAGCATTTATGAATTCCGAAATCAAAGCGTGAACGGCAGCAGCTTAAAGAGTGTCCTGTGTTGGCAGTGACTCAGCGGCTGCGCCCTGGGGAGCCGTGGCCTCTGCTTCACCCCGTGTGGTTTGTGTGACGCGCGCTCACGTGTCAGCAAACCGCGCCCTGGAGGCGGCTGTCTCCCGGCTGCCCCCGTCCCAGGGGCTGTGCCCAAACTCCCCAGAGAAAGGAACTCACCTGAGACGGACGGAAGGTCCGCGGGCTGGCCGGCCTCGGAGTGAAGCCCCGACTTAGTGCGTCGTCGGTGGGCGCCGTTTCCGAGCGCGGCTGCAGCCACGGGGGAAGGAGCTGCCGGGGCCGTCGGAGCTGCTGCTTTCCGCGGTGCCGCAGGGCCGGGGCCAGGGGCGCGAGCTCTGTCTGGGGTGGGGCCGTCTCCCCACCTGGCCACGCCCCTCGCACAAACACGGGTTCTTCCTTCTCTCCGCCTGCCAGCCCCTCGCTGCCCGGGCAGGAGGAGTTCTGAGAGGTCGCCTCCGGGCCCCGCGGAGGAAGCAGGCCGTCCTCGCCAGAGCAGAGAGCGGGCGGGAAAGAGGGCGGAGGAGCACAGGGCCGGGCTTCACACCGCACCCATGGGGGCGGGGGTCAGGCAGGGAGATGTGGGCGAGGCCGGGGACGCCCCGCCTCCCCTGAGCAGGGTGCTCCCCACTTGGGCGTCGCTGCAGGGACCCGAGTTCTCTCTGTGGGGACTCGTCCGGGGTGGACGGGAGGACGCCGAAGGTGGGTCCCACACAGCTGAGTGCCCATTCTCCCGTCGTTCAGGTGTGGGTTGTGGCGGCCGGTTGGGGACGACAGTGACAACGTGTGAATGGGAACGCACGGCTAGATGGGGCGAGCAGCCGTCCCTGCGGCTGTGTTTCGGCAGTTGTTGGAATCGGGTGGGAGAGCAGCGCTGACTGAGTGAGACCTCGTCTTCGGGTGGGTTTCCTGCTCAGGGAGGAGAGGTGTTGACCGGCGATGCCGTCTGTTCCCGTTTCATTGGCTGCAGGCGATTTTCAGTGGCGTCGCTCCGCCAGCCTCGAAGCTCAGCACTCTGTCTGGGAAGGAGAGGAAGCAGATCTGGGGTCAATGATGTTAAAGTTCTAATCTGCCTTGAAGAATAACAGAAAAATAAAAGGGAAACATTATTAATGTTTGGCTTAATGATACCATAGGCCAAGTCCCATCTCATGAAAGTGGGATACGTTGTGATTACAGTATGACGAGCGTTTTAGTGAAACTTGACGGAACGTAACCAGACTTTGGCAAGAAAAAGTTGTCTAATCTGCTATCAAGCAAAATGGAAATAACACAAAGCTTCTAAAGGAGGCGGCGAGATACAGTGAGAAGGAGCACTTTGGGACAGACAGGTCCTGGCTCCAGAACTCACGGAGCCAGGACACGGGGCTTACCCTTCATGATGACGACAGTTGCCTCGCCAACATTGTCCCGGGAGCGGAGAAACGCCAGGGGCTCAGAGAGCCTGGGAGCTCTCCGAGGAGGACAGACACCGAGCGGAGGGCAGGGACTGATGCTGTTCGCGTGTCTCCGAGAGAGACGGGGCGAGAAGCCAGGCCCTGTCGGTGGGTGGATGCAGCAAGAGGCGTTGAATAGTCTTCTGCTTCGCAAGGGGTGTGCACGGACCGCACGAGAAAACAGTGCTTTTCTGGGGGAGGGAAAGGAGGGTTGGGGTCAGAGCTGGAGGACAGGGCGAACGGTTGTTGGGACGTCACTGTTCATCCAGTCTGTTGATAGACTGGACACAGCCCTAGTGCGTCTGGTTGGACTTGGGCGAGTTGAACTCAGAAAATTGATATTGAGCTTCAGCTGGAAAAGTCATGGGCACGACTGAAGTAGGATCTGGGGAAAAGGGCGGTGAGGAAGGATGCGCACTACACACAGGCACCCACGTAAATCAGCAAATAGCAGGGCTGCCGACGAGCGGGACTGAGAACAGGTTAGCGGGATGTGTGCGGAGAACATGGACTTGAATCAGCATTTACAGGAAGTTGGCAGTAATCTGAACAGCCTTAGAAAGGGAATGGCTAAGTAAGTTAGGAAACAGCTCGGCATACAGGTTTGAAGACATTAAAATGACGTGAACGCTAGGCAGGAAACGGGCAATAATTATAGAACAAGTAAAAATGAGATACAGTGTTCTGTATTTATAGTGTTAGGTTTGCGAAGTTTAATATTGATGGGAGGTTTATATTGGCCTCTTTAAATGAGTACACATTCACATCCGCAGATTGAAAGGAGAAAGAGCATGATAAAACACCGGCGTGAGGTCAGATAGCAGGATGGAGTGACTTTCGTTCTCCCTGAAATTCTTCTGCTGTCTTTGTCAGGCTTTGGCAATAACAGTCTTCACACAGATCAGAGGTCACGCAGCCTTTCAGCTAGAACAGGACTGAAGGGGCAGCCGGAGTGCGGGCCCTGTCGCTAGGCGTGAACCCGAAGCGACAGAAACGCGCTGGGCGTGACTCGGTACCTGGTCGGGTCTGCGGCGACCGGGACCGCCTCGCTCTGCCGACGCTGCCTGAGGTCCCTCACAATCAGACAGACGTTTTCATGATTTCTTAAGTCTATTCCTCTTACACATACAGTTCTTCTACCTTTTCCCCTCCTCTCTTTGCCTACTTTTCTGAGCTCTTATGATATTTAAATATTTTTTGTTTTACTCTTTTGCATTTATAATAGTGACAGTTTTAAGGGATTAATCAGTACCCAGTAAAAACCTCTTTTTAGTAGAAATGTGAAAACTGTCGCCGTTGATAAGCTGAAACGATTTCAAACTCACGTGTGGTTTTTTTCCTTCCAGGTAAGTGACCGAGCAGGGACATGAAGAGCTGGCGTTTCAGATGACAACCATGTTGCAAAAGGTACTTGTGCTTCTACTGCCTCTGTGCTGGGAATCCCGTGAAAAGACACAGAGGTTGGAATGTAAATAAGCACCATTTTGGTAAAAAGAGTTTTTTGGTGTATAAACATTTAAAGACATTATAGCTTTAGGAATAACTATGAGAAATGTACCATGTGGTGGAACTTTTTCTGTAGTCTGGCAAATTATCGTCAGCATTACTTGGGAATGGAAAGATGAAAGGATCATCGTGTCAGCATCCTCGCTGGTGGGAGGAGGGCGGTGGGGGAGGGACGGGGCAGCAGGCTCCGTGGGCTGCTGGCGTTTGGGCTTGGCTGTCCGTCACATCCTGGGCTTTTCTGTGACAAAACATCGCCTCTGAATCACTCATGAAATTGATTCCCGTGAGCTTGTCAACCAGGCAGTTTGATTTTCTACAGTCAGCTAGATTGTATCAGAAATATGCAGAAGTATCCTGATTCTATTTAAACATATTAAAAAAACACGGTTAAGTAAGGGGAGGGAAGGAAGGAAATAATATTTCTGTTTAAGGAAATAACAGACCATAAAGACTCTGAGACCAGATACTGACCACGCGTAGGGTGTGTAGAAATCTGATTTTTTTAAAGCCATGAATCATGTCTAGAAGAGTCTTTCTTTCCTGGAACACATCTTTAACGTGCTGTAAAACCGTCGTGTCTGGTGACGCGGACGCAGTTGCGATGTGAACCGTGAGCTGAGCCGTGTGGTGCCGCTGACCTTGGCGGCCACACCGGACAGCTGGGCGCCGGAGCTGCCGTGCGCCCTGCGTTGTCGCTGAGCCCGAGGGGCCCCATGCGGGTATCGAGAGAGGAGAAGGCAGCGCCACTTCTGCCTACAACCGCCATGTGAAAGAACTTCTGGTCCTGCTGAGAAGCTCCCCCGAGGACCTTCTAAAGCTCGGGGCAGGTGCCAGTGAGGAGGCTTAATTTGAAGAGAAGTTTGAACAAAGTTGGTGAAATCATTTGACACCAACACGTTTATGCTCTTCTAATGGCGGTCATTCCATTAGCGTGCGTTTCCCCCACGTTGTGGCTATTCTTCTGAGTGCCAAGTGAGAGTTAGTTCCTTTCGTTAATGCTGATCACGAGACACACTAGTGGACGTGGCTGTTTTCAGGACGGGCGCACGGCATGGGGTCCCGTTTCATTAACACATTAGAGCAGGACGCGCTTCCCGGGGCCCAGTGGCAGGCCCGGCGCACACGCCAGGGTGCCAGGGGAGAGGTGAGCCTAGAAGCGCGGAGAAGAGGTCTGGGACTGAGACGCGACAGTGAAAGGGGCTGTATCCGTCCGGATGGTGCTATGGCCAGGAGCAGAGTACGGCGTCCGGGGGAGAAGGGGTGACTAGGAGTTGGTGGGGAGGAAGAAATGGGAGGTGAGGAGGTGGAGTCAGCCTGAAGGGTGAAGGTGTTCTTGGAAAATCTGGTCTGTGAATGAAAGTGGAGAGAATGTGGTAGCTGGCCATGGCCGTTGGGACGGCAGAGTCTGGGACACATTTAGAGTTTGATGGGCATAGTGCAGAAGGAGGGAGGGCTGAGGGTCCGGGCTGGGGGGTGGGGGACAGCCAGGAGGAGGGTGGCGGGGGCTGGTGGAGGTCATGCCCGTCAGCCACACTAAGGCAGCGACGGGGGGTAAGCAGACGCAGAACACATGGCCAGGCAGTGTGCGAGGCGAGGGGACCCGGTGAGAGCATGTTGGGGGATGGGGTAGGGACAGTTTCCTTGAGGACAGTGCCTGTAGACCAAGCTGGTCTCTATGGCAGCGGATGGGCAGTGTCCTCAGACGCGTGCATGTGGCCAGGGGTCTAAGCTTCCAACCTGCTAACAACCCCAGCCAACCGTGAGGCTCACAGCAAGCCTCAGCTGGTGGAAGGGTTTGTTTAAAGCCGGTGAACAATGACCTCCTTCCCTGGGGTTAAACTGGAGCCGTGTTTGAGGGCCTTCATCTACCTGCGGGCTTTCCCCGCAGTTTGAATGAACATACGTTTTGTGTGTTTATAAGTGAACTATGTGTACGGATGTTACTTCTTTATTAAAAGATTTTATTTATTTATTTTTAGAGAGAGGGGAAGGGAGGCAGCAAGGGAGGGAGAGAAACATCAGTGCGTGGTTGCCTCTCATGCGCCCCCTACTGGGGACTTGGCCAGCAACCCAGGCATGTGCCCTGACTGGGAATCGAACCTGCGACCCTTTGGTTCTCAGGCTGGCACTCACTCCACTGAGCCACACCAGCCAGGGCCAGATGTTACTTTCTAAGGTCAGAAATCACAGATTCTGCTCTGATGGAAAGGATAAGACAGACACTGGCCACTGTCAGGTCCTCCGTTTGGGGGTGTGTCTCCTAATGGCAGTATTTTGATGGCACAGTTTAATAACACTGTTTGGCCTTAAGAAGAGATTGCTTGTTAATTCCAAACTGCTGTCCTGTTTTCCACGACCCAGACAGCAGGCCATCGTGCTCAGGCGCCGAGAGCTTGGCACGCCCTTCGGGCTGCCAGGCTCCACTGGATGTGATGAGCAGGCCTGAGGGTGACTGCCTCAGCGTGGTGGCTCTGAACTGTGGGAAGGTTACTGTGCCCATTTAACCGGAAACTCTGCATTTCTCTTTCCCATTGTGATTTTTAAGAGTGTTTACTTGAGGCCAGAGAGCCTTTTATAAGACCGAAGAGGGCTTCTGTTCAGGAATTTTCAAATGTTTGTAGCTACAAAACCACTCTGAAAAATAAAATGTGGCCTCCGCAAAGATGAGAAGAGACTTGTCTGGCTCCAGGGCACGAGGGGCAGGGCTGGCGCCCACCTGCTCACGCCACATCCAGGTAGGTCCCCGGAGACGCCACCGTTGGACCCACAGGACATCGTGGGTCAGTCGCAGTTCTGGTGGTCACAGCTGCACTTAGTTTCGCCGAAGCACAGAGTTCTGAAGCCACACTTACCGTTTTTGAAGGCCGTATTTTCTCTGTAATAAAATAGGCAGGTAGTGTCTACTTTGACCGAAAGCGTTGCTAATTGTGTCGCTGGTTTCAGTGATAATAGACACTGATTTTGGCCCAAGAAGCTGCACACACGCGGTTGCTCAGTGCGTTGGGTGCCTGGGGCCTGGCGAGCCAGGTGCTCCGTGCAGTTAATTCTGCTGGTCAGGAGGCCAGACCCGTAAGGGGGGCCCTCCTCCTTGTCCTCGGAGGAGGGACAGCAGGAGGACTTGATCTGGAGCAGCTGTGGAAGGATGTGGCACAGGTCAGCAAGACATGGCTCTTCCTTTCGGTGTGCTTTGCTCAGGGCTTGTGGGACCCATGGACGTGGAGTTGAATGTCTTCAAGGAAACTACGGCACCTGCCAGAAGCAGGGTGTGGCTAAGGGAGACCCAGGGACCTCGCCCAGGGAGACTGGTTGGCGGTCCTACAACTTGCGGAGAAACTTATGAAGTCAAACCAGCAGGGGTCAGTGTTGAACGTGTATGAGCCCCAGCAACTCCAACCCTGTGGCTGAGTTACTCGGAAGAGACGCTGGTATTGTGTCTTGCTTCTGCATCTGATGAGACGGAGGCTCAGAGAGGTTAAGTAGCTTGTCCGACTCACACAGTAAATTCCCAGCAAACTCGGTGGAGCCCAAGTTTAGGACCAGATCATTTCGTTTTATGGCCAGGGTGGCCCAGGGGTGGCAGACCCAACAGCCCACTGGCAACGTTCAGAACTCGAGAGTCTGGAGAAGAGGGAGGGTCCCCCCCAGCCAGAGAGGCCACCCAAGAAGTCCCTGCCTCTGCTCACGGAGAAGGAAGTGGCCTGCAGCCTCCCATCTGCCTCCACATCGCCCCCCTCAACACTCTGGTGACTGGAGGACATCTCCGCGGGGGGCAGCCCTGTGTCTGGTGCTGCCAGGAACTTCTCACCCGGAGGTTGGGGGTGGGGTGGGTGCTGGCCACCCGAGGATGCCCTGGGGTCCCACTGATGGGGAACCTTGGTCCTTTCACCCTCGGATTCACTTCCTGGGACGGAGAAGGAGCCGAATTCTGGGCTTGGTCCAGACATCCAACGCTCAGGTGCACAGCCTGGAAGGCACGCGGAGCTGTCCGTCTCCTGGGACGGGAAGCGTTGCTGTGGTTACGCAGGGGGCCTGGCGAGGAATCGAAAGGGTTAGATTAGCTAGGACCTCATGCCAGCCAGAGATACACTCGCAGTCTTGAGTGTCTGAAAGTTTCTTCGAGGCTTGTCTATGTGCAGCCCCCACAGCAAAGGGCCAAGACCAGACTTTTCGGACGTCAGCAGCCAGAATACCCTGCGCTGACGTGGTCATTGGTGACATGTGCCTTTTCTTTTGGATGTGCTGTCAAGAATTTTTATACTTCCGTGTGCCGATTTCTTATCTTTCTGTATAAATCAGATGCAATGTTTGAGATATTCCTACAGTGATGGATTTCTGACCCTTTATTCTGACCAATAATTACAACCTAATTTGATTAAATACACATAACTCCAACTCTCAAGCTCTGTGCTTTCTGCAATATGTTTCCCTGAAGAACATATATAATTGGGAGTAATGATAGAAAATGCTAGAATTAGATTTGTTTGTCTTAATCCATTTGTGTTGCCAGCCATCAAATCACAATCGGAGCTTTCCGGCCTCTGTCTTGGCTAAGTTTGATAGATGTGTCGTCCATGTCAGACTATGATTGTGTTTCACATACAGTTCTTGTGAGTGCAGAACACAATCTTCTTTTGTTCCATCTTACTTCCTGTTTTGTTTTAAGTCGCTGCTTCCAGTTGGCATAAAAGCCCGTTTCTTCCCTCACTATAGAAAAGGAGAAGATGAATCCTCAATAAATCACAGTACTATTAATTTTTCTGCAAGAAAAGAACAGAATGTGGGGGACGTGGCCGCTCTTCCGAGGGTATTCCTGGACCTTCTGCAGAGGCCAGTGGAAGGACCCGCATCTGACAGAGTGAACACTCAGTGAGCTGATTACTTACTTTTTCCAAAGAAATCATGCGTCCCTCCCCCACATTCCTCCGCTTAATTTGAATGAATTCCTTCCAATGCTAGCGATTCGTTACTCGTTACTGTATTGGGGACATAACTAACCAGGCACAGCACTAGAATTTGCGTTAATGATCGTCACCAACCACGTTCTTCAGTGAGCATGTTCTTCTCGGCCAAGTTCCACACACATGTGGGCATGACCCGGGTCCCGTGTTCGAGCCACATGCTTGGAAGCGAAGCAGTGAAGACTGCAGGAGGGCACTCGGTCAGGAGGCCAAAGCAGGAAATACCGCCCCTCCCAGCAGCGCCCGGGCCCTCCAGGCACCCACCCGCGCTAGGTGTGGTGCCTCCCTCCGCTGGGGCTGCGCAGGGTGCGGAGAAAACACGGTGAACTGCTCACAGCGTTAGACGTGGCCTGAGCTCTTCAGAAGCCGTAAGCTGCACATCTCGTGGGGAGAGCCGGCACAGAGAAGCCTTCTTCGGCACCAAGGGCCTGGGGGCTCTGCAGTGGGTGTGGCAGGAGGGTCCCAGGCGCTCGCCGGGGGAGCTCGCAGGGAGCAGAGGTGGGTTTCCTCGCACGGCGCAGCCGAGCGTCTGCGGAGGGGTCCCGGCCACCACAGGGAGCGCGGAGCTCTGCGGAAGGATGCGGAGGAACTTCCAGCAACCTGCCTGTGTGCACTGGGGACTCTCCAGCGGAACGGGCTGAACCCGGCCCCGCTGCAAACGTGCACGTTCCTGCTCAGTCAGCAAACACAAATACCCAGGGAATCACCTCCTGCCTTCTTTACCTGAGACACAGGTCGTGTCCGGAGCCCAATGAACTGCTAGGAGTTTCTAGAAGCAACGTTTGAAAACTGTTGAAAGATAAACCTGTATTTAGCATTTTTCAGAAAAGTCTTTAATACCTGTCTGTACTCCCCAAATAATTGATCAAAATTAACAGAAGCCAAGCCGTGTGGTTTATAATCTGAAGCCTCATTGATAATTTGCCATTTGCCTTTTAAGTAAAAAAAAAAAAAAGCTGTGTCCGTATTTTGTGTTTTCCTTGCTATGACTTCCCATAGTTTCACTGCCATGAAGTTAATTAATGCCGTCAGTTTTCTAAGGGTTGTCCGTTTGAGACAAACCCTGTCGGACATCACAGGAAAACGAGCTACTCAGGAGTGCACATCAGGTTGTCGCCAGAGGGTATTTTCTGGAAAATGTTGGCGTGTAGGAAACATTCTGTGGGGGCCAGTGTGGCCTGGCGCAGTCTGTGTGTTGCATTTGTTCGTAGGGACGTATGTGAACCGCTGATGGTGTGGTCTCTTAGAACAAACTATTATAGCCATTTCACGTAATTCGACCGAGTGTTTTAAGTTCAGAAGTACCTAATTTCAAGTCTTCAGTCAAAATTTAAATCATACAAAACAGTAGAGAACTGACTTATTTGGAAATGTAAATCTTTGATTTTCACATTTTTGCAAAAATTTTCAGTTACAGTTGGGGCGTCATGAAACATTCAGTGGCTTGAAATACACAAATCCAAAGGGAACACCCACTCTTCGGGTACACGTCACAGCGTTGTGCTGGGTTCAGGGGCACAGCATCGCGGTCCGACATGGACGTCACTTGCCATGTGGCCCGCAGGGAGTCTAGGGCCCGCCTGGCACCGCACACAGTTCTTACAGTAGGACCGGCTGTGCCCCTGTGCTGTGCTCCGCAGCCTGCGCCTCTCCTGTGACTGCCAGTTTGCGCCTCTCAATCCCTTCGCCTTTTTCAAGAGCCTCGAAGTCCCCCTTCCCTCTGGCAACCGCCAGTCTGCCCTCTGAATCTACGAGTCTGTTTCAGCTTTGTTTGTTCGTTTAGTTTGCTCTTTAGCTTCCACATGAAAGTGAGAGCATGTGGTTTTTTCTTTCTCTGTCGGACTCACTTCACTCAGCACAGCACCCTCCAGGTCCATCCGTGCTGTTGCAAACGGCAGGACCTCCCTTTTTACGGCGAGTGGAATTCCGTTGTGTAAATGCACCACCGCCTTCTGACCCACCTGTCTGCCGATGGGCACTCGGGCCGCGTCCGTGTCTTGGCGACTGTAAGTAACACTTCAGTGAACACAGGGGTGCATATATCTTTTTGAATTAGTGTTTTAGATTTCTTTGGGTAAATACCCAGAAGTGGAGTTGGTGGGTCAAAAGGCAGCTCCATTTTTAATTTTTTGAGGTATTTCCACACTGTGTTCCACAGGGGCTGCACCCATCTGCATTCCCACCGGCAGTGCACGAGGGTTCCCTTTTCTCCACATCTTCACCAGCACTTGTTGTTTGTGGGTTTATTGACGACGGCCATTCTGACAGGTGTGAAGTCGTATCTCATTGTGGTTTTAGTTTGCCTTACTTTCATGATTAGTGATGTTGATCATCTTTTCATACCGCTGTTGGCCATCTGTGTGTCCTCTTTGGAGAACTGTCTGTTCAGGTCCTTGGCCCATTTTTTATTGGATTGTTTGTGTTTTGGTGTTAAGTTGTATGAGTGGACCCAAATAGTGACCAGAGGCTCTCACATAGGCCCGAGGCCAGGAGGAGGGGAGGTGACGACTTCGGCTGTTGGTGGCGTCCGTTGAGAGTCCCAAGGCACCATGGGCATGGAGGGGACTTCCTGGCCGTCAGGGTCAGGAGGAGCCGTCGGGGCCCCCGCCTGCCTCGCTGCCCCGGCACTGTCCTCACTGTCCTCGGACTCTGTGAGTCCAGCGCTGCTCAGAGCCCGGGTCCGGTCAGGTTGTTCCTCCTCGAGCAGCAGACCCGGGAGCAGACAGGTGTCACTTCCTGGCCAGGGTAGGTGGTGGCAGGGAGAGAACGTGACAACGTTGACTGGAAATAAGTCCCGATCGTGGGGAGCACCTGGCAGAGCAGGACAGTGGCGTCCTCGGGCATTTACGGGCGACAGGTGACGGAGTCGCCTGCCCAGACGTGCGCGTCGGTATCCCGGGTGTGGCTGGGACACGAAGGCGCCTGGGCGGCCGTGGCGGCCGATGCATTTGTTGTCCGAGTTGAGTGTTCTGTTTCTGTTTGAAGAACAGGGAGTGACATTCAAAAATCTGGTTTTGTTGAGCAAAACTGAGGGGATTTAAAATTTTGATCAAGACTCCTCAGTTGCAAAGGGGATATTCTTGCTTAATTACTTAGTAATGGTTACTGGAAAGGTAAGTGCCTCATTTTCATCCACTTGTGCCTTTTCACCTGGGCGTGACATACTATCGCCACTGAGGGCACACCACCAAGCGCCACCCAGCGCGGTGACAGGCACCTCGCCCCATGCTCACGCACAGGGATTTATAGTTCCGTTCGTCACTTTATGTCGTAAGTGGAAACAGTTTGGTAAAAGGCTGTTTAATGGATACAAAGGCCATCCTCTCTAACACAGGTGAGAGAAACTTCCTTGGAAATAGGAGACTATTTAATGACTAGCATCATTTGCTTGATTATTTTAAAAATATTATGCATAAGGCTTCCCGCTTAGTGATATAACTGAAGACATTATTTTTCCTAGTGACTGCGAACCAGTAGGCCTGGCAGATCCGTCACTACTAACTCCATCCCCGGCCGCTCCCCGCTCTCTGGAGAACAAGGGTGGGGCTGAGAGGCCCAGGTGTCTGCACCCGGCCTGGTCTCACAGGTGACCAGCCCGGAGCCGCCGCCGCCGCAGCCCTGGACGTGCCAAGGGATCCAGGAGCCCCCATGTGGGGAAACCGGCTGCTTATTTCCTTCCATCTTCAATATTAAAATGGCTACACAAAAACTCACCAGTTTTGAGACTTTTAAAAAAATGCACACCGATATGACAGTTGTTTCCAACAAAGTTAAAGACAACTAAACCCTACTAGTGCCATTGTTCAGAGAGAAAGAGCAAACTTACTGGCCCACCCAAGAGGAAGATAATTTCTCACTCTCCCACGGCACTGAGGTGCACACTGAATAGTGTGGTTGTGCTTGGGGCACTGGCAATAGCACAGAGGCTGCTCAGCCTGTTGTGACGGGCTCAGAGGGGACGTGAGGGACTCCTTCTGAGCGCAGATTTCATGAAGAGCTTACTGGGATTTCGGGAAGAAAGTCTTGCAGTTTGGTGCTGACCTAAGGCATCAGTCAGTTTGGACAGTTCAATATCAGTGTTGCCTTTGACTTTCGTTTGGCCGAAGCCTGAAAAACAGCTACAACTGCAAACGACCTTCTGAGACCCACGTCACTGCCACCGGCCTGGGGAAGCCCAGCCCAGTGGCAGTGGGAGCCGAGCTCCTATTTTAGGTGGTCGTTCCTTTTTCTAGTATTTAAAAGGTAGAAAAATATTATTGCATAATGTGAAAATGATCTTGCTAACTACAAAGAAAGTAATGCTTGAACTTATTGTTAGAGAGGCCAGATTTAAGTCATAAGATATGTGCTTCCAAAACGGAGGTGTAGTTCCATTAATCAATGTACTCCAGTGGTTGCATTCTGCTCTTTTTGCATTGTTGTATTTTGTTATTTAATAATACGAGTGTTGTGCCATGGCTGGTGTGGCTCAGTGGATTGAGGCTGGCCTGTGAACCAAAGGGTCGCCGGTTTGATTCCCAGTCAGGGCACATGCCTGGGTCACCAATAGGGGGCGCTCGAGAGGCAACCACACATTGATGTTTCTCTCCTTTTTTCTCCCTTCCCCTTTCTAAAAATAAATAAATAAAATCTTAAAAAAATAACACTAACATTGAAGCCAATGCCAATTAACACATAATACTAACTATATACCAGATAAATGAACCTCATTTATACTCCAGCATGTTAAATAAATGCTGCAAGGCACAGGTGGCAAACACAAGGCCTGCGGGCCGAATCCCGCCCTCCACCTTGTTTTATTCTGCCTGGCACCTTGTTTCTACCCAGCGGCAGTGCCGAGCTCCTTGCCCCCAGTTAAGGAGTAGTTACATTTATACAGTCCTAAAATTACGTTCGGCCCTTTGAAGGCAACCATGAGGCTGATGTGGCCCCCGGTGAAAATGAGTTTGACACCCCTGATGTAAGGAATGATATCGAGAAGTCATCTAAAATGTCTCTGATGTTGCTTCTTTGCCTTTCCAAATAAAACAGGCAAACAGTTGCACCGACTGAAATGTTAGGTTCTGTAGTGTGGAGTTCCTCTGGGAATGAGGCTCATTGTTCAGCTGATTGCTGCTATTTTGTTTTAAATGAGCGTCTAGCTAATGGAATCCCAACTAAAGCAAGCTCAACTAATACATAGAGTTGGGGGAAAATAACGTGAACTAGATATTTCTGAAAAGAAAAAACTGCTTTTCCAATGAGAATTAGGTATCAGGCAAAAAAAGTTCGTGACTGCTCTAAAATTAGAATGTTCATTTTCAGTACCCCAAAGGGCCAAGCGCTAAAATTTGAACAAAATGGGAACCAAAAATATGAACACTAAGCAATCTCACGAGTAAAGCTGTAAAAACATCGGTCACTCTGGCTGCTGCTGAGTTTAGATACTGGAGCTGAGCGGGAAGAGGATTTGGAAAGCAATATAATGAAACACCCAAACTCTTGGAATTTGATTCAAACCAAAAGGAACTGATCTGAGAAATTCAGCACTGATTTACAAACAATGATTCTTCCAGTTGTGAAACACTTTAGTCACACCTCTGTTTTAATGACCCCAAGATATTTCTGTAAGGCTTGGTGTAAACACTGAAAGGAAGATAAATAAAAATGATTTTTGAAGTTAATTAAAAAGGTGAGTGCACACACATTTTAAAACTAAGAGCTTTTTAGGTTTCTTGAGACATCTCCAGAAAATGTGAGTCGCTGGCCCACAGCTGGTCCTTCCTCTCGGACAGTGAGTGCGCTCTCCCGTGGCCAGAAGCAGCTCTGGCCGCTGGCTTGCCGTCATTACAAAGGCCCCTAATGGAAAACAATCGAGATAGTTAATATTAAGGAAATTGTTAAGTAAATTTGGTACATCCATGAAACAGAATATTATGCAGCCATTTAAAAGTAGTTTTTAGAAAGAAATTTTAATGACATGACACTATTTATTAATTTAAAAGTTTAGGATAAAACTGTATCCAGTGTACTCTCTACCACATTACCCCATGTGTAAGAAGTACCTACCAACATGGTTTTATCCAGATACTTATCTTTTTCCCTTTAATTACAATTTTTCTCACAGTGAATCTTTATTATCTTTTCTAATTAGAAATGACATTTTTTAAAGCTTACTGATTCCAAATGTTACTGCAAATGACAGTGGTGAAAATAATCATTAGCCTGCAAAGCTCATAAGCATTTTCTGATTTTCTAATACTCTTGTTAGTTCATTTTGATTAAAAAATAAAAAAAGAAATTGCTATGTCCATTTTTGGAAATGCCAGAAAAGAATTTGCCAAAGTGTAGAGTCATCCGTGGCAACAGATGTTTACTGATTTTAAAAATAACGGTTATAATTGCATTTTTTAATAGTTAAGGATAATAGAGAAATGCTACATCGGACTTCAGACCACAACAGTTGCTGTTTTTTGAAACGAGCTTTTGAAGCGATTAATGTGACAGGAAGGGCCTCTCATTCTCCTGAGCTGGAAGGATCAGGACGTGTTTTAAGCAGGAAGACAAGATATTCTCATGTCCTCAGAGCTTGTGATAGAAAACACGACGGCGCTGCGAGGTCCTTCCGCCGGCGGCGGCGGCTCTCAGGTGGCAGGCGCTGCGTGGTGCAGCCACGAGGCACCCAGAACACGCGCGTGGACGTTCTGTGCATGATCACGGTTCTCGCTGCAGCTCGGGCGTTGTGAGGTCTGACTAGCATGCTTTCCTCCGCGAACCGTTGTATGCATCACCGTCGTGCCCTGGAAGGAACCCCTGTTCCGTGGCCCTCGCGTGCCGGGGTGTCCTGGGTCGCCGGCCGCACTGGGCAGCTCAGGCGTGGGCGTGGTTCAGGAGGGGCGGCTGCTCTGCGGGAGCGTGAGCTCTGCCTCCCACTGCTGTGGGCCTGGCGTGGGGAGGGGCGGGGGTTACCTGTCTGTCTGTAAATAAGGATGAAGGTAGTGTCAGTGCCAATTTAAAATAATAAATGAATTAATCGTTTAAAGCACTTGGAACAATGTGTGATACATGGTAAGCACTAATTTAAAAATGTTAAGTACTACTTATTAATTCCAAAAGCCATACATTTTCTCTTAGCGATATCTTGTTGGAACCCCAGAACTCTGTTGTCCAAATAGCAGCTCCACAGACCTTGATCTAATGGGACCCCTTAGGTGAGTGAGGTGAGGGGAGCAAAGTCCTGCCACCCTCGTGCTGCTTTGGGGGATATTGGTTTTAAGCTGTTTATTAAGAAACAGCAGACTCAGGAAGAACATTTGACCCTCCGTCCTCTCCTGTCCAAGAGGTTCGGAGGCAGACCCCCCTTCAGGAAGGAGACCCCCGGACGCAGCCTCAGCGCGGTTTGAATCGAGCGTGGTCAACAGGGAAGCCGGGCCCGGCCTGCCGGAGGGGTGCGCCCTGCGTCCCCGAGTTTCGGGGTCACCTGGGGGCTCTTCCTCTGTCACTCCTGAAATCGTTCCCTGTTGCCGCCCATTTCTCCTTTGTCCGAAATGCCTTATTCACCCAGTGTTCCCTCTCTGCGGGCAATTTTCGTGGATTTATCATGTCTGTGTGCATCCCCTGTGTGCCTGTGTATTAAACTTTGATTTTCTCCCGATAACCTGTGTCCGTGGAGGAAAGGCATTAATATTTTGAGCTCCCACGGGGGATAACTGACTCGTTTCCCTACGGAGAAACCTCGTGCACGAGTGGGCGTCTCTGCTCACCTGCTGATGGGCAGCAGGTGAGCCTGCGGACCCATCTCTGCGCCCCGTCCGACCTCCCCACCCGTCGGCCCGCTGCTGTCTGTGTGTTCTCCCGTCCCTTTGGGTCCCACACCACTTCCTCTCAGGCCCCCCGCCCCGCGCGTGGGGACCACGCGGACCTGCACAGTCTCCACAGGTCACAAGGGCATCCAGCAAACTCAGCCTCTCCCCGTGTCTCAGCTGTTTGTATAGTTTGTGTTTTCCGCAAAATGGCATATTTTAAGCTGTGTTTCACGGAAAAAGGGAGTTAAAAGCAAAACCGAAGGCAAGCGAAAGAAGACGTTCCCACGGAAACGGGCCTTTACTTTTTATTTTGGCCAAGGAGACAGCGCCCCCTGGTGGAGGTTTCCTAGATGGCCGCGCGAGGAAAGGAAAAGGAGAGGCCAGGAGGGTGGAAAAGCTGGAATGGGCAGAGAACAAAGAACGGGCAGACGTAACGTTAGGCCCTCATCTGCCGGACATTTCACCGACCTGACTCCGCAGATTTTCTGTCCTGTTCCCCGCTGTAGCCCCAAACCCAGAACAGTGCCTGCCACGTGGTAGGAACTCAGGAAATATTTATTAAATGAACTAATTGTGCAAGCCGACTTATTTATGTTTTTTTTTCACATTTTATTTATTTATTTTTAGAGAGAGGGGAAGGGAGGGAGGAAGAGAGGGAGAGAAACATGGATCGGCTGCCTCTTGCACTCGCCCCAACTGGGAACCGGCCTGCAACCCCCGCCTGTGCCCTGACCTGGAGTGGAGCCCGCCACCTTTCCGTTTGCGGGAGGACACCCAATCCACTGAGCCACACCTGTCAGGGCAGAAGTGGACTTATTTTTAAATTAAGATATTACAACGTTTATATTTCTTCTGCTGAAGAATTTTCTATAGCTCATATATGAAAGGTTTTATTTTTTCTTTATAATTTTGTGTCCTGACTCCAGTTGTAAGGTTACTTAGCTATTTGGTGGAAATTAAAACCAATCTTTTCTAAAACTAAAATAAGGCTTGTGGAGATATTTTCATGGCTAGTTTGTTAAATTTTCTTGTAAACAGCAAGCTAGTGGGCATATTGACCAAGTCAAATTCAATAGAGATTGAATTTAAAAAATCACCAGGGAATAGTCCATTCTTTACACTTTAAAATTTATTTTAAAATTATGTATTTTTAAAATGGCTCAAAATTCAAGAAGTACAGAAAAGGCAAAGCATGAGAAGTCTCCTGCCCTCTCTCTGTCCTGCAGCCTCCCAAACCCCAAGCTGCCAATGTCTCCACTCCTCCACCCCACGTCCTCCCCAGACTTCGCACACATCAGCAAGCTAATAAAGCCATTCTGTGAAACTGCACCTGTTATTGTAAGGAACAACGTCTGAGGCAGAACCTAGAGTTGTCGCGACTTTTATAATACGCTCTTAATAATGAAAAACAATAACAGTGTTTTCCTACTGAAAAGAATTCCTTTGGGTGTTCCCTGGGTTATGTTTAAATGGCACTTCTCATCTCGGCTTTAAGTTCTCATGTTAGTTTTTATAACAGATTTATATTTGCATGTGAGTTATTTGCACAGAATCTGAGGACGCTGGTCGCACACGGTCTCCAGGCTGTCAGTGGTCACAGAGCCGTCCTGCTTCCTCAATTTGCTGGAATCGTATTAGTGGCCAGAGAAACACAATTACAAACCTTTCACAACGTAAATTTCATTTGCTGGGCACCAGGCCAGTTTTTGCCTAATTTCTTCATTTTGCTATTAAGAAAATGTTAGGGAGACACAAGATACATACTCACTGGACAAGTCATTCTTTTTATAAAAATACTTTTATTTATTTATTTATTTATTTATTTATTTTAGAGATGGGGAAGGGAGGGTGAAAGAGAGGGAGAGAAACATTGATGTGCAAGAGAAACGCCGACCGATTGCCTCCCTTATGCATTCCGACTGGGGCCCTGGCCTGCAGCCCAAGCATGTGTTGTGACAGGGGATTGAACTGGCGGCCTTTCAGCACTGTTGCAGGACAACGCCCAGCCCACTGAGCCACCCCAGTCAGGGCTATATATTTCCTGGCAAAGAAGGTTGTGGTACAATAGGAAAAAATAAAGTTGTAATCCTGTTTTTGCATAATGCCTACAAGGATTCTCACCAAAAATATCAACAGTACTTAGTCCTGAAGTCATTTTATGGGTCATTTTGTTGGGTTGGCTAAAAAGTTTGTATGTTTTTTCCATAAAATAAGACACATTTTTCATTTTCACCAATAACTTTCTTGATTTGAGTATTTTGAGTATCTCGGCTTTCTCCCTTTTTTTTAAAAAAGATTTTATTTATTTATCTTTAGAGGGAAAGGGAAGGAGAGAGGGAGAGAAATATCAATGTATGGTTGCTTCCTGTGCATTCCCTACTGGGAACTGGCCTGCAACCCAGGCATGTGCCCTGACTGGGAATCGAACCGTGATCTCTTGGTTTACAGGCCTGCGCTTAATCCACTAAGCTACACCAGCCAGGGCTCGGCTTTCTCCCTTTTTTTATCGTTGACTATTCTCAGTGTCTTGATTTGATTGCTATCAACTTCAGTAGCAAGAAATCTCCAGCACAAAACTTCCTAAGCCACTTTTGACACGTTCGATCACTCACAGCACCTTCTCCACACACTGCAGAAATCTTTTTTTGTGTTTCAGTTGTGTTTTTACCTTTCTTGGAATAATAAAGCATAATATGCCAAAAATGTCGCCTATCTTCTTCCATCTTCAATATTAAAATGGCTGCACAAAATTCACCAATTTTGATGCTTTTTAAATGCATGCCGATGTGACAGCTGTCATAATGCAACCTAACAAAATTATTTTGAATGAAATTAAACACAACTAAGCACTACTAGAGCCAGCATACGAAAACCGAACTAACTTTTTGGCCAATCCAGTATTTAATTATGTCCTTGTTCATTTACTGAACTTTTTATACTGAACATGTGTTATTTTTATAACTGGCTTGTACAAGACAGCTTTTACAAATGTCATACTTTTCTTTTCTAATACAATTTGATGAATTAAATGATAGGAAAACAGATGAAGTAATTTCTATGTAAATTGCTTTTCCTTCTAGCTTGTTTTTCTGATTTTCCTCCTTCTTGTTACTGCCACCTAGTGGACTATTTTACTTTTTTACTATAATGTTTCAGATTACAGCATGTTTTTTTTTTTTCCACCCGAGAGATAGCTCTTTCTATTTAAGAGTTTAAAAACTTGACCAGTGATGTAATGGCAAATATTTAACAACTGGCTCTGCAAAAATTGTGTTTATAAATTTCTGGTAAATTTTACTTGTATACAAGATTCACATAATTTATGTAAAGGAAGCACAATTTTCAAGTAATAACAAAACAGGAAATGCTCTTTATTGCAGTTGTGTACACCTAATTTATCCCCACAGAAGGCTTTCACTGATTTCGGCTGCGCCCGTGTGTCTGTGGCCAGCCTGTGGTTGCGGCTGGACTGTGCTTTGACACGTGGGGCTGTAACCATTTCACTGCCTCTTTCCCCAGTTACCATTCAGTCTTCCGTACGGTCCACTGTGTAATCCTCTCTCACCTTGTACGAATTATATTCAAAACTCAAGCCTCAGCTTTGGCGCTAAACTAAGCCTTTACATAGCACTTGCAAATTTCTGTTGTGTAAATATTCCACCATGTCAATTTCGGTCTGTGGGTGTCACATCTGAACATGGATTTGGGACCAGGTTCTCAGCACATTTCCTGTGGCATTTTCACCACCCAGGTGTGACAGATGTCACCTCAGGAGTGCAGGTAATAGTAAAATGTGGTTAATGTAGTAAAACAAATGGTAACGATGAGTTTGACATTTCACTTATCTTTATTTTTAGTATGATTAAATAAATTATAAATTTATAGAACTCAAATACTTGGAAAATTCCAGATAATTTGGCATGTGGCTCAGCTTACCAGGGTCCACACAACTGAGTTCAGAGCAGTCCAGCAAACAGGTGTGGTAGGACATTTTTGTCCCTTTGTAGATGATAGCTATAGTACAGAAAAACAAAATGGTGTGCTCAAGATTTAAATAGATGTACAGGCCCTGGCTGGTGTGGCTCAGTGGACTGCGTGCCAGCCTGCGAACCAAAGGGTCGCCGGTTTGATTCCCAGTCAGGGCACATGCCTGGGTTTCGGACCGTGTCCCCAGTAGGGGGTGCACAAGAGGCAACCACACATTGATGTTTCTCTGCCTCTCTTTCTCCTTCCCTCTCTCTAAAATAAATAAATAGATGCACAGAATGTGTATACTCATGTAATTGTGGCATGTAATTAATATCATGTTAATTAATAGACATCATATACTTATCAGGTAGGCGGAGTCTGCCCGCCCTCCCAACGCGTTTCTCTGACTCACAGTGCGGAGCTCTGTGATCAAGGAGCCGATCCTGTCACTAAGAGTGTTTTCTCGGAGGCCGGGGCTCCTCCCCCTTCCTGCCTGCCCTAACCCCGCTGCGGCCTGGGCTGGCGTGCTCCTTGCGTCCTCATCAGACACGGGGCCAGTTCTGGCTGTCACGGAGCTGGGTGAAAACCAGACACTCATTTCCTGCGGTAGATAACCGAGAGGGAAACATTTCATCACAACCTTAGGGAAGGCTCATGTGCCCCGCCGGCTGCCACGCTCCAGCAGCGCGATAATTAGAGCATGCCCCCCGCCGGCCCTGTGTCTGGATTCTCGGGGACAGAAGAGTCATTTGCAACATCAGTCAGCTTTTGATGGGTGGTGTCTTTGAAAAACAATTCAGATCACGTCTTGGAAAGAGGCCAGGAGACCCATCTGCTGCGGTTTGTCTTTCCAAATTGGGTGCAGTGCTTATGAATATGTTCATGAACTGCTCAGTCCGCAGAGAGCCCTCCCCCCACCCCCGCCACTGTGCACTGCTCGGTGGTGTCATTTGCGGGACCGTGATGACAAGGGCCTAAACTGAAAAGCAACACAGATTTAACAAGAAAACGTTTCCCCTTAACAGGGGACCTATAATATCCCGCATCCAGTACCAACAGCTGGAGGGACCGAACACGCGTGTGAGAGGCTGCAAGGCCTGCTTCCTCTTGTCACACAGGGACACACCACCTGACGTTTCCTGACGTGGACGTGACACGTCTGTGGAGGGAGAGAGGACAAGGGAGAGGAGCGAGGGAAACAGCTGACTGAACAAGTCCTCTGTCTCCTTCCTGGGGACAAATGGGAGTGTCACCCGGGGTGGATGGGGCCCTCCGTGCCGAGCTGCGTACGCAGGCCCTCGGGTGACTCTGTTATTTCACTTCATGAGCAGCGACCCGGCTGACATGGCGTGGGTTTCCTGAGCCAGTTTTCTACAGTGACTCACATTTCCCATAAAAACTTCAGTTTCTTCTCCCCGCCTTAGCCCTGGCCTTGCCTCGGCCAAGTCAAGAAAGAAGGAGGCAGCACCGGTGTGGCCTGGGCCTGTTTGAAGCAGGACCCAGGACGGGACAGTAAAGGGCCCCGTGGGGGCGCCTGGCCCCCATTTTCATTCCAGTGCCTTACCTGTGGGTACAGGAGGCAAAGGAACGTTGACTTGGACGTAAACCTGGGTTAGAACTGAGGTTCCCCTTCCCCGCCCAGCGGCTCTCAGGCAGCACCTGCCTGGCACCGAGTCTTCCTGTAGGGGGCGGCCCAGAGCCTCATTCAGCGTCCTGCACGCACGCAGCGAGTGAGCTGCCCTCGGCGTGCGGGAGCGGGACTCGTCATGTCCCAAGTTCAGGGTCATTATTGCTCATATTTTTTTTTTTTTTGCTACAGTGAATTTGAAGACATGGTTCCTTCAAATAAAATGATATATTCATAGTTTTTAGATTGCCAGGTATATAGTTGAGGTAAATATAAGTGAAAGAAAAAAGCCTACAGGACCCTAAAAACGTTTTGGAAAATATAACACACAACTCAATGATTTTTCATTGTTTGGCGTGTTCAGTAATGCAGAAAAATGGGTTTAATTAAACTGGAGAAAATCAATGAAAAGCAAGGGCTGGCAGCTTTTTCCAAGGTGACCTGTGACTCGAAAGCCCACGCCGCCAGCCACTCTGCTCTTCTCTCCTTCTGTTGGGGGTGCCCAGCGGGGCTGGGCCGCCCAGACCGCCGCTCCCCGTCTCCGCGTCTCTCCTTCCGGTTTCGCACAAACGCGTCCCCGAGTGTCCACAGCGCCGGGCAGCGGGGCCCAGGGCCTGCTCCTCTGTAGCACGATGGTCAGTCTTTCCTTTAAAAGCTGTCAGATTATTCCATGAGGGCACCAATTGCTCTTTGGGGAATTCTTTGAAGATGGTGACCGGGTTCCACCGATGGGAATGCTGAGTAATAGCCAGTCTGCACGCGGTGTCCGTCTTCAGGTTTCTGTTATCGGGAAAGCTTGGGTGCCCAAGTAGTTGGTCCCATCTTATATTTAATTTATATTCTTTTTAAAAACAGTTTTTATCTATTTATTTTTTTAATTACAGTTTAGTTCAATTTTATTTTATGTTATTTCAGGTGTACAGCACAGTGGTTAAACAACCGTGCACTTCACAAAGTGCTCCCCCCGATATTTCCGGTGCCCACCCGGGCCTGTGCTTAGTGACAATGATACTGCTGACTCTGTTCCCATGGGCTGTACTTTATGTCCCTGTGACTGTTCTGTCACTGCCGGTCTGCACTTCTTAACCCCTCCCCCTTTTCACCCAGCCCCCCACGCCCCTTCCCCTCTGGCAGCCATCAGTCTGTTCTCTGTGTCTATGAGTCACACCTGCAACCTTGGCACATCGGGATGACAACTGAGCAACCGGCAGGGCCAAGCAGGGCCCGATTTAAAGGGAAAGATGGAGGAAGAGGAGAAGGCAGGAGGTGAGGTCACCGAGAGGTGGGATGAGAAGCACGGAAGGGAGGGGAGAAGGTTTTGTCTGGCGGTGAGTGAGCTCCAGACTCACTTGAAATGTTGAAATAGGACGGTTATCTCTGGCGCCCGAAGAGTCATGTTAACTACCTTCCACAGAAGCATCAACAGGAAGTGGTCAGAGGGCAGAGCCGTCCGTTTGTGTGGAGAATATGAATTTAGAAATGCTGAAATCCACTAGGAAGCATATGCAGAGACTTGTTCTCAGCAAGTGAAACTTTTTAGTTTTAAAAGGCTCATAGTTAGGCCCATGTCCTTGAAAAATAAAATGGAGTTGATACAAGAAATTTAAAAAATGTTGATTTGAAAACAAAAAAGATTTTTGGAACAGATCTTAGGTGAAGGATGACTGTCCACAGTCTCTGCCCTGGGGGGGAGGGTGAAGAGACCACGGGTTCTAATTCGTGAGGACAAGGGCACGCACTGAACGACGCACCTGTGACCTGTGACCCAAGCATCCCCGTGGGAGCTGCACCTGCAGACTGGGAGGGAGAAGGGACGTTCGTCCACGCTCCCGGAGCTCGGCGCCCACACTGTTGGGAGAGGCTGTTTAGCAAGCCCCGCGTTCGGTGCGCAACTTGAGGCGCCCCCTGCTGGCGAAGGAGCGCGCAGCGCCCGAGAGCCGGTTCCTGATCGTGTTGACGGCAGAGCCGCGCCAGCCTCGGTCTGAGCAAAGCAACAAACACTCCATGGCAACCAGGCCCGCGGCTGTCAGCAGCCGCCCAGCGCGACTAATAATAGTAATCATCCCATTTCTCTCATTAGCTCCAAGCAGCATCTGTAGCCATCTCTAAAGGCAAATTCTCTTTTATCATCTTGAAGAAAAACCGTCCTGCTTAATTTTAAAATGAGATGCATTTCTGAATATATAGTGTATTTCCTCACTCCATTGTATGTTTTATTCTATTCACCACAGTGGAGTCTATGTTATTGTCTAATTCATATATTTGTATTATAAAATAAGCATTCAGACAGTGACAAAAATGGTTGCTCCTTTAGCATCTGGGTGCACTAATCTCTTTATCTGATTGCATCGCCTTCTAATCCTTGTGCAAAGTGTGGGAACACAGACTAAAAAAGGAACTGAACTCGGTTACCGTTTACCTCCTCTCCTTCCCCCTGCCGGGGTATTCAGCGTGTACAGTGGGGGCAGGAGGGTGGGGGGCCGAGGTCCAGCGCGGTGCACAGCTGCCCCCTCTGCTTGTTCTCACGAGGCTCAGCGGACACTTCCAAAGCTTCCTGGGGCCCCGGGTCATCGTTCAGAAACCCAGACGTTTAACTGCAGATCTATGACAGTATGTCTATATAGCAGTGTGTCGATGGAGACAGCCTGAAAGAATCTGTATTTTGATTTCTAGACAGTCCTTCGCCCGGACGTTAGCTACCCCACAGGGACCCGCTTGGTTTCCTGTCAGCATCTGAGGCCGAGGCTCTGAGGGCCTGTGGACACTCTGTCGGCAGCAGAGGGGCGGCCCCCAGTCCCGTGACTCCAGTGGCCAGCAGACATTCTCATTAGCTCCCGGCTTTTCCTGGAAGACAGCACTTGGGAGCAAGGACCAGAGACCCCAGGCTGGGATTAAAGAAATATGTCTGGTCCAGGCTAACAGAATCAGAGGGTTCAAGAGCCAGGTCAGTGTAGCTCTGGTTTCTGTTTATCACTGAGCCAGGACACGTGTTTGGAGGAGCATGTAGCTTCTGTGGATAAATGGCCAACTTGTTTCTAGTTCACTGAGTCATGTCTGCACATACCATTCAAATGTGTTTTAGTGTTTAAAGCACAGTACACGCTTCATCTATATGAAATATAAACTTAAAAATTGGTAATGCTTGGGATGCTAGTTTAGGGTGAAGGCCCGAGAAAGCTAGCCAGCAGGGGGCCTCTCCCAACCAGCCCCGCAATGGCCAATGTTGGGGAACAGTGTCCGGAGGTACACGGACTGGTTGCCTTGGGGTGTGTCTCAGCATTTCTCTTTGTTAAACAGTAGCAGCAAAAATACGTACCATGACCCGTGACCTACAGTTTCCTTCACCCGACTGATGCTTTGGGGATGAAATGGAACCCCCCAGGGAAACGGGACACATGGTCTCCACCTGCCTGAGTGAGCTAGGAGGAGGAGGGGTCTTTATTCTCGGAAGAAGCTCTGCTGGGTGGCCCAAGTGGGGGCAGTGTCGCAGCTGTCCTTGGGGGGGCGCCCCTACCCCTGCCCGGTGTCCAGGTCCCGCAGGAACAGTCTGCTCCGGCTCTGTGGGCAGAGCTACCTCCGCTTACAAGTAGACAAATCTCCAAGTTGTGTTTTCCTTAAAGCAGATAAAAACCCACAGCAAGGTGCCAGCTAACCCCAGAGATCTAGTCCTTCCCACATTTTAAATGAGAAAACGGGAACACAAAGACGTTATCAGTTTCCCAAGTTAAAAATTCCTACTTAATAGTAGAGCAAAACTGGTAAATAACTTTGATGGGGCAATTTATGTTAAAATATTGATGAAAATGAAGTCTGTAGACACAACCATACACAAACAAAGGCGCTCTTGCTCCTCTTAGCGTGACACGTACCCACAAGATCCCTCCTGTGCGTGGTGGTGTTTCACGCCGACCGCAGCTGGCGGTTCTGGGAAGAAAACCAGCCGCGAGCCTGTGGAAGGTGCAGCGCCCTGCCCGGCGGGCTCACGTGGTGCTCTGGTAAAGGCAGCGTCTGCGCGGTCAGGTGCTCTTCACCGCGGTGGGACAGGCTTCACACGGACAGTGTCAGAAAGGACCCTGCAGCCTGTGGTGCGGTCTCGTCTGCTCTCCGAGTGACGCATGCGCTTCAGAGACCTTCGCAGAGTGTTCTGTGAAGGGAGTGGCGGGAGGTCAGGGAGCTCGAGGGTCGGATGGTAGCAGATGTGTGCTAATAGTCTGCCCGGGTCTGTGCTGTGGCTATAGCGCCTTTACAGCAGTGGCTACGAGGGAGCACCCACCCACGTGGCACACGCACCCACGCACTTGACATGCGCACACATGTGTGCATGCACACATGTGCACACACCTGTACAAATGCACACATGTGCGGGCACTCCGTTCATGCGTGCAGGTGCACACACATGTGACGTGCACACACACATACTTGCTCGTGCGCACACAGAGATGCAGGTCCGCACATACATTCATACATACATGCACAGACACATGCCCATGCACACACATGTATTTTGACTTTGGATAGTTCATGACAGTATCCTTCCAAGATGAAATTGAAAATTAACATTTATTTCCATAGCTCAATAGGCATTGTTGAAATTATAATATCAACAAACTGAATTAATAATTTTCTAAAATAATGTAGTATTCAGCAAAAACGGTCACTTTAATGCTATACGCTGCTGGCTTGACAAAATCCATTACTTGGGACTGAAATTTTGTGCTGAGTCTTGCACCCTGTGAGTTTCTCCTAAGTCTTAGGTCAGGGCTGTCAAACTCATTTTCACTGGGGCCACATCCGCCTCCCGGTTGCCTTCAAAGGGCTGAAATACTTTTAGGACTGTATAAATGTAACTGCTCCTTAACCGGTAAGGAGTTGAAATTACATTCGGCCCTTTGAAGGCAACCGCAAGGCGGATGTGGCCCCGGTGAAAATGAGTCTGACACCCGTCTCAGATAATCCAGTGCTAATAAATAATGGCCTTTTCGTGGTAACTTGGGGGTGTTGCCGGGACGCACTGGCGCTCTGAGCCGCCCGCCCACCTGTGGGCGCAGTGACCCCGCAGGTGCTGGGCCCTCAGGGTACCACTCAGAAGAGCTTTTGTGCTGAGATGAGTGACACCTGGTGCCACTGGCCGGGCGTGTCCTCTGCCCTTCAGCCCTTCCCGGCCACGTGAGGCAATGTCCCGTGCTTTTGCCAGGTCTCCCAGGGTGACTTCTGGGTAGAAACGCGGGTGAGCGAGGAAAACGTGCCTGGTGAGCCAGAGCAGGCGTGCGCTGGGCGCCTCGCTTCCCGGAGGCTGCCGCGCGTGTGCGACGTGTCCCAGAGCGTGTCCGCGGGAGCACGTGCCGTGACCCCCGAGCTGCAGACTGTTTACGCCCTACCTTAAACACGGAACTAGCCTTCTATTCCCCCAGTTTCTCTGTAACAGAAACCCTCCCGTCTCTTCGAAGTCCGCACACGGCTGCAGGTCACAGCCTCCAGCGGCTGAGCCCTTGCCCCGCCCCCCGGTCCCGGACGGGGATCGCACGCCGGCGCTGGAAACCGCCGGTGGGTGCCCAGCCTCCTCCCCCAGCTCTGCACCTTGGTCGGCCTTTCGCCCCTTTGCCTCCTGGGGGACGCCTCTTCATCTCAGGTGACACTCCCCTGCGTCGTCTTCACAGCCTCATGGTCTCGCTCCTGTGGCCGCGTCACATCTTACACGCTTTTAGTGGCCAGAATGTTTTGTTATCGGTGTTGGAACTCTGAGTGTGGGAACCTTACCTCGCAATTCTTCGTACTTGGGAATAAGCGAAAAAAGAAATGTGTGAGCTTCTGTGAAAAAATGCTCTGCCTGTCCCCGAGGTGTCCCAGGAGACACGAGCAACGAACGGTAAGGCACACGTTCTCCCACGCCAGTCTCGACACCTAACGTGACCCCAAGAATGATGGCTGGTTTTTCCTTTTTTTGGAGCTATACAAATTGAAGCTAACATTTAATAAAAGATGAAGAATTAAAGGTGGATTTAAGATGTTGGAAAGGACAGTAACAGGTGGGGTGAGTGCACGGCACACATTCCTTCCTCGGAGCCACCGGCACCTACAGCCCGAGTCCCACATTTCACAGGAGTTTTGTCCGACAGTGTTGTCCCTGCACCACTGACTGATGAAGCTTCTCCTTTTTTTTCCTAAGTGGAATTTTCTTGTTTTTTCTTTCAAACTGAAATTTTTAATTTTTACTTTTCAACTAAGTTTACATTCATTATCACTTCATACCAGTTTCGGGTGTGCGGCGCAGTGGTTAGACACCCATGTAATTTACGAAGTGTCCCCTGGTATTTCCAGCACCCACCTGGCCCCAGACACAGTTGTGACGATCCTTCTGATGACATTCCCGCTGCTGGACTTCACATCCCTGTGACCGTTCTGTGACTGCCAGTCTGTGCTCATCGGTCCCTTCACGGTTTCTCCCCCAGCCCTCAACCAGCGACCATCAGTTTGTTCTCTGTGCCTATGAGTCTGCTTCAATTTTGTCTGTTCATGTTCTTTAGATTCCGCATGGAAGTGATGTCACATGGTGTTCTGGATTAGGATTGGAGTTTTTAGACGGGAAATTTAATCCTTATACCAGAAAGAACGTTTGTGACTTCTGATTATAAGCCATATGTAGCCTACAATTTTGAACATCACTTACAAAAAATAAAATGGAGCGGGTGTCAGATTTCAGTTTGACTCGTGCTAGTTGTAAAGTTGGGGTCTCTGGAATGGGCCCCTGGTGTTTGGGGTTGTACGTGGGCTAAAAAGGAACGAGGAGTTTCTGCTGCGCAAAAGGGGGCGTGACTCCATCCAAACACCACTGGAGAACACGGAGGGGGACTTACTGAACCAAGTGGCCAGTTTCCGCTTTGTGTCGCTAACGGGTGGTCCGATCACCTAATACCCCAGGCCCTCCGCTGTTAAAGTCAGCTCCTGCCCGGTGGCTGGGCCGGCGGTGGCCGAGGTGCTGTGCGCAGAGCCAGGCTGTGTGCGAGCTGTCGGTCCAGCTGCCCAGACACAGCCGGTTCACCAGGGACGGGGCTGGGGGAGCCCGGCTGAGCGCGAGCCCGAGGCGGGGGCAGCAGAGGGAGCAGCTGCTGGTCCTCAGCTGCTTCCCTCCAGGGCCGCAGGGAAAAATGTGATTTGTCCCGAAGCATGTTTTAAATGACAATACCACACACCTGCCCACGGAAGTGCCCACAGGGGGCTGGGGGCTATTGGGAGCTGGGTCCCCACAGGGCAGACACACGGACGGGGATGTGTGGACGGACCTCACTGTTCCGCTGGTGGGTGGGTTTTTGCTCGTTCTCTGCTCTGCTCTGTTTGGAGCAGCCTCTGGAGTCAGCACCAGAGCCCAGTGCGGGGAACACGCTGTGGGGCGGGTTTCTCACAGTGACAGCAAGTCACGCTTTCCTTTGGCTCAAACACGTTCCAGAAGTGACAGATGCCCCCAAGAGTCTGAACCTGTTTGAAGTAGGTATCAGGTATGTTTAACTTGGATGTGTTTCTTCACTCTCTGGACACCGTCTTAGCTGAAGTGGCTCTAAGCTTAAAGCCGTGGGCCAGGCTGTTCAACGAGGAAGGTGCGCTAACTATAAAGTGGACGCAAAAGGCCTGCAAACACGGTGGGAGGGAGGGGCGGTTCACCTGCAGACACACCTGGAGCTGGGGGGGTTCGGTGTGGACATGCTGGCGCGCTTTTCTGTTTGCAGACTGCCAGTGGTGCTAGCGACGGGAACCCTGACCCTGTTGACGTTTTCTCCAAGCGCGGAGCGATCTGGCCTCACTTCGCAGCCGCGCCCAGTGCGCTCCAGCCCTGGGAGAGCTTGAGACCCCTGCCCTCCATCACCCAGCCCCACGGTGGGTGGGCAGGGGGGCTGTGTAGCTTAGGAACTGGAAGGTCAACGTCACTGTTCTTGGAATCAACAAAGCAGCCCTGCGGCTGTGCGTCCTGGCTGGTCACTAAGGCTACGGAACCTGGTTGCTATGGCAATAGCGCAGCCAGGACTTTAGATCCTGACCTTCCGCTAGGCTTCCGGGTGGAAGCCACTGGTTACGTCAGTGGCATTTTAGAGGGACCTTGGTGCAAGGCAGGGACCCTGTACTTTGGAAGGGGAGGGGACCCCACGACCCGCCCTCCGGTTACGGCCAGGTCAGAGCGTGCAGGGCGGTGAGTCATGGATGCCTGGATTCCAGGGCACCCCATCCCGCCCGCCTGGGCTCCCCACGCAGCCAGTGGTCAGCGTACAGTTACTGATTATTTGGGAGGGGAGTGTCAGTTCCCACTCCTGCTGTGCCTCGGGACACCTGACGACTCCAGGAAATCACATCAGTGTTCACGTTTCACTTTTCCAAAATGAAAACTTTATTTTTTCTCATCATACGTAGCCACTTAGTTCTTATCCGAAACGCAGACAGTTTAGAAAGCTTGAAGCTGATCCTGGAGAACCTCCCAGAGCTGACCTCTCCTCACATCTTCTGGTGAAGATCCTGTGGACCCACAGCTGCTGAACGAAGACAAAAAATGCTGGGTGCTTCCTCCGCAGTGGGGTTTTTTAGGCAACTTTACATCAGGTGTTAAACTGCTTTACAGCTGCCTTCCTGTTTGCTCTGTTGTGGTTTGCACACTCTTTTCCCTTCACAAGTGCACGGAGACATGGGCGTGGTCGTGATCAGTCCAAGGCAAAAGCCTCTGTGTTTACTATCAGCTTCCCTGTCCTGTGAGGTACTCAAAACGCATGGCTTAAGGATTTTGTAACCAGCATCGTAACAAAACACAAAGTCTTGTTTAGTCTTTAAACTTTTGAGGGCGGAAAAGAGAGCGTGTGACTGTTTCACTTCAACTTTGCAACGGATACTTTGATTCAGTTTTAGGAATTAAATTTTAACGTTGAGTAACGATGCCTGGAGACTCTGCTGTCCGTTGGCTGAATGTGGCGCTGAAGCAGGCGAGAGCTGGAAGAAGCATTCAGAAATGAAAAGTAAAGAAAAACATCTTTGAATTTTCATAGGATGGTTATCTAGTCAGCAAAGACCGAGTTGTTGTGGACCTACAAGGTGGTGATAATTGCCAACCTTTTTTGAGAACTAGGATGAGCCATTGCCGTTATGGGCATTTCATTATTAACGGACTTGAGCTTTATGATGCGTCCGAGGGCCCTGGCACCAATGGTGACACCCCCGAGGCTCCACTGTGAGTCCCACCCGGCAGACTGAGTGGAGTGGAGTGGAGTGGCAGCTCCCCAAGGTGACGTGGCTATGAAGCATCGGAGCCCAAACCCAACCCCGGGAGCCGGCTCTGTGCTTCGGGCTGAGAGGCTCTGGGTAGCTCTTAGTCTAAGTCATTCCATGGGGGTCACCTCACCCACCCGCGATTCCACCCACAGTTTTGCTGGTCCAGATTTTGTTTTTGGTTTTTGTCCGTTCGCCCAGGCGCACCATCTTTAGTGGTTTGCTCGCGACCGGTAAGTGCCCAGGGTGTGGATAAGCAGACCATCACGAGGGAAGAGACGTGTGTTCAGACAGGTGGCCTGTTCGTCTCTGTGGGGCACGCCTCGTTTCCTCAAATTACAAATCGGAAAATTTGGGTGAAAATGGAATTAAAATGAGTATTTCTGAAGATAGGTTTTCGTCTTCACAGTTGGAATATATTACTTTCAAGGAAAAATAAAAAGTTATTGCAGATGAAAGCACTTTCTTTTAGGGATGGAGCTGGATAAAAACTGCCCAGCAAGTGGGCACTGACTGTCCCTTCCTCGTGCATTTAGCTCACCCCCCCCACAGTAAGTGACAGCTCACTTCATTTCTGAGCAACTTGCGGAGGTTAAGGCAGCGTGGCAGAGTGGGTTAGGACCATGGCTTGTGGGACCGACAGACCGGGTTCAGTGTCAACTTTGCCACTTGATAGCGATGTGCCATTGTCACATTGGGGAGGGCCATTGTCACATTCCGAGGACACGGAGGCTTGGGTAGCAGGCTCTCCGAGAAGTTCGCTGCAGCTGGCGGTCCAGAAACTGTGAGACCGGGGCTCCATCTGAAACTTGGACTTGCATCTCCTGTGGACGTGCAGATTTTCAGATGGCCCTTTACCATTCTGGTCGGTTCAGGTCCTGAGCGTGAGTCAGGACGTGGCCGGCGAAGGTGGCATCTGAGCTGCGGCGAGCGGTGTCTGCAGATGCACCTGCCCACTGGACGCCCTGTGCAGACAGCGTGTGCAGCAGGAGGTCCACCCCACCCACTCGGGAGCTTCCTCTCCACCGTTGTTGTTCCAGCACCAGGGGACGCCCAGACGGATCCTCTGACACCGAGCACAGCCCTGCTCCCAACATCCGGGTGTGGTGGCTGTCGGTGCACTGGGCTGCTGGGGACAGAAGTGCGTGTGAAAACCGTGGGGGTTTGGCCCAATCCCTGGTGACATTTCCCTTGAAAATAACACGATGAAGTGTCTAGCACATTCAATTCTGAGTGAGCGTTAGCTGTCAGCCTCCATGTCTGCGTCCAGGAGACCCGCACCCTGTGGCCCGAGGCAACGGGCTGAAATTAATGGCATAAAACCGGCAGCCTGACAGGAAGTCATTTTGCAAAGCTATTTGTGTTGACTTGGAGAAAATTTGAAATTCGGTCTATTTGGAGTAACAGACACACTTTTAGGGGTATTAGTCATTGACCATCCATCAAAACACCAGCTGACAATTAAAATGCATGGTGTGATTTGGTAGCAGAATCTCTAAGGAGCCATTGTGTGAAGAATCAGTGTTATAGCAGCGGATCATGTTCTCCCAGGAGGAAAGCCTATGTGAATGGAAGATAAATTAAGTCAAAAATGGGCACTTTCTTTGGGACAATCGTCCTGAGGTGGTTTGGGGGCCACAGCCAGGGCGAACCTGTGAGGCATGTGCCTGTTCTGACGTCAGCGTGGAGTCGCCTCCAGGCACCCCCAGGCCCACAGGAGCCCGAGGGCTGGGCGGTCCCTCTGGGGGTCCCTCCCTTGTTTCAGCCGCCAGTGGGCCGCTGCGTCCTCTCAGATCCTCTGCAGGGCACTCTGTGGCTGCCACCGCCCTTGGCCCTGTGCCGGTTTCCTGGGGATGGGACGGAACAGAGTCGGTGGTTGGTTCTTGCAAGGAGATCAGTTTCTTGTGTTAATTCTATAATTCTCTGTGGTTGTTTTTCTTTGCATCTAAGTTGACACATAAATCCAAGGTGAACACAAATCTCCTAAAATATTGGACTTCTCCCCAAATGAACCAAGTGAGGGAACTATGTGACTTCCTTATTCTTGAGCGTTTATGATAGGATTTCAAGCTTTTTATTTAAAATAGCAACTAAAGAGGTATGTACACACATTTAAAGATATATGTGCTTACAGATTCGGTGTATAAAAAGAGCTAGTTAATAATCTATTGCTAGTAGGTTTTAAAATTTTTAAATATTCCAGTTAAAAATATTTTGTATTTCTCAATTATATTTAAAGTTCTTATCAGTTGTCTGTCACTACACATAAAATGTGAGATCAGTACATAGAGCATGTTACTTTAACTGCATTTGTAAATATAGTTGTGAGCACATATTTTGTGTCTAAAATTGGCCCTAGGAATATAAAACTCACTTCTTCCAAGCAAAATACTTTCAGTTAAATGATGTTAATTGATTTTGTATAGCCTTTGATTTTTTTTGAACAGAAATAAATCAGGTAAAACACGAAATATTCCAGAAAAATAACTGTCCTGAGTTTGATGATTGAGTTAAATACAACTACTTTTATTCATGTTAGTATTTAAGTTTTTTGAAAGCATAATGTTAATATTAACAAAAAATTAAAAAGTACGTTATTTTATGAGCATGGATTAACAATCCTTTTGAGCATTCAAATACCTATGTACGTGAGAAAACTATAGTCATATTCAACAAAATTTCCGTACTTCTGAGAATCTGGTTTTGGGGAGAAAGTTTCCATTTTTCTATTTTCTAGTAGAGTTAGATCACTAACTTAAAATTTGAAGTAGCCAAAGTATTTTTTATGATCATAAGAATCCAGAAAAATACAACTGAACATGTTAATGCTGTGGGTTGTGTTTCTAAACTCGGCGTGGACGAGGCGGGGTCCTTACCACTGGACAGCTGGGAGGCGCCTTCGCAGACAGGTGAGCTGGCACCTACGGCGCGTCCCAGCGCGGAGGCTGCTCCCTGCGCGCTTCTCCCCTGCGCTTCCGAGACCACGTGCCTGGTCAGGCTGTCAGTGAGCGGAGTGATACCCGCTGTGCCGGATGTTCCCATTTTAAATATTTATCATTAAAAAATCTATGTGCAAGCTATTTCCCATTTCACTGTCTTGGATTTTTGTGGTTTATACTTTTGTGATCCCCTGAGACAAAGAAATCCTTCCCTTTTGCTTCTGAAGAAGTTTTAATGATAAGACGTTCCGGGTCAATATTCTACTAAAAGACAATGACTTTGTTTGAAGCATCTCTGGATAGTGTAGAACCAGGACACTGCTTTGGGTCAGGGAAATAGAGACTGAATGACTTTCCCTTTTTACTCTTTTGCAGATATTTCTCACAAGGCAGCAGCTCTGGCGTTAATCACTAAGTCACCCTGGCTCGGGCTGCGGTCTGGGTGCAGGACAGGACAGCTGTTGCTGCTGGGCGTTGGGATGTGAGGGGCATGGAGAGTAAAGGGGACGTTTCTCTCTGAACTCCCAATGAATGGTAGCTTTTGTGAAGGAGGGGAGGGCTCTGAGCACTGGCCTCGGAGCCTGACTCGTCTTCCCCGCGCCCACTCCCTTTGCTCTGCCCGGGCTCAGTGGGAGATGCATCGGGGGCTCTGTTCTCCCATGAATCACCAGAGCCAGACCCCCTTTGGTCAATCGAGGGAGCCCCGTGGGATGTGGGGGAGCAGTGCCAGGCGGGAAGCTTGGGTGGGCCGCAGGGAGCGCTGGGGGTCAGTCTGTGGCTCTGCCTCCCTCGAGGCCGGGACCTTGGTCAAGTCACTACAGCTCTGTGCCTGAGCTTTGTGTCAGCGGTGAGGGTGAGGAGAGAGCCAGTCTGGTCGGTCCAAACGCGTATTAACGCATTGGGAAGAAAAGCCTTGTGTGAAGCCCACATCTGGCTCTTGGCAAACACTGACTAAGTGGTAGCTATTATTATGAGGCATTTTATTCCAAAGCATTTTCTGAGCAGTTTGTTGTGCAGAAAGTAATATTTATGGCATGGGATAATCTCTGTTAAAAACACACTGGAGTAGAAGTCAAAGCTGATCCTGGTGAGATGCCCACCACCAAGTACTTGCTGTGCGATTTAGGAAAGTCTCATAAGCTCTCCACGTGTCAGTTTGTTTACTTGGAAATCGCGGCCCCGCTGGCTTTGTCTATTCTGTGCGTGTCACTCGGGGCCAGGTCCGAATGCCCAGTGCCCTCCGTCAGGGTTTATCCCACCACAGCCTGCATCGGGCAGCTTTCCGGACGCTGGGGATGTGCACGGACAGCCCAGAGCGGGCGGGGCCCCAGGCCTGTGTTCTGATGGGCAGGAGAGCCAGCCAGCATTTAAGCAACGTGTGTTGTGTTGGTGCAATAGTGCAGACGAGCAAAATGAAAAAGAAAACGCAGTGCAACACGCAGGATGATTTACAGTTCTAGGTCAGGTCGCCGGGGATGGTCTCACACAGAAGGGTAAGACTCTGGGGGCTAAACTCTGAAGGGTTGGAGGCAGCGAGCCCCCTGAGAGGAAGAAGCCAGTGTTTGCATTGTCACAAGCTCCCTCAGCCGCTGGGCTCTTGGGGAAATGAAATGTGAGTAAACTTTGTGAACAGCGCAGTGTGAGGTTAAATAAGAAATGTTATTGTTCACGAGGGGGAGAGAACGTCGTGGTGCAGCTCAGCGCCAGACAGAGGGCTGCGAGCCTTTCTCCACTGCTTTCCTGTCTTTGTCTCTTCGAAGCACGTATTCCAAAAAAGTTCCCACCGAGAGGGAATTCACTTCTGTGTAGAAATGGCCCCTCACTCCCACCGCGCCTGGGGAGACTCGCCCGGGTTTCAGTGGCTGCCAAGGGACTTTCGCAACAGCTCTGCGCCCACGATGGGCCAGGCACGCTTCTTAAAACTGTCCTTGATTTCCACAGCGAAGTCGTTTGGGGAATCAGCAACCTCGTGCTGCCATGAACTTCAGATGACACCGCGCTCTCCAAGTCAGAGACGCTTCCGGCCCACTGATCCCTGGCCCTCACGTGGCTCGGCCCACACTGACCCAACACTTGCTCTGGGGACAGCTGGTTGAGCAGCTTCGGGGGGAACAGCTTTGGGGGCCCCGTGATGCAGCCCGACCGACCTCCCGGAGGGGTGAGCGCCTCGCCCCTGCTGGTGCCGGCAGCCTGCCGGCTGGGGAACTCCTTTTCCATGTTTCCCTCGAGCTGGGTGGTCTTCAGTACGGCTTCTTCCAGCACGTTCACTGAAGTCAGGGGTCTGCGCACAAGGCTCCTTAGTGAGGGACTCTGGCCGCGCCCGGGCTGGGGGCCTGGACCTGACACCGAGGGGAGCCCCGGCTTCGTCCCTTCGATTTCCGTAAGGAAACTTTAAGTACGTGATATTCACGCCGGTTGTGTGGGGAACTGGAGCCCCGAGTGCGTGGGGGCATGGTGGCCCCGTGGGGCAACGCCCGGCTGGGTTCCGGCAGCAGGGGAGAAACCCTCCGCACCTTCCCCGTTCCCCGCAACTGCGTCTGTTCCTTCCGTTCTGTGCGATTACGAAACACCAAGAAACACGATCTTGTAAGAGGACGTCGCCACCTTTCTAAGGAGTCGGCTTTCTGAAATACATACAAGTATTCCGCACTCACTGAGACACTGGCTGTGTCTTCCCCTGGGGTCGTCACATCCGTGTGGTCACGAGGCTGCGACTGGAGCCCGCTCCCGAGCAGGGAAAGCCGCTCAGATAAGCCTGTTCTCAGAATTCACTGGTTTAAAAGGCGAACCACGCTGACGAGGCCGCGCTCAGACCACGTGACCCCCACTCGGCCACCCTGCAGCCGGCAGCCCGGGAGCTTTCTTCTTCGCCGATTCCCTCTTTTTTAAACAGTAGGAACTTGTAAAGGTCCCCCGTTTGAGTAATTCCACATTAAAGACAAAAGCGTTGGGATCCCGTGGTGCTCAGGGCCCCCACGGTTGCTCTGCAAACAGCAGTTTATGTGCGTGCTTCTCCTCGCTGGGGAGGGAGCCTGGGGCAGGCGGTCAGTTCGTCCTCATAATGGCGGTGGTCACACGTAGGTATTGGATACGACACAAAACTCGCAGGCCAGCATCCTTAGCAAACTCGGTGACATGGCTCCAGGCAGGTGTGAAATGCTCGTCTCACCAGATTGCAAACTGAGGCTTTAAGAGAAGCAGCATCGTCTCTGTTAAAATCTATTTCTCCTCCTCAAGTTGCACGTTTCTCACCCGCATTGCAGCCCACACTCGGTTCCAGGCAGTGGGCTCGGGGCAGACCCTCCCTGTGCTCAGACACCTGCCCGGGGCCTCAAGTGGGGGTGGGTCTGGCCCCCTCCGGTCCTGCAGGCCGACCAAGGCAGGCTGGGCCCTGGGTGTGTGTGGGATTTGGGGCGTGTCCCATTCATTTACAGCTAGCACGGGAGAGACATTTAAAAGCTGAACCTGTAATTGCTCAGCTCCTATCAGCGTGGCTGACAGTGACCCACTTACCCTTGAGGGAGCTGCGGAAGGTGAGTGTGGAGGAACCTCGGCCTATTTTTAGCAGAGACTTCCTATCGCTTTCCCCTGATTGGGCGATGCCCTGACCAGTCCTGAGAAACCAGCCGAATCCCCATCCTGCGTTTTCCATCTGGCCTGGCTCGGCGCTGCTGCGTTTGAAGAGGCTGGCGTCATCCATGCAGCGAAGCCGCAGGGAAAGGACAGGTTTCTCCTTCCAGAACCTGGGTTTCCGTGAAAGCGATGAAGTCAGGATTGGGAGTGGAGAAATCTGTACGGAGCCCGAGAGGTGTCTCGTGCTCAAACGCACCTCGGGGGTGGGGCAGACAGAAAGTGGGGCAAGTCAGGCCAGACGTGAAAGAGCCGTCTGTCATTTCTCCCAGTTTTGTGTTCCAACTTTAGGCCCGTGTCTTGGTTCGCAGACCGCCCTCCCAACCCAGTAATCTCAGCAGGTGGGAGCCCCTGGGTCCGGGCTCCCCGCAGCCCCCGTCACAGCCGGCACGGTGCGGCCCGAGCAGCTGCCCCGACTGTTCCTGTTAATTTTTAGACGTTGTAGTTCATGTTAGTTTTGTAGCGCACAGTGGGTTTGCTACTTTTGGATCCTCCTTTCATTATTATTCAAAAGCTAAAGTTCTGAAAGCGGTCATCTTTTTTCCTAATCCTTACATTTATTGTCCTTGAACAAAGCACTCTGAATGTTTCTCTAAATATTTCCTAATTTTTTCCTTTGCTGTTTTCTGCCCCTTTCCCCAGTTTATCCTAAATTAACAGCCAGGACCCACCCTGAGACGCCACTCCCATCACACGGCATTTTTTAACCAAGGCAGCAGGTGTAGAGCTGCCCGAGACCCGCCCCTCCCCACGCCTCACCCCACCCCCACCCCGGGCAGCAGGGACTCCAGCCACTGCCACCGTCCACGCACACTTACCTCCTGAGTGGCCCGTCTCCACCTGTGTTCGTCACTTCGTCCAGACAAGTGTAAGCTTCCCTCTTCTCCGTGCCTGTGTGGATCGTCTCGCACCCCCGGTGTGCGATGTTTCTTCTGCTCTAAACCCTGCTCGAACCCCTCTCTGTGACATGGGCCAAGGCTTCTCCCGCTCCGTGGACACTGCTCCTCTGTGGACGGAGCCACTGCCTCACGCCGGCGAGCAGCGCGCAGTCCTCCTCGGGTCCCTGTGTGTGCGTGGGGGCTCCTCCTTGCTTTCCTCTGTGGGTCTGTAAGTGGGCACACATCAGGACGGGGACCTCGGGCTGGGAGCAGGCCTCACGGACGGAGGGTCAGGCATTACTTTGTGGAGAAGAAGCGTTAGGGCCGTGTGTCGGCCTGGGTGGTGTAGCTATTTGCCACGTGACGTCAAATACTGAGAAATGATGCTGAGGGGAAACTAAGGAGATCACTTCACCTTCATGAAGTTTGTACAACCTCCTGATGTATAAAATTCGGGGCTGAAATGGAGACAGGAGCAGGCAGGCTAAGGGAAAGATGGGCACAAGGGGAACTCTTCGGAGTCCTGGTCAGTTTGCACTGGGCCTTGGATGGACACAGAGTGAAGGTGAGTTCCTGAGCAAGCAACCCCGCAAACACAGGTGCCGTGGGTGGCCGCTGCCCCTTGGGGCCGGTGTGTGGAGAGAGGACCCCCCTATGTCACCGGGAGCGGGAGGTTCTGCTCTGCGTGGGAAGGGGGGCCTGTGGTTTTCAAAAGAAGCAAGAAGTCAGAACCTGGACACGTATCTCATGTTTTAAAGCATGTTCTAGCAGAAGCCAAACAAAACTCTGAGGGTCACATTAAAGACAGCCAGGTCCACAGGTGCGTGTCCGGGGCTGGGGCGTCTCTCGGACGTGAGTGCAAGGACAGTGAGGACGGATGACTGGGGCGGTGGCTCCTGCCTGGATGTGGGGCCGGCGGGGAACCCCGGGGAGCGGTGTGGGCGCATGGCGGACAGGAACCGGAGCGTCAGTCCAGGGAAGAGGCGATTTGATCAGGCTGAGCGGCGTTACCGGAAACCCTGGCGGTCTGCAGAGGGCGCGATGTGGTCCGGGCGGGAGGTGAAGGGCGTCAGCCGCTGCCAAGCAGCCGCTCCCACGCACTCGGGACCAAGAGAGCAGGGACCGGGCGGCAGCGGGGCCGCTGGTTTCGGGGAGATACCCTGGTGGACATGGGCAGCGCCTGCACCTCCTTGTCGCTGGTCCCGTGGAGAGTAAGTGATGCCTTTCTGACTCGCATGCCGGGGGACAGATGCGAACCTGTGTGGCGTGAATAGCCTGTGAGCTTTCGGTAGCTCCGGCTGGGATGCTTCGTGAAGTCACGAGTCGTCCCGGGGTCGTTCCGAAGCTATTCGAGGAGCAGTGCCATCACCGACTCAGGTGCCGCGAGGACAGTCTGCCTTGCGCGGGACGGCTACGCGCCTGTGGGCTGGCATCTGCAGACCCCTGGTCTTCGTTCCTTGGAGGTGGGGCACGTCAGTCCGTGCGGGGCTGAGCTGAGCCCGCAGGATTCTGTGGTTTTTTGCTGCCGGTGCTGTGTACCGCAGCCTTCCTGGGGAACTGGGCCCCACCTGCCTGGCGGGGGCGCTGTGACCGGAGCTGACTGAGGAGCAGCGCTCTCCACCTGTCCCCGCGTCCCACGTCCGGGTGGCTTACAGCCACGGTCCTTTACTTGTGCTGAATGCAATGCACACTTGCGTTTGCACAAACTTTAAATTCCTGTTAGTCTCTGTTGGGAAGTATACAGGACATAAATAGAAATAGAAACCTTTCTGTCTTTTGGTAGAAATTCCCTAAAAAACTACAGAAATAGAGCTCTTTTGGAGAAGGGGAGACTTCGGATGAAATGCTGGATTTCTCCGTGTGGTGGCATCGTTCAGTTGCTGTCAAAAATAACAAAATGTGGTGGTGAAGAGGGGCATTGCTACAGCTTGTCCTTTCAAACGTCCAGTCCATGGTGAACTCATCTCTTTACTCGGGTGAAGCTGTGCAGATGAGCGACAGTCTACCCAGCAAACCCTCCCTGAGAACCTCTGGGCTGACGCCTCAGTTGGGGCGGCATCCAGGGGGCAGGTCCCCTGGTTTCCAGCAGGGACGAGGCCCCTTCAGCTTCTGCAGCCACATCCCTGTGCGGGGGGTGGGCTGGGGACAGCACAGCGCGCTCACAGGGTGGGCAGTTGACCTAACAGGACAGGTTTCCAGAGGGAGTCACCCTGGGGAGAGGACCGGGCAGGCCACAGGAGGGTGCTCGGCACGGAGCCCACTCGGGACACAGCAGGCCAGAGGGTGGAGAGGACACTGGCCAGCACTCAGCGGTCCTGCCAGCAGCTGTCCGGAGCACTTGACTTACCTGCTATTAAGATCCACTCTTTCAATGGAAAGTCAATAATCCTATTTATTATGTATGATAAAAACCATACAAACAGTAGTAAGTAGGATACTGTGTGAGTGGCCATAAGTGTTACCAGCAACAGCCTGATAGTGTGCAGACGGTGACCTTGAGCACGGAGCGTGCATTCCATGTGTAGAACTAAAATAAAGTTGGAGGAGAGCACAGTAGTGAGTGGTCAGACAACCGTCAGGGAGGGGCCTCTGACCGGCAGCTTCCTAAACCGAGTGTCCTGCCAGCCTGCAGCGGCTGTGCCCAGGGACCCCCACGGTCCCCACCGCTCAGCCCTGCTGGGGGTGTCAGGCAGCAGGTCGGTTTCGGGGCCACGCGATTCAGTATCTTTACAGATGGCCCAGAAAAATGAACCTAGAATATCCTTGTCAGGTGTGTGCTTGGTGCTTAAATTAGGTGAGAACCCAAGGGTTAGAAATAAGATTGAGGTGGTTTTACAAACACAATAAAAACTCTACACGGGGAAGGAGGCACCGCTTCCTAACGTAGACACAGGATTGGACTCAGCACGAGGAGTGAAGGGAAAGGCCAGGAGAGGGTTCCGGGCGGAGCTGAGCGTGAGCCGGCAACGCTCGGCCGTCCTTCCAAAGGCCGGCGGGCGGCCCAGTAGGTGCAGGTCCGCGCAGTCTGCAGCTCAGGGTACAAATGGAGCGAGCGAAGAAGCGGTCCAAACGATGGAGAAGAAGGGAAACGGAGGCCGTGCATGACTACAGGTTTCAGGACGCACGATGGTTCAGCCATAACTTAAAAAAAAAGACAAGCTGAGAAATTGCTTGTACAGGAGCTTTTAGGTACAGGAAGGGATTTCTTCTTTAAATGACGGGGCCTGATTATTCCTCTTGTGTGGGGACCGAGGAGGAGCAGGCGAGTGGGGCAGGAGGGCGTTCGGGCGATGGGGGCGGTGACTGCAGGAGCGCTCAGGCCACCGTGCAGCCCCCAGCCTTGGAGCTGGCTCAGCGAGCCCGCCGCTTTCCTCACCTGCGGAGACACGGACTCCCTTGAAAGATATTTATCAGAGGATTGGACTGTGTCATCTGCCAGCTCTGTGACTCTAATTGAAATAGACATTCAATTTTATTTTAAATAAGAGGAAGAGCTGTGTAACATTGCTATTTTTCAGACTCATAGAGATGCACTAGAAAAAATTTTGCGGTTTCCTAATTGGCTACAAGTTTCTCTGTATTTCATCTGTTCGGGGGACCCCCGTCTTCCTCTGAGCCGTCGCTCCTCCTGTGAGGGGTTGTTGAGGGGGAGGGAGCCCTGGGGACCGGAGGGCAGGGCAGCTGGGCAGTGTCTGCGCAGGGGCGACTGGGTGCTCTGGCTTCCAGCTGCTCCCGGAGGGGTGGGAGCCGGGAAGTGTGAGGCTCATGCAATCACACATAAAAAAATACAGGCATTGCTTCATCCCCACCCACCCTGCCTCTGTGTTTCGGGGTCTGGCGTGACCTGGGGACAGTGTGACCGCTGCTCTGGTGAAACCTCCCGCAGCCAGGGCTTTGCTCTTTGTTCTCTGTGCGGGGCAGATGTGGGCAGATGTGAGTTTGGGCCTGGCAGGCAGCAGCTGGGGGAAGCCGCTCATTAAGAGCCGGGAAATCCCATCTGACCCCCTCCTCCCACCATGTAGTAAATGGAGAGCACAGATGAGCAGCTCAGTGCAGGCCCTCACAGCGGGGCGGGGCGTGGCGTCACCGTCAGAGAGAGGCAGGGACTGTGTGACCCGCTGCGCTCCGACTCTCGAGCCCGGGCGGAGCGGGGGCTCCAGGAATGGAGAGCTTGTCCCTGGGTGCCAGTGCCTCTCGCGTCAATCGCAGCATTATTGGACTCGAATTAACAGTTTGACTTACCGCGCCGCTCGTGGGGTCGACCATTGGGAAAACACATGCGGCTTGAATCGCGTCTGAGGTTTGTGGAGGGAGGGAAACGTACGGAAGATTTTGAAGTCATCTCTTCTGATTTCTATGTTTCCAGTTGGTTTCTGTGCGTAGAAACCTATTGTTCCCCGGGTTTGTCCCAGACTTGGGGACGCTGACCGGGTGGAGCGTCAGAGGCGGGGTTAGACGTGAGGGTGTGAGCCGGCAGAACCGGAGCGCGAGGACCCGCGTCCACACCCGCTCTGCCGCCGACCGGGGGCCTTGGCCAGGCCTCACACTCTCTGAGCCGCAGGCCCCTCCCGTGGGAAACGGGAGAACGAAGAGCTGTCTTGCCCGGGGCTGCGTGAGGACTGAGGCGGGTGGCCGAGGCCGGTCCCCCGTGAGCGTCACGGGCTGCAGTGCCCGCTCGGTTTCTCACTGGGGGAACTGAACCCCACTTCCTGGGACATGGCAGCCCCACTGTGTGCGAGGCCTCTTTCTCTCGCCAGCTTTCCTTCCTTCTCACCTTCGCCTTTCAGCCGCGTCCCCAGAGGGCTCCACGCTGAGAGCATAGCTTCTTCCACGTCCCAGCTGTTGGTGCTGGGGTCTGGAAACAGAGTCTCCGGGACGTTGGTGTGGTCCCCAAACCTGCCACTTACGGTGGGTAGGGCTGGACATGCTGTCGGCCTCGCCCACAGTCGGGGACACCAGTGAGAGGCGTGGAGTCGGTTCAGAGAGGAGGGCGGTGCTCCTTGGCCGTTAAATGAGCCGCATTTGTCGTTTGTTCTCCACGGACAGTGGCCCTGTAGGGCGTGTTCCCAGGCTGCACCAGACTCCCACTCACGTGCTCGTCCACACAGCCTTTCTGAACACATTACTCACGGCCGGGGAGACCGTCCTCTCCCACCCCGGGAAGCAGCGAGTTCCTCCAGAGGTGCAGGCTTTGGAGTGAGTGTCGGATGGCCCGACGTCCACTTGGAGAGGACCGCGCCCTCTGTGGGACCACACACACGGCTCTCGTTTGATGAGGTGGCCCTTGAGGAAAGCAAAGTGGCCTCTTTCCTGTGTTGGGGCACAAGAAACATGATAAGTAGGGATCCAAGGAGCACCGTGTGGCTAGCAACTCAGTCTTGCAGGTGAAATGACGGGGTGTCTACCAGGGTGACCGGCTCAGAGCCCAGCCTTGGACACTGTCCCCAGGGTGTAGTGCTTTCACTGCAGCAGCAAAGGCTCTGAGCGTCAGGCAGATGGTCCTGACTCCTCCCCGAGGAGCAGACCAGAGACTCAGGGCGGGTGCCCTCCGGGGAATGACACCCAAACGGGACGAAACTTCTTACGTTGAATGCCAACTCTGTTATCACAAAATGCCTTAATTATATGTTTGGAGAAGAGAGATTTCTTTCCCTGAGAATAGCTCCTCACAATTTGAAGAAGTTTGTGGATTTGGTTCCAAGTTCGGTCACATGGGAATTGTCATCGTCACTGCATCCAACCTTGCCAAGGAGCCCAGCCAGCCATGTGGCTCTTTGTGATAAAAAGCAGATGAAACGGGCCCTTTCCCTGTGTGCTTGGGGCACAGCCGTGCAGGGACAACCAGACTGTCCTCTCGACCCCTGCGTCGTGACCCCCGGCATCCCCTGTCCTGACTCTCCCTCCTACCTTGTCACAGCCCTGCCCCTGGGATGCCGGTCCTGAGTTATGGGAAGAGCTTCCTTCAGGATCCTGCAGATGTGTCCTGGCTCCCTGGCTGACCCAGCGCAGCCAGCCAGGGCGTCAGACCCAGGGGTTCGATGGGTCCGGTGCTGCGGGCGCCTCTGTCCTGCTTGCTCCTTTTTCTGTGAATGCCACCGTGTCACCTTGGCCAGCATAGCAGGATGCATCTGGGAATCACCTCAGAAGTTTGGGAGGCACAGTCTCTGCTTCCAAGGGAAACCCCAGGTTACATGGTGGAACAGGACATCCTTAAAAATGGGGGTGCATTTGAGGGTGAATGTTGTACCAGAAGGGAAAACCAAGATTAATTTTAACTGTGTCACAAATGTTCTAGGTTGGCCCAGAAGAGGAATCTGTTGTTTGTGTTTTTGTTTAGCTTATAACCAGGTGGCATTTTCTAATTAAACTAATAATACCCGAGTAGCTTGATTTATCTGCAATCTATCTGATTGATCGAGGACTGTGCACTGCCTGCTGCGTGCCGAGCGTTGCCGGGAAGAAACTGTCGATGAGAAAGACCGCAGCCCATGTGAAGGCACCTTCCCAGCTTACAGGGAAGGCACAGGCGAGGTGGAGAGTTCTCGGTGAGGGGAGCCACCTCCTGCCCCGAGGACAAGATCCCGTCCGTCTTCGCAGCTGCCTGTCCCGTGTCTGGGGTGGAGCGCGGAACTGGCCCTGGCAGGTGCGCAGTGAAGGGTGCGGAGGGGGACTGGCCGCTGTGCTGGGCCCCCACGGAGCAAGAGCGAGCTGCCCAACCGTTTCCCACCTGTTGGCGGGCCTGCTCCCCCCCTACTCAGGCCACCGCGACGACGAGGTGCATTTTGGCATCTTCAGTGGAACATGGAATTCATTTATTTTTAAATAGAAGACATGCTTAAAATGGCAGCTTAGATTTACATGGAAACTCTTTGGGTGTCCAAAGATTTTGTGGGTTCTCCAGGAATGGATCGAGTCTGGTGCAACACAGTTTCTAGAAGAAGACACGCTGGCACTTGGGGGCCAAATGCTTACGCTAAGTGAGGGCCACACTCACCTTTTGTTTTTAATGGGCTTCTCCACTCTCCTCTCTTCTTTGAGTCTGTTGAGGAAGCTGCCCCGCGGCGCCCGTCACTCTGGGTGAAAGGCCGCATCGCAGGGGTGTGCTGGGGTCCTGGGCGCACCCAGGTGACTATGGTCTGCATTTCAAGGCATCTACTGGGCACAAAAGGGCCAACGCAGATGAAGCAGGTAGCTCGCCCATGTGGTTCCTGCAGGGAGGGAGCGGAATTGTGACCCAGGGCGCAGGCCGTCGAACGCCGTTTCCTGCCGTTGGGAGAGCTCCCTGGTCAATCTGGGACTTAAGGTCAGCAGATTTTAGGGAGAAGGAAGAAAATAGGAACAGGCGTTTTATCTGGGAAGTTTTCACTGACCAACCAAGGCAGGAGTGGATGCTCTTCCTAGGAGCTCTGGTAACTTCTCCCAGACAAAAACGCGGTCCCATTGCACTTCGGTTTTTCTGTGTCCTTTTATAGGTGACCTTGCATGGAAACACTTGAAGGTGGGAAGGTGTAGATGAGGGACTGGAAAGAGGAGGGAAAAGTGACTCCGTTTTCCAGCCTCATAGACTTTTCATTTCTGTCCAAACTGGCGGGTAAAATTCTGCAGCATTTGTACAAGTGCCAGCATGGTTGGGGGCCCAGGCGTTTTGTATCGGAAGTGTCAGCATTTCTGTTTCCCTCACTGTTTTCCAACTTCATTTGTTGACCCCGAGAAACGTTAGGTTCTGTAGGCTCATGTGTCTTCCAACGTCTTCGTTTTCTGGCGGAAAAAGGAAAAGAAAATTGGGAACGACGTCAGCTCCCTTCCACTCCCTTTGTTATCGAGTCAGTGGCGTTCAGTCTGCTCCTTCACTTCCCTCTGACTCATTTTCCCTTTAAGATGGAGGTGCATCAATGCAAGGACTTGTAGCAGTAAAGAAAAAGTAGAAACTTTTGTGAAAGGAAAATAAGAGAGCGATCACATACTCGGAGGAGAGCAGAGAGCGAGGCAGGTGTGCGGTTTGCTGTCGGTTCAGGCAGCCTGGGGCTCGAGACCGTGGGAACGGTGTCCACCCATTGCTCCTTGTCTCGCACTGCGGTCTTTCTGGCAAAACCCGGGCAACGTGTGAGACCTTCCAAGTGTTTATAACTCAGCTAACTGGTAAAACTTAGCGCGCAGACATGTGTGCGACTGCAGAGAATTTGCAGGAAATCCTGTTGAGCTTCTTTGACTTAAGTTTACCCGGCTGCTATGGGCCCCTTGATATTTATCTCCACTGAAGGGTAACTCTTACCTTTTGGCTCTTACCTTCCTGTTGAAGAGATGATTTTCTGTGGGTGTCTCACATTTCTGTACATCTTGCAGGCAGAGCACTGACTGTCTTTGTTCCAGACTGTTTCTCAAGGATGTTGGTATAGTGAGCGGCCTTGGGAGAGAGAAGCAGAGACCTAGTGGGCGTGCCGTCCAGGGCGGTAAAGACGGCGGCTCTGTCTGAGCAGAGCTCCGGCACACCTACAGCCATAAGAGAGGCGGGCTCCCGAGATCAGGGTCCCCCTGTACAGACCCCCATGCAGCGTGCAACACACGTCTCACCGATCCACGTTAGGGCCGGGAGAGCTGGGAGTAAGGGAAATCGAGTCGTGTGCCCACGCCCAAGCCACTCGCTCTGCCCTGAGAAACAACTGTCTTCGTCACAGACCCAGGACTAACTGGTTAGCGTGCAAGTTGGATCTCAGACCCATCACAGTTCTTGATGCCTTCCAGGCGGAATAGCTTATGGGCTCAGAAAATATCTGAGGACTGACTAGGCACAAAGGAAATTTGTAGGGGTGGGTAGCAGTCTTACTGAGTCAGAGAGTTCTAAGCAGAGCAGCCTCAGATCCAAGTCTGGCACCAATATCTTGGGGCTGCTGACGGGATTGTGAAATGGCTCCTGCTTATGTGGGTCTGTGTGTGCGGGTGTGCGGGTGTGTGGGGTTGTGTGGGTCTGTGTGCGGGTCTCTGTGCACGTGTGTGCAGTGTGTGGGTGTGTGCATGAGTTTGTGTGGGACTGTGTGCAGGTCTGTGCAGGTCCCTCTGTGGGTGTGCACGTCTTTGTGCAGGCGTGTGGGTCTGTGTATGGTTTTGTGGTTGTGTGCATGTCTGTGTGCTTCTGTGCCGGTCTGTTTGTGGGTCTGCACGTCTGTGTGGGGGGGACACGGGCGGGTGTGTGCGGGTCTGTGCTGGTCTGTGGGTGTGCACGTGTGGTGTGTGCATGTTGGTGTGTGGCGTGTACAGGTATGTGTGCATGTGTGTGGTGTGTGCAGGTCTGTGTGCAGGTGTGTGGGGAGTGTGTGCAGTTGTGGGAGGGTCTTGCGCATTGGCGTGCATGTCTGTGTGCGGGTTAGAGCTGATGGGAGGGAGGGTGTGTCACGAAGCGACCAGCCGAGTCCCCGAATCATTTGCGGCCCTGGCGTTCTTTCCTCAAGGCTTCCTTCATTGTGGCGGGTCGGCCGTGCATTGGTGGAGTCGGATTTAACAATGCAGTCGGATAAACAGTTGTGGCAGCTGCTGCCATGGCAACGTGGCGTGCTCGCCTCCTGCGCCCCTTCCCCACCCCCTGCTCAGCTCCTGTGAGTGCACACTCGCACACTCGCTGGGCGGTGCAGGCGGCAGCCTTTCAGCCGGGGCTGTTGGCTTCACCAGCCGCTCACCATGATTAACGAAGATGCAGGTCAGAAAAGCGACAGCGGCGAGAAGTTCAATGGCAGCAGTCAGAGAAGAAAAAGACCCAGAAAGGTAACCGGCGGGAATGCAGGAGGCTGCCTGCAGAAGCGTGTGTGAGTGTGGAGGGCGGGCGGCGACAGGGGCGGGCGCGCCGGCGGTTCCTCGGGTCTCCGTGCGCGCCCACCGAGCTGGGTGGACAAGTGTGTCGGCGTCGCCGAGGCGAGTCCGCGGATGGCTGCGTCTGGCCGCCACCCGCTCAGAGAGAGTCCTTTTATTTTGAGAATGAGGGACTTGAAAGGGACGCGAGGAGCAAGGTGGAGGGGAGGCAAAGGGAAGACTCCGAGGCAGGTGTGCTTGCTCGGCGCGATCTGGAGATGGCAGACAGCAGCTGCTTTTGGTTCCACACAGACTGGATTCTTCCCGGGGAGCAGAGGCTGTTGTGACGGGAGAAATGGGACCCGGGGCGGTGTCTCTCGGTTTGCTCGGCTGGGCTGCAGCTTTCCCAGACAGGAGCGTGAGCTCCCTGGGATTGAGATAAACAGCTAAAGATAGGACGGGGTGGGGGCCCAGCAGGCTCTGTGGGCTCCGGTCCCCTGGGCTCCCACGCCCTGATCTTCATGGAAGCGATGCCAGCAGAAACCCGGAGGACGCAAACTTGGGCCTCGCCCCGCGCCACGCTCTCTTACGGCCTGACTCCCGCCGACCATCCTCAAGCCTCTGAGAGAGATGCCTTTTCAGTAAATTCTCCTTAAATCCAGTTCCTTCCAGAGGCTGGCACAGGGGCGGGTGTGAGAGATGATTCTAATGCAAATGGTTCCAGGAGTGGATGGCCTGGATTCTGATTGAGCAGATTAAAAAATAATTAATGGGAACAAATGAATATTGTTTATTTTGATAATGCTGAAATGGCATTGTGCTTCACAATTGCCAATCTCTGAATATCTCACAATTATTAGAGACCTCTGCTAATGAAAAATCATCATGTTAGCAAACAAGGGATTCGTGTGTTTGCATGGAGTCATGTAATATGATAAAAATAAGCATGTCCTCCCATGAAAATGCTAACAACAGCGTGAAGACAGTGACATGACCCAATAAGGCACTGATGACGGGCGGGCGGGCAGAGCCGGGGTGTCCTCGGGGTGCCTCGAGGGCATTTGTATCGTGTCAGCTAACTGAGCAGCGTTTTCAGACAAGAAAAAATAATTAGAAAAGAGAAAGAGAGCTACAGGGAGAAAGAAAGAAGAAAGGAATGTTTGCCTGCATTCACAATATTATTTCAAAAAGCCCTTCATTTCTCCCTGTGCACCCTGAGCTGCGGTGGAACCGCAGGGTGGGGCCGGCGTCTCCAAGGGTGAGCTCTCAGTGAGGACAGGAATCAGGCCACCAGAGCCCTCGGAAAGGACCCGAGGGCACACAGGAGACAGCTCTGGATGTCATAACAGGGTGTTTTTTAAGCCCTGTATTCTCAAAAATATTTATTTTAGGAATAAATTCTTTTCTGAGCTTGCAGTCAAAATGATAACAATAGCAAGTTTTGAATGTGTGTGTGCACAGAGGCATATATTGGAACACAGTGAATGTTGAGCGTTGAAAGTAATTTCACCTAAAAGGAACACACACACACACACACACACACACACACACACACACACATGTCTCCCTTCTCCAGCTTGTCAAGTCTGACACAACGGGTTCCAGTCTGAGCTTATCCTTTCATATTGTGTCTGGAGCGAACCATTTAATTCCTGGGCTCCGGGTGCCCCTCTGTGCAGTGTGGACACTTGGACATGCGGTTTGGTATCTTGTGAGGATTAGAGATAATGTGTATAAAATTCTTTGGGCTGTATTTAATATAGAGTTGATGGCAGTAACTTTAGATGTAGTTACTGTCCCTTTAAAAGTAAATTATCTGTTGGTATAAACCCTGTAGGAGGGAAATCTTTATGTTACCGGGAAGGACAGAGCAAAATACTGGGGCTTTGAGAGCCACTGTCATTTTTCAACGTGTCTGAGGTCTGTGATGCAACGGAAGCTTTGATCTTGTGTGAACTGGGGGCATTCACACAGACATACTGCAGGTCTTCAAATGACGGCTTCAGGACAGGCGACTTATATTGTTGTATTACAAACTAGGCCATTAGTGTGCTTGGAGGAAGACAGAGCAATCAAAACATAAGCTTTCCTAATATAGATAAAACCTGAGCAAAGCAAGAACTGGGCCAGTCGGTGCCCTATTACCTCAGTCCATTGATATGGGTTAAATCCAGTGATACGGTGCTGGGGGGAGTCATCCCACAGCACCCAGGGCTGTGGGCCCGGCTCACGGGGTCAGCGTGTTGATGTCATGTGCTGAATTTCTTTCCTTGAAAACACGCCTCTTCTCCTAGTAAATACTGAACAGATGGGGCGTCCTCTACTTGTGCATGCTGTACCTCACAACGGGAATTCTCCTACAGGCTCTTTTGCCACAAAACCCACAATGTAAAAAAAATACGCTGAAGGAGTTCATTTTATTTTTTTTAACAAATTATTTATTTATTTTTTGAGAGAGGGGAAGGAGGGAGAAAGAGGGAAACATCAGTGTGTGGCTGCCTCTTGCGTGCCCCCTAGTGGGGACCTGGCCCACAACTCAGGCATGTGCCCTGACTGGGAATCGAACTGGCGACCCTGTGGTTCACAGGCTGGTGCTCACCCCACTGACAAGCAGGGCTGTTTTTTATATATATATATATATATATATATATTAGAGTTTTAGTGAGTGCCTTGCAGATAGAAAGTTTCTCAGCTTTTCTAAGAGTCTGTTTTGGCTCTGCACTCACCCCAAAGACCCCCAGGGGCCCCTGGGGCGGGCTTTGTGGGGCTCCCCCTCGCCCTGGGGTAGGACCAAGGAGGAGGGACTCCCAGGACCTGGGCGTTGCAGGTGATTTGGGGAGGGTCCAAGACGGGGATGTGCGTGTGGGCTCGGTGCCCTCAGGAGGTGGGGTGGTTCTGTGAGGGGGTCCCCGTGAGTCCCCACCATCGGTGGGTGGACCGGGTGAGCAGCCACCTCTCCCTCAGCTGGAGACAGGACGTCTGGCCTCTGTGGCTCAGACGGTGTTCGTGGTGTTTGAGCTCAGACCTGACAGGGGGTGGTGCCATTGTGTCCTGCTCTCTCGTGGCACAGGGTGGCCTCATCTGGGGACGATTTTCCCGTTGTTTATGTTCAGTGGGAGAACACAAGGCCGGGCTGGCAGTGCCAGGTCGGCGGCTCCTGGGTGTCAGTGAAGCACAAAGGCACTTCTGCAGGGAGAGAGAGACTTACATGTCACTGGATGCTGTGTAGTGGCCAAGGACAATCAGCCAGATCCTGTTGTTGGGAACGTAGCCATAGAAACCGCTTTCAGTGGACACGTCCACAAGACGGTTTCCTTGGGACCCGGGTATTTCACATGGACGGCAATTCGGGTGCAGACTTGGAGGGGCGTGGTCTGTGGGGCTTGGTGCCGAAGAAGTGATGGACAGCCAGACTCTCAGCTGGAATCTGAGCAGAGCGCAGGGCCTGGGACTGCGGGCTTATGTCTGCAGAGTGCTCTTACCCTGTTCCAAGTCCCAGACAGCTCCAGACAGTTTGAATTCTGGACAGTACTTAGGCAGATTAAGATTACAGTAATCTGAGGCCAGGTTAGTGCGTAGCACCCACACTTCCCGATTGTGTGTCCACAATAGGGCAGTGGCTTGTACACAAGTGACAGTGAAATGCCCAGCACCCGTCAGTGTGACAGAGCCACCCAGGACCGCCGGGTGTCGTGAGCTCCTCTGGGGCAGGGAATGAAGAAATGCCTTCAAACTGTTTCCCACGCCTGGTGCACAGCTGTGTTCGGGTTAAACTGTAAGCACTGTTGTTTTTGACAGAGTGGGAAGGCAAACTGGCCTTTGGGGTACCTTGTGTTCAGTTAAGGTGTTTTGATCCAGATCAGTATTTTAAAATCTTCATGGCATTGCAGAATATTTTAGTTACACAGATTTTACTGCTGGTTCCTTTCGTTGCCAGGATAGGGCTGCAGAGTGTGTGGCTGAGACGTGGCTATGGAAGGGACACAGTGAAGGGTGTGTTTCCACAGTGGCCATGGAAAGTGGGCTTTTTTAGTGGGCTCAGTTAGGGGGTCCAACGTTTTGACGTCAAAATCATCTTGTGGTCAATAGTTTTGAACTTATCTAGTTCAATCAAGTCTACAAAGGCTTTCATATATAATTTGTCCTGAATAATTTCCTCATTTCTTCAATTTTTCAAAGAACCTATGAATTATCATTTTCTACATCAATTTATAACCCAGAATAATCTGTGTTGCCTGAAAACCGCAGTTTCCTGTCACTGAAGGTGTTTGACAGGACCATCTGTCCCAGGGAATGGAGATTTTTAACTAGATGGAAGAATCCCTTACACCCTGAAGTCTCGTTATTTTCCTTTCTGTTTCTGTCTCTTTCTGATCACTTTTATGATACTGTTTTCTTTTTTGCTGTGAGTTTCATATATAAGTAACAGCTGGATATTAATGCTGAAACTCTGTTTTTAGAGTGAAGTGTTGCCTGCTGACCGCAGCTACACGATTACCTGGGTTGCTAAAAGAGTAAAATTCTTTGCACCCCCTTCAGACCTGCTCAGTCACTCCCAGCTCTTTTGGGGGGACGCTAGAGTTCAATGGGGCCATTGCCTGAGAATGGGGTCAGCAGGCATGAGTCTCAGTTCCTTCACCAAGAAGTACCTCCGGCTTCGCTGGGAGGTGCTGGGTGCGCCCTGGCTCCTGCAGTCGCGGTACACCTGCAGAGACAGCGATGGCGGAATAGGACACGTTTTCCCTCCTCCTTGCACTCTGCGTCTGGAGTGCGCAGTCTGCTTCCCACACACTGTCTCGTCTCATCAGCAGAACAGTTCTCACCGAGTCTCATCGCCTGGCCTCGTAGACGAGGGGCTGAGCACTCGGGACTTCATGGAGGGACGGTGCTAGGGAGACCAGAGACGAGTCGCCTGCTGGTCACCAGATGCCACATTTGGAACCATTTCTCCCACGGAGACCAGGTGCTGAGCCATCCCCGTGTCCTTGCAAAGCTTCTCAGGTTCCTGCAGCTGAGACCCTCTGCAGACCCCCAGCGCAGTTCCGTCCGTCGGCGGCAGGTGGCGCTCTCCGACCTACGCGGGTCACGCGGAGGGATCTGCGCGTCTACGACAGCCTCCCCTGGATCCGAGTGCCCCAGCGCTCTCGGCACACGTGGGCGTGGGCGGTTCTTTCACACCATCCAGACACTGACCTGGATTTGAAAATCCACAAGCAGATAGGGAGACCGGTTTCTTCACGTGGCTTGGCCGTGTGACACGACGCTACCGTGAGAAGCGGATGCCGCGCTCACGGCCGCAGTTCTCGTTATTCTCCGGAGGAACTTGGTTGCGGGACAGGCTGCGCCCCTGTTCTGTGGAAGGTCCTGTTCATGCTCTCCTCTGAGGCGTTTCAGGTCTCTCTCCTTCTTGACAAGGTTTCCAGAGAAAGTGATTGCACACGGAAATAGATTTAAGAGTTTTGATCTGTATCGGTTTCGGTCGCGTCCGGACTCAGAGCAGACTGAGCTGTGGACACGCCCACAGCTCCGTTCCTTTCCTGCCCGCACTCGGTCCTGTCCCGCTGGTGGCGGAGCCAAGGCGCATGCGTCAGCCGCCGCCGCCGCCCGCAGGGTGCGCCACGCGTGTACTTACCAGCTCAACTTCGTCTACTCGCCGGGGCAGAGCTGGGAGCGCTATCAAGTGCAACGATCTTTTGATAGAAAAATTTATCTTATGAGCTTGAGACTGAGTGAACATGTAGGTATTTCTGTCCTTTAAAGTTCATTAATGCCTGCCAACCCTCCAGGGAGGGTCCATTTTTAAAAGGCGGAGGGAGACGGTCAACTGTGCTCTAGTTAATGACACCGCCCCATCGCGGGGCGGGGGAGCTTCTGCTGAGTCGTCGGACCTGGTTTTTATTCATGTTTTTCTGCTAACCCGCAGCAACCATCTTCTGCCCTCATTGAGGCGAAGGCCTTGGTTTTTAACATTTGCTTAACGAGCTTCAATTTTTAAGAATTAGGTTGTTTTACGAGTTGATTTACTGCGCTAACAGACAGGAAAACTCCTTTAAGTCAGCGGGTGTGTGCGGTGCGCTGGGTGTGTGGTTGTGTGTCCGCTGCGGGGCATGACAGCTCAACATCAGTGACCGGCGCCTTCCTGGGCTTTATAGCCTGAGCAGACACCTCTGTCCAAATAGAAGTACAGCTCCAAACACAAGTGTGAATCCAAACAGGAGACGGTTTTTAAGGTGTTGACTAACGTTGCCAGACGCGCTCAAGCTCCCTCTGCAGATGTGCGCTCTGACCGAGGCCGGGACGCGGGGGGCGCCGGGCTTTCTCTGCGGGCATTTGCATCCGCGCTTCTGCTGGTTCCGTCACAGCCGCTCCAGCATCAGGCGGTGTGTCAGTGAGTTCACATCGCTTGTCCTCATCCCAGAGGTCACACTGTGTCCTGCGCTCTCCAGGCTCCGTGCGCGGCAGGGACCTCTTCCCAGCTGTTGAAGAACCAGCTGCAGTGAGGGGGCGTCAGGCCCTCCTCCACCGGCCCAGGAGGAGCCTGACTTGAAGCTGAGCGAGGAGGGGTCTGTGTCACCTGGAAGCGCCTGGAGATGGCCCAGCCTGGCCCGGCCGCCAGGCCTGGTCTGTGAAGGCGGGGCTTGGGTGGCAGCAACAGGGTGTGAGTGGCCTGGCACCTACTCTCGTCACTGATCGGATGCAGAACCGCTGCCGGGCAAGGATCTGAATCGCGGGCTGGAGCGCAATGGAAAAGTGAAGTTCCTCCCTTATTGCTTTCTTCTGACACTAGTTTTAAGGGATGGTTATTTTTTAAATCTTATTTATCATTTGTCTGCATGTGAACATCAAGTAGATGATTATTACGTTAGCTGATAACTGCAGTGATGGGAATGTACACAAAGCTAGGTCGGCTGAATGGAAGCAATTTTCCTGGAAAGAGCAATTATTATTTTTTTTTTTCAAAAAGGGTGGTCAGGCTGGTCGCCTCCGATGTCAGGAGTTTGGGAAGACTTTTTTCCACACACATATACACACCCGGGTTACTCTGAGGGTCAGATGTGATACTACTGGAAATGACCTAGAAATTTCGGGATTTTAAAAAAGTCATCGTAACCTGCTCTGATTCACAGCCTCCTGGATATTGTGTGTGTCTGCATTACTGCCGGTGTGGAAGACACTCCTGATAACAAACTATCCTCATTCCGGGGACCTGGTGCCGTGCCCCGTGCAGATTTAAATGCTCATCTACAACTGGGCCATTGATCTGGAAGCAGAAGCTGGATTTCCAGACATCCCAGCAGGCTTCCCCCCCTGAGTTGGGTCCGTCTGGCCATCCTTCTGTCTCACAGTCCAGCCTGGGAGTCAGGGATCATGTGGACCTGGTCATGGGATGGTCTAACCTACCATTCAGACTTAACATGCATTTCCACGTTGTCCTTTAAAGTAGAAGTAAAATCACTGCACTCTGGAATTCGTACTGTGTGGAGTGGTTCCCCGAGGTGATCAGTAACCAGTGAGTTTGGATCTTACACTCGTTTCACTCGCCGTTTCCACGCTCCTCCACTTCTCTGTAGGACACATGTCACCCTGTCACAGAACATCTCACCACCTAGATGGCCTGACGTCAGAGGCCATCCTACGGAGTGACCAGGGCCTGGCACTGAGAGGCAGCAGGTGAGGGCTGGGTGTGACAGGTGTACCTTTGCAGATGCCCATTACGGCTGGTGACAGGCACACAGTCTGCCTGACAGAGCGGGCTGTGCTCCCCACCCAGTGATGGGCCGGGCTTTCCCCGGCAGGGGAAAGAGCGAGTTTCTGATGTGGACTCTGAAGGCTTCCCAAGAACCGCTGCGCTCGCCTGCCTGCTCCCGGAGTCTGGGCGCTGGTCTGTGAACGGGCGCTGCCGCTCTGCGGCTGTGGTCTGCCGCCTGCCTGGGTCAGGCCACACCTGACGGCACCTCCAGGCCTTTCTTAGTCAGAAGCCTAAAGCAAACTGAAAAGGTAGTTGACATGAAAACACCATAAGGAAACTATAAATGGATTTGTTGAAACATGAGCACTGACTAGCCTTACAGAGGTGCTTGGTTTTACTTAGTCTGTGCACAGTCTCACTGTTTAGTCCCTTCCTGCCTCGATCCATGTTGTCCACCAGCACACACACACACAGACACACAGACACACACAGACATGCACACCCAGGCTTCACGGCCACGGTGAAACTGCCTAACTGGCTACACATCTCCCTGGTCGTGTCTCCCTGGTCCATCTCGCTGGACGAGGCTTGCCCTTCTCTCCAGTGGTCACAGGATCAGCGTGTCCCGGGCACTCGGGAATGCCCGCTGACTTTCTAAGCATGTTTTAAATCTACCTAGTTGCTGCAGCAAATGTGAATTAAAGAGATTATTTGGGCAACTATCCCCCAAAGAAAACCAAACTAATCATCTCTCACTATCTCATTTTCATGACTTTTTCTTCAGTTTCCCCTTTACTGTAGGAAAGAAATGGACTTTATAGATACATCTTTGCAACAAAAAACAAATCTGCTAATAATTGCCTGTGAACAGCAGATTAAATAAAGTATTTCAGCTTCTGATCTCACTGGCACAGGGAGAGAGTTGACACATGGAAACTGAAGCGATTAGTATGTCTTCACTGGGCATTGGCGTAGGTGATGCTGGGAATTGTTATGAGAGTATTAGAAATAATTGTATACTGGGTGTCCCTGAAAGTCCTTTAAATTCGAGTTACCCTGGTTTGCTTCCACCATTTGATATGTTTTGAACATCACATCGATAGGTGTCTCATGAAAACTTTGGAAAACTACTTTTTAACATGTAATGAAAAGCAAGTAAAATTACATAACACAGCTTTAGCAGCAGCTGAGACAGGTGCCTGGTGGAGCAGTGAATGTGTTTGTCGCTGCCGGGTAGGGTCTGATGTCGCCTGAGGATTGAGAGAACAGTCAGAAGGCACTCAGGCGACAGTGTATTTGTATTACGGAGACAATGGTGATGTGGCCAAGAGTCGAACATATGGGCAAGTTTATAATAAATAAATGACAGGTGACCATTTGGATTTAGGGGGACACTGGACAGGTGTGAAGTCAAACAAGGGAGGGGAGACTCCACAGATTAAGGGACCCGGAGACGAGGATCGGAGTCCAGGAGGTGTGAGGAACAGACACAGCAGAGGCTGCGATGGGGCGGGGAGGACACACTCCACCCGAGAGCAGGACAGGCCACGAGGGACATACCGTTGGGCCCCAATGAGCCAGAACCCTGTTCTCAACCAGCCCTGCTACCTGCAGAGCGGAGCTGAAGCTCATTGGCACAAACCATCCTGGGAGCCGGGTCAGAGCGGGAGTTTTCCAGGCCTGCAGCAAGGGCTCCAGCTGGCGCAGACCTCGCGGAGCCGGCGGGAGGAAGCCCTTCCGTTGCAGTGGGGGCCAGACCGGTGTGGGGCCTGCCTACTGCAATCTGTCCTTTAAAAGTGCAGTAACGCGCCTGGCATTTGGCGCAACTCAACGACTTCTTAAACAGAGTATGTTGCTACCAAAAGAAACTGAATAGACAAGAAAAGAATCGCTCATCTACCTATTGCATCATCGTTTGCGCCAAACTTTTCCATTAAAGGGTAATGTTTCGCTCTAACCCCAGGACCTCCTGGGACTCGCTCTCTCTTACTCTGGATATCCAGTATCTCAAAGTCATCACTTTACCTTCACCACAGAGCCGTCCCCTCCCCTGCTCCGGCCTCCCCCAAGGACCGCATGACCGTCAACCCGTGGGGCTGCTGCCCCAGTGCTCCCTCCTTCTGCTCGGCTCTGGGAAGCTCCCCGCCTTCCACTTGTGCCGGGTGTGGGGGTGGTTCGGCGCTGCACCGTGCTGTGAGTGGATGTCACCTTCATGCCCTCTCACTGCACACCCAGTCCGACGTCCTGGTCAACAGTTGCTTCACACGTGTGTTCCTGTATCCTCACTCCCGGTGTCGACTTTGTTACGGGTCCTGGGGCCACTGCAGAGAACTGGCTCACGAATTCGCCTCTCCCTGGCTTTCTGCTCAGAGAGACCAGGCTCATCCCCTCCAAAGGACCACTTAGCTTCCACTCTTCATTCCTCTTGTCTTGGAACGCCCCGTTGTCACTGTCACTGTGAACATCTCAGCATCACAAAGTCTGTGAGTCGAGGGAGTTACTGGAAGTTACCGGTGAGTCTCCCAGCACACATCGATTATTGACCTCTTTTACCACAGGATTCATTAGCATAGATGGCACAGTCTCATGTCTGATTTTTTTCCTTTTAATTTTGACTAAATCTAGTGACTCTCACTTGAATTCCAACAAAAATGCACTTACTTTAATTTTCTGGTTTTGGTTTGTCACGGAGGCACTGTGTCTGCCTGGAAGACAGAATATCTGTCTGTCCTGCGGTCGGTCAGCACCGTCCTTTCAACCACCCGACCAAATGCTCTGTCCTGTGGGGAGCAGCTGGACAACACTGCACGTCTGTCCATGGGACCCAGGCCCCGCTCCTCTGTGGAACGTTCCCGACTTCACTCACTGCTGCCCCTGGACGCAGAGTCTTTTGAAAACCCTTAAACGCTAATTAAGTCACCGTATTTTTCAGACTATAAGACGCACACCCCAATTTGGGAGGAATAATAGTTGTTAATGCTGCCGTTGAGTGCTGTTTACATTCACATTGGTGAAATATGTTATTTATGTTATTAAATATTTTACCACAGTTTTTGCTTCAAAAAATTTTTTTCCTGCTTTAAAACCTAGGTGTGTCTTATGGCCCCAAAATACGGTATTTTATGGCGCATGTCATTACCGTCCTGTTCCGACTTGCTCTGCTCTAAGACAACGCGTCCTCGGGGCATTTGAAATGCTTGTGTTTAGTTGCCTAGTAAGTCCTTGGTGCCCGTCACAACATCCAGGTTTGATGACAGTGACGGTATTGGGTAAAGGAGACGGTCACACCCTGGAGAAGTGACAAGCCGAGAACGTCGCGGCAGGTTTATTTGAGAACAAACAGCAGACAGGGTGAAGCCCTGAGAACAAGAGGCGTTCGTTTCCAATGCAGGTGCCACCCCGCCCGCAGTTCTGGTTCTCACGCACGCTGTGCCCGCCGCGATGCCTCACAGTGATCTGGAAACAAAGCTGCAAAGGAAATAGGGGCTGACGGAGGCGCGGGCCTGCAGGCTGGGCGGTCAGGTGAGGGACAAGGACGGCAGATGTCGCAGTTCGGTGCCCGGCGCAGGGCAGGTGGCCGCGGCTCCCTGGGGAGGCCGTGCTGGCGTCTCTGCGGCGTGCAGTCCCCTCCGCGGCCCGAGGTGCCGGCAGGGCTTCGGAAACACCTGCGTGTCCTTGCGCCTCGTTCTTGGGCTGCAGCTGCCTGGGCAGCCAAGGTGCCTCCTCTCGGACTCCAGTCCGGCGCCGCCTCGTCCAGGTTTCCTCGTTCTTGGACCGACTCTCGCGTTCACTCCTCCGCACCCACCGCCCTCACTGCAGCCAGGGTTCGAGGCTTCCTTTCCTCTAGGCCCAGGTAGTGCCGCACTTGCCTGTCGCCCATCCCTGTTCATCCAGGGAGAGAGACAGAAGGACAGGGACCCGGGGGTAGGCATTCACAAGCCCCGCCCCCGCCCCGCCTGCATCACCCACTGACAGAAGCAGGGGCTCTGGTCACGCGGTATGTACTGGAGAGAAGGCCAGTAAAACAGCTTCGGTGCCACCGTTCGCACACTCAAAGCAGGTTCCCTCCCCGAGGCACCGCTGGCGGGGAGGGTGGGGCCAGAGGGCGGGCATGGGGTCATGTGACCCACAAATTCAACCTGCGCATACAGTGGGATTTCTGGGGGGGAACTGTGTTTCGAAAGCTACAGAGTTCAGGTGCTGATCTAGTCAGGGGTTCACGAGTCAGTCTTCTTGCCAGACTGGTCTTTGTGATGCCCAAATACAGTCAGCAGAAGCTGTTCAAAACCAGGACACAGCCTGCGACTATTTTCTCTGAGGTCTGGGCAAGTACAGGGGGCGGGACGCCTCACTGGGCTGTGTAGGGAGGTGGTGGGTGTCGTTTCACAATAATAATCAAGATATAAGCATGAGAAATCACCATATGACTTCTTTGATATTCTTTCTTTTTTCTTAAAAGATGTACTTCCAAACAATCGTTTGCTGTCCTGCCTTTCCAGCTCCCGCGGCACGTGCGAGGCTGTTTGTTCGGTGTGATCATAGACGGTGGAGTGTGCCCGCTCAAACCACGTCTTGTAGAATTTGTAACAATCACATAATTGTTAGTGGACCTGACTGTGTCTTTTAATTCTTGGCATTTGCACAATACTTGGCATAGAAATGTCACTCTGTTCATTTATTTTTAAAATTATGAGTAAATGAATTCTTGCATGTGATTGAACATAGGCAATTTAGGTCTTTCCTAAATAACATTGAAGATTACTGGAACAGATGTCTCTGGATGATACGGTCAGGACAGCCCAGTAGACCTGGGTCACGCATATAAGTCCCTGAGAACCTGGCAGGGGCCTCAGGCCAGGGGTGGAGCAAAGCAAGGCCCGGGCATCCTTTCCAAGGTCGGCTTTCAAACGCCCGCTGCCTGGTCCCCGTGTGAGGCACACTGGTGCGCGGCTGGGAGGTGCTCCCTGCGGAACTGAAACGGAGAGAAAGAAGCAACCGATTGCCGTGTTTTCTGCAAACAGCCTGGGCCTCCCGCTGACCGGCAGCTGCTGCACGCCACAGACACGTCCTTCCGCGGCGCCCAGGCCGCCGCGCCTCAGTGTGCTGGAGGCTTTGATTGATTCCATGCGACAGCGGCAAGAGGTGCCCGGCCCTGGACGCCAGCCCATTACTTCCAGCATGGTTGCTGCTGAGAATCCAGGCATGATTGGCTGCCCATTCAGCTTGAAGAGAGGAGGAAAGTGCTTTCTTTAAAAAAAAAAGGTGTATCAGACCCAGTCTTACAGAAAACCCTGACGTGCAGCGTGAATGTGTGCGGCAGAGGGGCTGAGGGAAACGAGCAACTTCAGCAGGTTGTACATGAAGGATTCAGCCCATGTGGATGGTTCATCAGAGAACATGGCGTGAAGAACAAAAATTTGTTGTTTGATGCTCTTTTCTTCAAGTGTAGCAAATTTTAATGTTGCATTTGAGGTGTATTTGTTAAGGACCTACTGTGTCCAAGGTCCTTGGTAGATATTACTGGGTGGAATTGCGTGCGCTGTTGGGGGCGTCTGTGGCTAAGACTCAGCGCCAGCCCTCGGGGAGCCTCCTGTGGGACAGGGAGTCCCACCCGTGGCCAGGAACGCGGCCCACACAGTAGTGCCGGCGTCTCGCTCCCAGAGATCCTCATGCAGCTGCTCTGGGGTGAGGCCCGTGGCCTCAGTACTGTTCAGAATCTCCTCGTAGGCAGTGCCACCAGACTCGAGAACGAGCACCTGGCCTGCAGGCAGGTGGGAAGGGAGGACGCAGCCTTGTCCCCATCAGTGTGCAGAGGACCCTGGCTTTGACCACTTTCTGTTTGAAAAGCAGGAGGGGACACGGCGTTTCACCAAGGCCACCACGAAAAGCTCCGTGAAGGAAGCGTGTCACTGGACTTTCAATGTTAACGTCCCGATGGGCAGAGGGGCCCCTGGAAGAGGGTCCCAGGCAGAGACGAGGAAGAACACCAGTAACAAATCGGACACGTTTATGAAATGGGCTATTTCTGCCATTTTTCTTTATGCTCCAACGGTACGGTTGAAAGTGCCTGGCATACGGGGGATAGGCACAGACACTTCGACAAAAATGGTGTCATAAGCCCCTGCCGGACAAGAAATAATAGTGACAAGAGTTGAAACGCGTGGCTCAAAGCCTTTTGCACTGTGCGAACTGTCACCCCGTGACGCCGTCCTTCCCCGCGGTGACTGTGTCTGTCTGGACGCTGGCAAGGGCCGTCCGTGTAAGGTTTTCGGGCTTCAGAGCCGGCCCTGGAGGCGGCGACGCGCGAGGGAACCCCAGGCCGGCTGAATGACGGCCGGCGTTGCCGGTCAGTCTGTGCCGCTGGGGCGGGCAGGGCTTGTGCGCTGGCTTGTAAATATTTAAAGCGCAGGGTTCCAGGAGTGGACGGAGACGAAACCCACAAGGCACGCGCCATCGAAACCGCAGCGCCAGCAGGTGTCGGAGGGAACCCAGAGCCAGCTCTCGAGGCGCTTTATTTAGTCCAGTTGACTTTCCACCTTTTTATTCATTGCCTCGTCACTGAGTTTCTAGTTTGGTACCGAAATAAAAGACAAAGTCCCTCTTCTCAAGATCAGTCCCATGGAGCAGAGACTGTCGTGGTCTGATCAAGGTGACGAAAGAAGGGTGTTTGGGAGCCAGTGAGCCCCGGTGGCAGAGGCCACCTCAGCCCGACGGGCTGGGCGGGGCTGTGAGCGTGTCGGGAAGGGGTGACGCTCGAACTGGTTCTGAGGGAAGGATGGGAGTTCCCGTGACCATGCAGTTCTGTTCTGTTCTTTCTTCCTTTCAGATTTTATTTATTTATTTTTGGATAGAGGAGAAGAGGGGGAGAGAGGGAGAGAAAAACGTCAATCCGTTGCCTCTAGCCCGGGCCCAGGTGGGGTCCTGGCCTGCAACCCAGGCACATGCCCTGACCAGGAATTAAATCTGCGACCTTTCAGTTTGCGAGACGACTCCCAACCCACTGAGCCACACCAGCCAGGCCTGCAGTGCTTTCTAAAATGTAAGCTACGAAGTTCAGTTACTTATACATATTTGACTTAAAATACTGAAACAATGCTAAAATATCCATATCTGGGCTTCAGGAAAGGAATTTATAGGACGGCTCAGCAGACGGTCATAAGCACAGGGGAATCAAGCCGATTAAAAACGTGAGGCACTGTGGTGCCTTCACGACGAACTTGAGCCTGTCCTTCCATCCTCACTCGGGCGACCTGCGTGTGAGTGGTGGTGTGTGAGGCCCATCCTGCCGTTCACTCCGACCCCGTCCTGCCTCTGGCTTCTGTTTTCACATGTATAAAATCTCACGTATGTTTGTCGATCCTTTGTGCCCTGGCCTCTGTGGGTATTTTTCATTCTTGGCGGCAATTTTTATTTCCTACATAGAAGCCACCTATGGTTACAAATTGTGACTTTGCCCATTAAAATCTTTGGAAGACCACAGAAGGTTCATCATGGAGAAACAGACCTATAGATGAGTCTACGGACGTGCTGGTCTGGACGGAGGCGCCCACACGGGCGGCTGTGGGGTGTAGGGAGGGAGGAACCTCCCACTGCATGCATCCCACACCAGAGCCAGTCACTGGGGTAAACCCTCTCTCCAACTTTCTTTTAAGAGAAATAAGTTCTCATCTCCTGGAAGAGCTTATTGAAAGTTATGTGCAAATGCAGGAGGAAAAGGAGAAAATGCAAAGAGCAGGAGACCCTCAGGACGGGGCTGGTGGGACCCCCATCCACTGTAAGTCAGGTCACCCACAGATGTCCCTCGTATGTGACCCCGGAGCCGGTCTGGTGTTACACGTTTATTGATCGTCGATCAGAGGATTGTAATAGGAGCAAAGCACTACGGCTAATGTGAACGTGAACCTGCCTTACCTCTAAGACCCCAGACAGCACTACTGCAGACCCTGAATGCGCTTCCCTTGCCTTGAAACGCGTCTCAGACGTGGGCGAGAGGGCGCTGCCCTGCAGTGGTCTCCACTTTGCTCTTAAAAACTGCTGTTTTTATTGAAAAATCAACATGAAATGAAAGAAGAGTTTGAAAAACAGTTTGATTGCTGTACTGCTTTAACACAGTCACATTTGTGTTTTGTTCTTTGTTTACAGCCATGGGTATTTTTCTGTAGTTGCGTTTCAGTTGTGCTCAAACACCCGTTGTTCCTGGACTCCGCAACGTCGGGTTCTCGCCCTGTGCGTGGCCCCGCTGGGGGCCCCACGGGCTGCTGCGCCTCGTGGGCCCTGCCGGTGAAGACCGAAGCGGGCACCGCGTGCCCTCCATGAGCATCAGGAGTCACCCGCGCGGCCCCGCGGTGCAGAGGGAAGTGGCAGTGCTCATCCGCACGTCCCACTGCCCCTGACGCTCCCATTAGAGCCGCAAGCGCTTTGCTGAGTCACACTGGGGGCTGCACGAAGTTGGGGCTCAGGGATCCGGGGTTCACACGGGCGCCTCTCCGGCTGTGCAGCCACGCAGTTGGGAAGGAGAGAGGCCCACGCTGCGTCCGTGACACTGGTGGTTCTGACTGTGCTGTCCCCATGAACAGAACGCCAGCCTCGCCTCGGACGTTCAGGCCTCGCACTGAAGCTGAGTTCTACCTGCATAAAGGGGGGTTTTCAGAGCGCACCTCCCTCACTAGTTGGTCTCGTGTGTCTAAAAGCGGGATGGCAGCTGATAAACAAGCTTGAAATGCCCTGCACAAAGCATTTACAAGATGCTGGTTGCAAAAGAAGGACATTTTCCGTCCCCAGGAGACGGGGAAACAGAAGGCAGGTGACCGGATCTGGGAGGGAAAGTAACCCCCATCCTCCTGTGGCTTTGCCCCTTTGTCCACTCAGCGCCCCAGTGGTTACACGGGCGTGATGGGCACCGTGTTTCACCGATGAGGTAACTGAGGCCCTGAGGACGCGCAGGGCTAGATCACGCGTTGGAATCTAGGCCTTCCTGGCTCCAGTGTCCAGGGTCCCCCCCGTCAGGGGTCCCCACTCGTACTAAGTGCATCACCAGTCTTTCTGAGCTGTCGCTCTGCTCGTGAGGGAGCCAAACCAACCACCCAGCACATCGTGGTTTCAAACAGCCACCCAAACTCTCCCAGACTCCGGTGGGCTCCGCTGGCTGTCTCACATGGGGTCTCAGCGGTGTCCTGACAAGGAAGCCGCCAGGTGTCCCACAACCTTGCTCCAGAAGGGCCACTGTGCCCCCCTTACTGTGCTGGTCATGAGAGTCACTGGCCAGCCCAGACCTGATGGTGGCCAACACATTTTCCCTCTTGATGGCAGGACCTGCAAGCACGTTATGATCAACTTTAACTGGTCACTGTTTTTTTCTGTTTTAAATGTTCAGCATGCTGTATTAAGTTACATTATTACCAAAGTACTAAAGAATGTTAGGAAATGAAGCTTTAGGTTCATAAGTGTGTCTCCCTATTTTGTCCTGATTTACCACTAGGACAGAGATATTTTTGAGGAGGTAAGGAGCATAAAGTTACCCTAAAAACTGTAAACAGAGCCCCTGTGATTAAGGAGATGCTGTGATTTATAGTAGATGCCCAGGTGTACCATTGAAAGGAGCGTTAATAGATTTTGAAATAGATGAGAAGATGTAAAACATAATCTAGCTTGTAGGGCAGTTTTCTTCCAGACTCTCAGAAGCATTCATGGTTTTCTGAAATGCACGAAGACATGCATTTCTGGTTAAGTGTCTTGCTGTTCCTCGTGAGTGTAGCAAAGTCAGTCTCCCCGCCCTCGGACCAGACCCTCCCGTGTGCCGTGGTACCCGGGATGTGGGATGATCCCGCCCGACACGGAAATGCCTGACACTCCAAAGACGTTCCCCCGAATGAGGGTCCTCAGTGAAGTCCTCTCTTTCTCAGAATTATTCTCATTTTCAATATGACTTTCATGAAAATCCCAAATCACAGATAAGGAACCATTTTATGTAATAAACTATTACCCTTAACTTCTTCTCCTTCCAAAATCTAATTTCATTTCGCATCTCGAGATGTTATTGCAGTGTGCTAAAACGAGTTCCGAAATGTAAAACCTGAATGTGCCACAAAGAAGGGATCCTCCTGGGGCTTCATTTCGGAGGGTGGAACAGCTAAGATTTAGGACTTTATTTAGGAAGAGGCTCTTAAAAATTAACCCTGGGTGACGTGTTCCTAAATGACTCTAGTAGGAGACGTTACAGGGGTTGAAAGCTTCTGCCCTGGCTGGTGTGGCTCAGTGGATCGAGTGCCGGCCTTCGAACCAGAGGGTCACTGATTCTATTCCCAGTCGGGGGACACGTCCGGGATAGGTCCCCAGTAGGGGGCACGTGAGAGGCAACTGATCGATGTATCTCTCCTCTCTCCCCCTCCCTTCCCCTCTCTCTAAAAAGTAAATAAATAAAATATTTTAAGAATTTTTTTTAAAGCTTCCTTCTGTGGATTCTTTGTGGTGGTCGTTTGGCTTTATATATGTTTCTTTGCTCGGACTGCACGCTCTGCCATAAAGTCTGGGGATTACTTTTGATAACATGACCAAAGCCACTGGTATATTCTGTTTAGCTCACATAATGTTTTAAAAATTGACTCAGTTGCCAGTGTTTTAGTATCAGAAAATGTTATATAAAAGTCTGAAATTCAGCTTTCCTATACCAGTCAGAATTTCTGATACTCCTGGACCAGCGATCCCACTTGAACAGACGGTTTGAAGCTGAATACACAGGACTTTGCTCCCCTGTCCCCACGCCCCACTCACCTCCTGGCCCCTGTGAGTTTGAGGTGGAGCCAGAATTATGGCTAAACGCAGCCAGACTCCCCTCTGATGTTTGACGGGCAGAGGCTGATGTTTGGGGGCTCCTCCTGGGCACTTCAGCGGTACCTCAGTGACAAAGGGCTGAGGCTCCGGGTGTTTGGGCGCGAAGAGAAAGGATGCCCGATAGAGCTCTGTCGGCTCCCGACCAGCTCTGGCCCCAGAGACACAGGCGCTGCCTGGGTCTCAGCCGCATGGGCGAGCCTGCATTTGGCAGCGATACTCAGCACAGATTGTACCTGCTGACTCAAAGACACGGCTTATCGGTCATCGTTCGCAGCATAGTTGACGTGCAGGCCAACACACCAACACAGACTACAATTTTTACTTCTCTCAACACCATTGCGAAGCCATAATGAATGGGGAAAAGTAAGTATAATTGCAAATTGCCCTGAAATCTGAATTCGGAAATTCAGGCAAACGAAATAGTAGTCACACCCTGGGACCCCACCCTTTGGGTCTGCACCCTCTTAGTAAGAAGCGCTATTACGAGTTCTGCTTCGTCATCATTATTGAATTTTCCACAGAGGATAGTTATGATTTTCATGCCGTTTGGAAATTTTAAGGTGGTTTAAAAAGCAAAATTATCTCATCACTTTAGTTCAACTTTCTGAAATAAAGAGATGAAATGGATCTACATGGATCGTCTTGAACATTTTCAAAATTAGTTGTTAATAAAGGAGCTGACATTATTGAGTGCTTGTTATGTGCTGATATTTTAAGTATTCCACATGAATGAGCTCACTTTCCCTCATTAGATACCCCCACTTTATGGGTGACAGTGAGCCATAGAGAGGTAATCTGACCGGTCTGGGCGTTTTTTCCTGGGGGTCTTGTTTCCAAGGCTGCTTTACTCCCTCCTCTCTGCGCCTCTGGGTCTCCCACCTGCAGCGCCACCTCCACGGAACCTCGCCGCGACCTCTTTCCAGGCATCGCCATGCTGTGCGGAGTCTCTGGTTTGGGCCTTCGGCTCTCTGCAGGAAACCTGAGGGCAGAATCGCAGGTGCGCCATGACAGACGCAAACCCGGTCGTCGGTAGGAAGATGGGTGGAAACTGGGATTTACCTGTTAAAATACAGCCATGCATTTCCACTCCGAAGGCTGTTTTTCTCTTCTCGATTGAGTCGAACCAGCGCACATCTTTCAAGTTACGGAAAATGTGGCCATGTGCACAGGTGAAAGCTCGGGTTAGGACATTGGGATTTGGGGGGGCTGGCCTCTGGTGCCAGATGACAGCCCGTGTGGTCACAGGGACACAGGTCCCTGCAGCCGGCTCACCCCTGCGCATCTCACAGCGCGGAGCTGCCCGCCCAGGCCTCTAAAACAGGGGTACTGATAATAATACCTGCCTGACAGTTTTGTCAGGGTCAGAAGAGGTCATGTTGATGTAAAGTGTGTGTTATGTCATCTGCAGACAGCGTGTGGGTCAGGCAGGCTTGCGAGGGTGGCTTCAGTTACTGCGTCCCGGAGGGACTGGATTCTCTGAGTATGGGGCAAGCAGGATGAGAAAATCTTCCCAAAACATAAATATTCTTTTTGGGGGCACATTTTCAACTTTGATAGGTAACGCAGAACTGTTTTTCCAAAGTGGCTGTACCAACATAAATATGCTTTTAAAAATCGAAAAGCTAAAAGGGGCAAAGAGCCGAGGGTTGAAGAGACGAGAGGAGGAAGTCCTGCACTGGGAATGGCAGACCACCTTCGTCCTGTTCTCCAGGCTTCTCCTTCAGCCTCTTCGGGTTTCATGGACATCGTACGAGAATATAAACCACTTTAAAATGCTCAGGGGCTGTTTTACAGATTTCATAGAACCGGTGAGACCCGGTTATCGCACACACGTCCTCTCAGTGTGTGAGAACTCGGGGACGCGGGCGTGGTTCAGAGGACTCTGCTCTCAGTGGCTCTCCGGTGGGTCCTTTTAGAAGCTTCAGAAAAACTTTCAGCCACAAATGGTTGCCCTAATGGTCTGCACCTAACCCCAAATCCATTATTTCTACAAGAAATAGTTTGCTATTTGAAAATCCGCTCATTCTGTGATAGTGTCAACACACTTAGGAAAGTTTCATGTAAAAATCTCCACCCCCTCCGCTGCCACCTTTAGTGTGGGCACCGCGTGTCCACACCGGCGGAACGCTGCAGGCTCCTGAGCCCGCTGGACGCAGGACAGACTCCACCCTCCCCCTCCGTATGAAAGTTCACCAAACTTTCGCTTCCTTCCTGGGTAGTGGTTTGTAGCAAACACCAACTGTATGATAACCAAGAACTTATGTGTCTGGAGTTTGCTGTGACTCTTCTCTGCCTGTCCCCAAATCGTAATTAGCCCAGTGTTGGTGTGGGGCAGCGTGTGCGGCGAAACTTGTACGACGAACAGAACCTCGTGTGGAAGGGATTTCCTGTTTGCTGCTCTGGTTTCTCTTCCTCGGTTAGTGACGATCCATTTTCCTGGTGAACAGGTGGCCAAACATTGAATAAACGTTTACATCAAATTAGATGTTGAAGTGAATGCAAATTAAATTAGGTCATTTCTTTTGTTTGTTTTGCTTATTTTAATACATCTGCAAGTCAGATCTCATTGTGGTGCCCAGTGATATAAAAAAAGAACAGTTTTTTGATTGTGGGAAGGAGGTGGATAGGCGGAGGTGGAAGTAGATATAAGGGGGATAATGGTAATAGGAAAAATACAATAAAATAAACTATTAAAAATAAAAAAACAGTTTCTGAAAAATCAGGGGAGTGCTATTTCGCTTAATCAGCTTAATAAATAAATACTTTTCTTATCAACATATTTCTGAGACCAAGGGTTTGAATCATTAGAAAAGACAGATTGAGGGAAGCATGTTGATAGAAGATTTAAAAATGTGGACCCTTATCTGAAGGGCGGTCTTTGGTTGTGGACCCAGCACCGAGGGCTGGAAAGAAGTGGCTGTGATGGACAGGCGTGTCGCTCCTGGGTACACGTTGGCAGCTTGAAAAGACATAATTGACGTAGGTATTCAGCACTCAAGTGCTGCAGTGTACAATCCATAAGTTCTGACATATGGATATTCCATAAAGGCAGCACCGCCATCAAGATAATCAACAGACTGAGGTATCTGTGGATTGACAGAGGGGTTTAATTGAAATATCAAAACAAGATTCTGTATCTTCTCCAGAAAAAAGTTTACCATAATATAAAATTAGATTTGCGTACATGTATGTGTTTGGTCTCAAAGCGTCGCTTCCGTAACCGTAGTTTACTGTTTTAAATTAGGGTGTGGCTGGAGCTCAGGCTGCAGCGCGACTGGCCTCCGGTGGCGTCTTCGGGGACCGCACCGCTGCTGCTGCAGAGCCGTGGGCGGGCTGCAGAGGGCGCCCTGGCGCAGCAGCCGCGGCCTCTCACCTGGGCTAAGGCTGCAGGTGCCTACAGCAGACTCTGTCCTGGTCTCTGCGTGAGGCGGGGCGCTTCCCTGGTCCGGGACCCCGGTGCAAATGCTCTGAGGCCGCGGGGTGTTTGCAGCAGTAGTCACTCAGGACTTCCGCCGAGGAAGGCCACCCTGATTTCCATTTTCTCAGAGAGGAGACGCCTGTCAGGCTCTCTTCTTTCCGCTGTGCTGATCCTTTGACAAAACACGGGGCGGAGCCGAAGTAGATTTACAGTTCAGCGTACGTGACACAGAGCTTATTCTTGTGTTATTATTTATTAATCATTGCATTATTTTCCACACAAACAGCTGTACACTACTTTGTTTTCCGCCCCACCCCGGTCTTTATTATGTGACCTTTTTGTAAGGGTCGTGTTGTTCGGACACCCGACGTGGTGCAGAAACTGGACATCCAAATGAGGATCCGACTCGCGAGCAATTCCGCCATCAGGGTTTGAAATTTTCTCTAACAAACGCCTGATCATATTGTACAACTCAAAGGTGTAAGAGACTAGAGCCGACTCAGTGTCTGTTAGTGTCCAGCCTGACACTGCGTTGACAGATACTTTGTCATTAGTTACAAATGTATCAGTCTGACCGAGGCTTAGACTGAGATAAATCCTAGGTAGGGATTTGACAACCAAGAACCCTGCAGGTGCTCAAATTTTACTTGCTTAGTTTGTTTCAATTTCTATTTTTATTTTTTAAAAAGTGCACAGTTTTAAATTTATAATCTGCATTAGATTCTTCTAGTTTAATGTTGTGTGCCTTGGCAGAAATAACATTTCCTGTCATCTACAAAACAGAAAAATATCCAGTAAACAAAAAAAGAGTGTACGCAGCAGCCGTTAGAACAGCTCCCGGAACCTGAGAACAGTGAGTTCCTCCCACAGTGCCTTGGATCAACTGGCTGTGATCGGTCCCGTCCAGCAGAGGGCGTCCGAACTCCACTAATTTATACAAACCCGAGGATCTGTTGGGTTGGCCAAAAAGTCCGTATGCTTTTTCTGGTAAGATGGCTCTAGTAGACCTTGGTTGTGTTTAACTTCATTTGAAACAATTTTGTTAGATTGTATTGTGACAGGTGTCATATTAGCATGCATTTAAAAACAAAATTGTCCAAATTGGTGAATTTTGTGCAGCCATTTTAATGTCGAAGATGGAAGAAATATGTAACATTTTCAGCGTATTATGCTTTACTATTTCAAGAAAGATAAAAGCAGAACTGAAACACAAAAAAGATTTGTGCAGCGTATGGAGAAGGTGCTGTGACTGATCAAATGTGTCAAAAGTGATTTGCGGAGTTTCTTGGTACTATTGAAATTTTGGCCAAATGACCCTTTGCTGTGGGGCTGTCTCATGCATTGGGATGTTTAGCAGCACCCCCAGCCTCTACCCACTAGAAGCAGTAGCGGGAGATGGCTGACATGTTCAAAGTATTCAGATCAATAAAGTACTTGGTGAACATGAAAAATGTGTCTTTTATTTTACGTGAAAAATGCAATGGACTTTTTGGCCAACCCAAGAGTTCGTTTGTTTTCTGTCCTGTTTTGTTTTTCACTATTTTAAAGCCGCAGCTCCTCTTCTTAAAATGAAGTTTGCAGTCTGTAGAGATGCCCCTGGGTCACGCTGGTTGGAGAAGCCGAGCTGTCACTGCAGAAACCCCACGAGGCTGGAGGACAGTAGAACCTCCCTGGGGTTTGTCCAGAAATACTCTGCACCTCCCGAGCCAGCTCCTCCGGGTGGAGTCGTAAATATTCCCTCTGAGAAAGCCAGGGGCTGACGCCGCAGGAGACTGCGTCAGCAGAGTGGAAGGCTCTGTCTTCAGTGTGGCCGTGAGCACCGGCGAGCCTGTGCGAGTGTGTGTGTGTGTGTGTGTGTGTGTGAGCGTGTCTTGTCTGTTTCTGCCTTGTTTCAGGAAAGACAGCATTTTACCTCTGATCTTATGTGTGGAAAAGGCATCTATTTCGACAAACTTCTTCACGATATTTCACGGGTGCCATATGGATAGACTGGCTGGCTGCGTATTTCTACACTTATTCCTGGCACGGGGCCAGTTTGGCCTTAACTAAAACGAGTTTCAGGGATGAATTTTGAGGACGAGAAAGCTCCATCTCCTGCGCAGGTTCCTCTGCTCTGAACAAACTGATTTGCAACATAAGCCATTATAGGACCTTCCATTTGGAGCTGTGCCTGCTTGTTAGTTAGATGGCAATTGTTCTTTGTTTTGTTTTTCATTTCAAGGGAAGCCTTTGTAGGGTGTCTCTTTCTTCTGCCTCTGGCCTGGTCTAAATCTCTAGTTCTGATTTATCTAAGTCATATGACTATAAAGAGCTGGCTGTCATGAGGGCTAATAAATACTTTCTCGAGCAGAGATGTTGTCTTAGTCTGTCCGAGCTACTGCACTACAGAGCAGGCAGCTTACAAACAGCAGAAATTTATTTCTCACCGTTCTGGGGGCTGGAAGCTGGAGATGAGGTCCCAGCTCGGTTCAGTGACATGAGGCTGTCTTCTCAGAGGCAGACTTGTCCTGAGTCCTCACACAATGGGAAGAGGCAGGGAGCTCTGGGGTCTGTATAAGGCCACTAATGTCCCCGGTGACCCACTCACCTCCACAGGCCCTGCCCAGTAACACCACCCTGTCTGACATTAGGACGTCAACAGTGAGTGTGGGGGGGACACAGGCAAACCCCCGCTGGTGCTCACCGACCTAGGGCTCTCTCCCCAGGGTCATGGGCCCTGTGGGCTTCGCCGCTACCGAGTAGCCTCACAGGCTTTTCCATGATGCCGCTCACCCAGAGGGAGAGCACTTTCCTCCCACACGCTATTTTTGGGGGCGATTCTATCTTGTTTCCTGTCTGTCCTCCGTGTTTCTGTCTTAAAAGTCTATTTTTCTCCCCTTCTACGCATTTCCATTCGTGCTTTGGCTTCTGTTCTCAGGAGATAACGCAGTGGTTCCTGTATACTTCCCGAGAACCTGCTGACATCTCACCTGTGCCTCACCTGTGTCTCTCCTGGTTGCTAGAGAGACATCATTCACCACAGGTGCTGGAGCCCGCAGGGTGGCTCAGGCGCCTGAGGTGATGGAGCCCAAACTCAGGACCCCCGCACACAAGCAGCTCAGTTTTATAACGTGATCAAACTGTGTTATTTGATCAGATGCTTTTTGAAGATGGTTAAACATGAGCAGTGATACAGATGCACCTTAAACATTTTAACTCATTGACACAAGTTGGAATTCTTGTGTCAATGATTTGATGTAGGATGATGACCTTTTGTTCCAGAATTTTTTTGTTTAAGAATTTTTCTCTGTTCAGGGTTTTGCCTTGTCTTTTTTGAACAAACAATACCTACAATACTTCCAGGTACTGTCTCATCTGTGTGTTCCAAGCTGGTGTCTTTAATTGGAATCAGAACTTAAAGACACTTGAGAAACAGTCTGATAGTAGAGTTTCTAGATGTTTCCAAAGCCTTCTGCCCACCTCTTCCCTTTGTTTCACCGTACCTGTAACTCATCAGCAAAGTCAGTGGGCGTTCACGCCATCCGGGCCTCACAAAGCACAATAGTCTTTATCGTGAGACAACTCTCTGCATCCATGCTCCGTCAGACAGGGTTTGTCTGAAGTGGGTGATGCCACGACTAGAACAAGGGGGGTCAAAGGTCACTGTGAGCACATCTGGCTCTGGGTATCCCAGCGGTTCTGGTGGGGGAGGGGCGCCCACCCAGTGGGGATGGAGCTGGGTGGCAGTCCTGTTGGGGACGAGGACAGAGACCCTCTGCTCAGAGCCAGGTGTGACGGGGGTCTCCGCCCTGTCTTCCACGGGATGAGAGGAGAAAGGAAACAGACCCAGCTTCTGTGAGGACACAGGGTCCCAAGCTGTGTGTCACCGAGGTTGAAACAATAGGTCTCTGCAGAAGTTTTTATTTTACAAAGTTAGTTGGGTTGAATATTGCCTAAAGTTTCTACCTAAACCATCAACTGGGTTTTTGTGAAAAGCAGTCTATTGTATTTTTTCAGTTACATCTTATTTATCTGTTGGGTTGGCCAAAAAGTTCATTTAGTTTTTTCCATAAAATAAAAGACACATTTTTCATTTTCACCAATAAACTTATTGATTTGGATATTGGAATATGTCAGCTACCTCCTGTGTGGTAGAACATTGATTGTTATCAATTAATGTCTCAATTTGATTACTATCAACTTCAACTGGTCTACCCAAGTGACTGTGGAGCAATTGTCCAGCAAGAAATCTCCAGCATGAAACTTCGCAAACCACTTTTGACATGTTCAACAGTCCCAGCACCTTCTCCACACACTACACAAATGCTTTTGTGCATTTCAGTTGTGTTTTTACCTTTTTTGAAATAATAAAGCATAATATGCTGAAAACATTGCTTATTTTCTTTCATCTTCAATATTAAAATGGCTACACAAAAATTCACCAGTTACGGCAAGTTTTTCTAAATGCATGCTGATATGACAGCTGTCATAATACAATCTAACAAAATTGTTTCACATGAAGTTAAAGACATCTAAATGCTACTATAGCTATCTTACAGAAAAAATGAACTAACTTTTTGGCCAACCCAATATTAGGTTTTGGTGACATTTCTGAATTGTCAGATGCTTAAGGATGCAATTCTGTGTTAAGATTTATTGCACTGTTATAAACACTTTTTATTAAGAAAAATTATAGCACCCTGAAGTCCTATAGTATATTGTTTCCATGATTCATTTGCCACATATTGCTCATTTATCTGACATTGATTATTATCTGTTCTTCTGCAAAATTGTGTAGCTTGCTGGAGAGGCTGAGAAAAAAGTAAGTCTGAGCTCAAAGAGTTGAGATTACGTAACTTTGCGACTAAAGAAAACTACTTTGGGGAACCAGAAATATATGATTTTTAAAATTTCATTGTTTTGGGCCAGTGCCTTGTCCATAGTTCCATTATTTGGTGCCTTGTCTGTGTTTCTCTGTCGCATTGTTTTGCGGGAAGCAGGGCTGTCTTTGATTGTATGCCGGGCACGGGACCTGGAGAGACACTGGAGAGACACTGGCACAGACGGTCCCTGGCCGAGGCTGAGGCCACTCCTCCAGGGAGGATGCACGTTCAGGCTGCTGGGACTGCGCTCACAGCTGGCTTTGCTGAGGCTCCGGGCAGTGAAGCCCAGGCGGTACACTGCTGGGGGCTGGCTCCTTATTCGACACTCAGCCCAGGAAGACAGCGTTCCGAGGCCTCAGATGGCAGCGGGGAGGCCCATTCACCTTTGAGACACGGTCCTTCCTCTCTCCCCTCCTGCTCTTGACGTTTTCAAAACGAGAGTTGAAATTTGGTAGGGAAATGCGTCAGGAAACAAAAGCCGTTTCCCTGTTGTTTCTCTCCCAGTGGTTCCATTTGCTGTCATCAGGGTTGCCTGGAAATTCCTGGTCATGTGGCTCTTTGCTGCTCTTAAGGAGGGTGGTTAGCGTTTCATCCAGCGTCCTAGGGGAGCGGTGGCCCGGGTGGCCTGGCTCCTGTGGCTGCAGCTCCAGGTGGGGGCTCCAGGTTTGTGACTGGTGTCATCACAGTGATGTCAACACCACACCCCAGGAGAGGCTCGACTGGGACTGGGCTCTGGACGTGTGGTCTGATTTAACTCCATCCGTGGTCTCTGTCTTTGTGGAACAGGGCCACATGAGTGGGTATGAGTGGAGGAGGAAAGCCAGAGGCACCAGGTGCCTGCGCTTACAGCCTTCAGTTTGGGTGTCTGTCCGCTCGGGGAGCTTCTCACTCCATGCCATTCAGAGGTGGAAAGTCTCTGATGGTCCAGGAGAGTTGAGTTAGAGGCAAGTTTCAGAGGCTGGGAGGTGGGGCTGTGAGCTGTGGCTGACTCTCTGTCCACAGCTGTGGGACCCGCCGGCGTCGAGGTGGCCCTGGGTGTCCGGAGTAGAAGGAAAATACCACCTGGGCACCTCAGTGTAACCAAATCACCTCCTACGGAAACGTGTCCACAGAAAGGTGGGCCTGCTGTGTTACTACTAAGCTCGCTTTGATAAGTTTGTGTCATCAAATGGGCTTTTGGGTTTGGCTTCAGGTTTGCTGAGTTCAACAAATCAGGGCGATATATTGGGGTAGCCAGAAAGTTCATTTGTTTTTTTCCATATAATGGCTCTAGTAGTGCTTAGTTGTCTTTAACTTCATTGAAAAACAATTTCGTTAGATTGTATGTGACAGCTGTCATATCAGCGTGCATTAAAAAATACTTATCGAAATCGGTGAACTTTGTGTAGCTATTTTAATATTGAAGATGGAAGAAAATAAGCAACAAGGTTGGCATATTATGCTTTATTATTTCAAGACAGGTAAAATCGCACCTGAAAAGCAAACAATGATTTGTGCAGTGTGTGGAGAAGGTGCTGTGACAGATCGAACATGTCAAAAGTGGCTTGTGAAGTTTCGCTGGACGATGATGCTCCACAGTCGGGTAGACCAGTTGAAGTTGATAGCTATCCGATCAACATATTAATTGAGAACAATGAGCGTTCTACTACACGAGATATAGCTGACATACTCTATCCAAATCAGTAAGGTTATTGGTGAAAATGAAAAGCGTGCCTTTTATTTTATGGAAAAAACCAAACAGACTGTTTGGCCTACCCAGTGTGCACATCATTGCTCATTCAGCTCACTGTGCCCTGACCGTGGGAGCCTCCAATGTGGACCAACACCCTCAAACTTGAGAAGGAACTGGGCTCACAGCTCAGGTGGGCACCGGTTTCCCCCGATGCTGTGGCCGCAGCTGCCATTGTCGAGCCTCTGGCCTTCCCCACGTGCCCCGCACTGGGTTTGCGGCAGTGACCCTGTTGGCTGTGGTGCTTGCGCATGGCGGCTCCGTTATTGAACGGCACCCTGGATGGGGATCAATGGAGAGCTGGACACTCAGCAAAGCAAAGGGCCGTCTTCCATCCCGGCTTTAAACGAAGGCTGTCCTCCCTGAAGGGCGTTCTGTTCCGCTGGCTCTCAGGTTTAAATGGGAGTGACGGCGTGTCCCTGCCTGGGAAGGCGGACACCGGCCTGTCCCCTTGACGCAGGCTGCAGCCGGGACAAGAGCAGAAGCCGCCAGCCCGGTCTCTGCGGGAGGACCGCTGGGCAGCCTCCTGCGCCGCGGTGCCGGCGCCAGGTGCATGGCCGGCAGCTCCTGGGACTGGAACCTGCTGCCCTGTCTGTGTGCAGCTCAGCTGGTGAGTGCCCGCTGCTTCCCTCCAGAATCTGACACGGATTTTCCCTTCCCAGCAGAAGTGCTAGGGATATTTGAGCAGCACAGACGTGCAAGAAGGGCTCCGTTAGAAGACCTTGCGTCAGTGTGTGGTAGAGACACACACTGTCCCTGTGTAGGACGGTGGCTCGCCTGGCACTCCAGGATGACTCTGAGCTGCCCCACGCATCTCCTGTGGGGGCAGCATGTTGTCTGGGTGGGGACAAGGTGGATGGAAACCTAGGGACTAGCAAGGGCTCGTGGTCCCTTCGCTTTATGTAAAAACACTCACACAGGTCTGAGGTTTCCTGCTTGGGATTCGAGCGGCAGAGCCCGCTGTGGGGCAGGGAGTGTTCTGTCCCCTGAGGGGGCTGATTGGGGTCCTGCCCTTACGCTCCTGGCCACGCACGCCAGGTGGGTGGGGGTGGGGGGCACCGGGAACAAGTCCTGGGCCTTCTGGTGTCCTCAGCTGGGAGAACATGGTGACTGTGCTTCTCTGTGTTGAATCCAGAGACGTGGTGAGAAAACGCATGTGAGGGAGTGTTGTCCGCTTACAAAGACTTGGTAATGACGGTGCTCTGTGAAACGTTTACGTCAAACTAACCTTCGAAAACTAACATCTGGTCCGTCACCTTTTCTTCGTGAGACAAAAGTGTCAAGAAGAGCTCAGAAAAATGGGGAGAGTCTTAGGGACTAAGACTGTTAACGCTGCCTAAGACCTTTCTGTTTAACTTATTAGATTGAAGCTTTAAAGATGTGTAATTTTCCTGGCATTTCAAAACAATAAGTCGATACTGTGCAATTTTATGAAGCTCTACTGAGCTCATCAAAGGCTGATGATAAAAACAATTTTTTCGACCCCAGGATCTCTGATGTTCTTCTCAGGCGTGCTTGTGAGCTTCCCCTTGCTCTTGGGGAGTGACGTGGCGAGGAGGCTGATGCAGCCTGGACGCGTTCTAGAGAGGCACGGGCAGGGTGCTGTCCCAGGACAGCCCGCCGTCACGGGAAGCCAGGGCGGGAGGCTCAGCCACCGTCCGTTGGGACGGCCATGAATCCAGTGACAGAGTGCCGGTGGTCGTCTTGTGCTGCCCCTGGGCGCCTAGTTCCCGACAACAGTTGCGTGTCCTGAAGAACCTCAGGGACGTGCTTGACCTGTGTCCTGGCAGGTGGCCAGCACTGCCCCACCTGGTTCAGGAGGCACAGGAAGCCTCCCCAGGTCCACATGCTGTCTTCCCAGAAGGCCTGTGCCCGTTACTCTGTGAATACCACACGATTTACAGAGCAGGGCGCCTTGAGAAGCCGATTTGCTTCTGGGAAGGTGACTTCTCAGCTGTTGGGTCCACATGGGCAGTGGCCCCCCACACGAGAGGCTGGCTGTCCAGGCCCTGGGCCAGTCTCTGCTTTGACCGGCTTTTGAGTCAGACTGAGCGCTGGGCTCCCTACTACTATGGATTGCAGTCTGCTTGCCTGTGGGATGTTTGATTAATCTTGCTACTTTCAACTTTGTTTAGGTAAAAAAGACAAACTGTACGCTACATTATAATAAGCTAAAATGTATACAGACCATGCACAGTATAGAGAATTAGTATTTTCCCTTCTGGAAGAGCTGTTGGCTTACCTTCCTGTAGCGCAGGAAACGAAGCTTGACCTCCTTCATTTGTCTGGGCAGGTATGTCGCAAGGGTTGGGACCCATTTTCTGTGTTACTGTTTCTTAACCATGGGGTGCATACAGAATGCGATTGTATCGTTTAAATGTCGGCGATGACCGTAGTGTCGAAACCTCGCTTTTCTAAATGGGGTGGCGTGTGCATGCCGGGGGATCCGTGATCTGCAGGGTCCGGCACAGTGTCCTGTTTGTCCGAAGAAACTGGGGGTGAGTAGGAGCTCAGCAACAACCTATTGGTCCATCCATGATGAAACCGGTCAAATTCTGGAAATTTGGCAGCATGGGCCAGGAATTTCTTCTTCGTTGGCTCACAGGTCGCCCCCCCCCCCCCATTGGTCTGCGCCACCCTGCCTGAGACTGGCAGGAACGACAGAAACTCTAATCCTGCTTTGCGCGTCAGTCACCTCGCTGGGTGCTAATTTGCTGTTTGACAAGAGCTTGGGAATCCGTGAGGTTGCCTCCTGGAGGGATGAGCGGTTTTAGGTGCCTCCTGCTGCCTTCCCTCCCTTCCCCAGGCCTGGCCCTGCGGCAAGCACCCCCCCCCCGCCCCACGTGGGTCTGGAACCCGCCCGCCCACGCGCGCCGGGTCTGTGGCAGGTGTTCCCGGCCGCGCTGTCCTCCCGGACGCACGTCCGCGTGATTCTGTCCCCGCACGAGCCCTGCCCAGGGCAGGGTCGCCGGCGGAGGCAGGGCTGTGTGCGCGCACTGAGCGGCCGCCGCACCGCGGGGAGGCCCGCAGCCTGCAGCGTCCTCGGCGCGCGAGGTGGGGCTGCGGCAGTGAACGCCCACCCGCGGGGCCGCGCGCGGGGACTGCGCTCCGCTGGGTCCTCCGCTGGTGGGCGCCGCCTGCGCTCGCCGGGGGTGCACCTGTGCGGCAGGTGTGGCGCGGGCTGCGGTCTGGGCGCGAGCCGGCGGGCGGATGCTGCAGAGGCCGCGCGGGGCTGGGGCGCGCGGGAGGCGGGGCGGCGGCTGCTAGTGACTGCGCGGCCACCGCCCGGGAGGCGCATCTGCGCCGGGTGCCACCCACCACCTGGACCGCGGGGACGCGGCTCCGAGCGCGGCCTGCTCCGCTGATTTCTCTGCAAGATGGCTCACGCTGCCGCTTCCATTAAAAAAGTTCGAGAGGCTGAACTGGATGAAAAGGAAAAGATCCTTGAGAGGGAGAGAAAAAAGCAACGGAAAGTCCCCAGGGACCGCGCGGACCGGAAAAGAAAGGTAGGAGGCGCGTCCCCTAACCCTTTCCCCGGGGTCGCCACCGCGGTCCCCGCCGGCCCGCAGGGCTCCCGCGCGGCTCCGGAGCCCGGCCTGGCCCGCGGCAGCCGAGGGGTCGATGCCCGGGGTCCCCAGGCGAAGCGACTGGGGTTTCCCCTAGTCGCCGTTACTGAGCCTCACCGCCCGCTGCTTCCTTCCCGCGAGGGAGTCTGAACCCCCGTCGGGGAGGAAGGCAGATGTGGGGCGGAGGGGACGCCGTTTTCCTCGTCTGTCTGTCCTCTACCCCGGTCCTAGCCCTCGCCCGGTACTCCGGTAGGTCTCCGATTGGCAAAGAGCGCACGTTTTATTTACGCTGACACGGCTCTGCGTGAGGCTGGGCTGAGGATGCTGATGCGGAGAGCTGTCTCCGAATGTTTAAAATTCTGATTTTAGTCATTTGTTCGGTTTCCGTCATTAACCTCATGATTTTTCTGTGCCGACGATAGCATGATATGAAAAACCAGGGTTGGGTGATGTGATCAAATGTTGGTTCTCTGTACCTTAAACTGTAGAATTGTCCCTGCCCTTTACAATATTTTTTCCTGTAAAATAGAGGTAATCTTACAACTTGACGGAACCGACATCTGCACTGAGCCACGGGCCTGGCTCCACCGGGGCCGGTCTCCGTAAACGCTTTAATTAACAAAGTAGGTCAGGGGATAATTTCGGAGGATGATAAATGGCATATTTCCCCGGCAGAACAGGAAAGCAGTGTTCGTGCTCAGCCGTGGGCAGACGGAGCTCTGGGACTGGGGCTCCAGGGTCCCTGTGCTGAGTGGTTCCTGCGCTCAGCACCTTTTCTCCTTCTGCAGTAGATGTGTGGACCTTTCCATTTTGGGGGTGTTATCTTGGCCTGTGTTTGGAAAGACACCCGAGGACCCACAGGGAGCAGAGGTCTCCCGGCACAGGCAGTCACTGGGCTCCCGGCCGCCACTCCCGATCAAACTCCGTCATTAGGCAACAGGAGTAAATAAGACTAGCAGCGGAGACGATCTCCCTCCGGGGAGGCTCCCTGCTGCCTGCCTGCTTGCCTTTGAGAGCCCTCCTTGCAGCGCGCACTGCTGCCCTGTGGTCTCAGGCCTGCCGGGGCCCATTTCGGGCGGCCGCTTCCTGACTGACAGGTGCCGCAGTTCCGATTCCAATTCCCTAAACGCACGGCGCTGCATCACGCCGTCTCCTGGATCACATCATCCTTATCTGTTGTTCTGCAGACACCGTCTGTGATTTCTTGGGCAGGACACGTGTCCCCGTCCAGTTGTGGCCTGTGACTGGCTGCGCCAGAGTAGGACAGGCACACACCGGAAGGTCTCTGGCTCTCGCCCTGGCTTGCTGCTCCAGATTTTTGCCTTTTTCTACACTTGGGGCACACTGAAAACCTACACTGCTGAACGGAGAAGTGCCAGCGGCTTGGGTGCTGCATTGCTCTGAACGCGATCCAGCAGGGTGGGCGAGGTGGCTGGTGCAGGATGTAGTCCTGCGGCAGGGTCCTCTCCGCTTCACACCCAGAAGGTGCCCTTGGGCAGAGCCACAGGACAGCGGGGGTCACGGCACAGCTCCCGCTGTCCTGGCTCTTCTGCGCGGGCACCTGCGGGTGGTCTTCCCTGATCCGCCGCAGACGCCCCTGCACTGCGTGGTGTTCACAGGGCGGCAGGTGCTGACGGGGGCGGTTTTCAGCCAGGTCAGGTTTATTTTCTAGACACACCCCACCCGCCACATGGCTACGGAGCCAGTTCTAAAATTCGGTTTGTGAGAAGAAAAACCTGCCTCCCCATCATTCCTTAAGGAAGTTCATGAAGCGGTGGAAAGCGGACAGTTGGCTGGAGTGGCGCCCGGGAACGCCCCCTCCCGGACGTAACGGAAAACTGTTACACTGTGTTTTCTGATGCCATTTTATAGCCCTGGGGACACGGCAGTTGGGGAGATGACTGTGCATCACCTGCATATTCTTTGTAACGTGCCTTTCAGATGAAAGTGTTTATTCCCAGAATTCAGGTAAGACCTGCTCCAGTACAGATAAAAGTCAAACATAAAGCTTAATAGAATAAATAAGCTGATTTTGAAAAGATTTTTTACCAAAGCAAAAATTATTGAGTATGAAAAAACAATTCAATTAAGTAGACTTGTGTCTGGACTTATTTTTAATATTCTTTTGTAAACTTCCTATTAATTAAAATATCTTTGCATTATCATTTTGTACTCTATGATGGATCTTAAGTTTTGCTTTGATTTGTGAACTTGAAACACTTTGCATGCTTGGCTGTAAACCCTATGCCAAGTGATCAGCGGTACGTACAGTCTTTAAATGGCCATATTGGCGGACTAGGGGCCTAGTTTCAATCTCATTAGAAGTAGAATTGGTCTTAGAGTAACATGTCCTGAATTCTTTGGGCTAGACTTGGGATAGCTACTGTTTAGCTATAGTAAGAACCAAATGTATATTGTATCTGTGTCCTACCATGTCAGAGATAGAATAAAACTAAGCGTTAAGCAAATGGACCACGGTTAAGACAGTTGAAACAAACTAAGCATTTATTTACTAATAAGAAGACATAGCTTTTTAGGGATAAATTGATTAGCTTATGTCAATTTAAGTCATTTCTTTTCACATCCATATGTTTAGTTTCTACAGTAGAATCTGAGAGTGTTAGACTTGAGAAGGATGCTAAAAGGAATAATTAAGTGACAATCCAATTTCTCACAAACTTGTACGACTCAGTTCTGAAAAGTGAGTTTGAGTAAAATGTTTTTTCCACAACCACACATATTTCCCAACTGTGCTTAAAAAAAATTGGAAAATAAATAATCCTCAGGGGATTGGTTAAAAAAAAAATTCCATCCTTGAAAGCAAAGCACACATTTAAATGGTCTTCCTCATTTAAACAAAACTATCAGTTATTTTCCAATGAATAGCTATGCTCTCCACTCCTCAGCCCAGAGCGACCGCTTTCCAGTCCATCGCGAGGTTCACACTGAGTAGAGTTATCTCATCTAAAAGGCAGTTGGTGGGACATGTCCTCAGTGACCTAATGCTTAAGCCAGTCTTCCTATTCCTTTAATTGGTGCCATGAAAAAGCCAGTGCTCACGTCCCCTGTCAAGGGTGGTGACGTGTTTACTGAGCGTGGCCCATGCCTGGCCCTCCGTCCACCCTGTGACGGTCCCACCCAGCCGGTCTCAGGCCCCACATTTCACACACGAGGAGGCGGAGAGCAGCGCATGGGACTTGCTTAACCACCTGCAGCCAGCACGTGGCAGAGTCGGGCCTGCAGCCCAGGCTCCCAAGTCCACTGGGGAAGGTGGGTGATAGGACTTCCTGGCCTTGTCCCTCCACGGAATGTGGAGCACCGTGACCAGACATTCAGTCTGCCAGCGCCTCCGTTGCTCCACCTCCTAAAGGCCTTCCTACAACGGAAAGAACCCGATTACTGTGAGAATAAGCTAGGTGACATATTTGAGAAGAAACTAGATACAGCTGAGGTTGTGATTCTATTGTAAATGCACCAAAATATTTCATGAAATTTCTTAGAAGTCAACATTTGCTTGTTAAATATAGCAGTTGCCATCAATGATCAACTATGACTTCATCATTTTTTCTTACAATTTTATTAGGACTTCAAAATGTGTCTGCCTATTTACATTTATTTAACTGACACAGAAAGGTGATTTTGCAAGGGATAAAGTGGAAAGTAAAAGCAGACTTTCAAGTCCTTTTCATTGACTTTCATAGAAAAAGGTTCTGATCAGTTCTTTGCTTTTGTTTTTATGGTAATTATTATTATCTTGGAGAAATTAAGGCTTATTGTTCCTAGGACAACTTTGGAGGACTGCTCCTGCCATATTTCCCTTCCTCACAGCTTATTAAATTGATGACATTGGGAATACTTACTCAGTCTATGTAACGGACTTATCACCAAGTTTCAAGGGGACGTGGAGAGATGAAGGAGACTTTTAACTGTTAGTACAGGAGCAAGCTTTTTGAAAATGGAAGGACGTTTTGTTTGTGAGTCTGGAGAGGAACGTGCTGTGTAAGTTCTAAACTGTGTTACAAGAATGAGTGGGAACTAGACAGAAAATGCAGTGGTGGCTGCACCCACCCTGCCTGGCGGTGCGTGGGTGTCCGCCTGGGTGGGAGGAGGGTGGGCAGGCCTGTTGTCCCTCCGGCCCTGGAGTGTTCACCGGGTAGCTCAGTGGCCTGATTCCTCACCTCTGAGGGCAGCCACACTTAGCCAAGGACACGCACACCCAGATTTCTGGGCATCAAACCAAATATAGTGTGATTAAAAATGCCAATCACAGCAGAATAATGTGGTCCTGGGTGACGCATTACATTCTAGAACTGGTCAAACATGGAAAATTCCAGCAACATTTTAGGGCATCAAGTTGTCTTTATGAAACTCTGATAACCCCTTGTCCACAAGTGAGGACTTCCAGCAACCGTGAGAACAACGGGCAGAGTGGAGGCGTTTTGAACTTTGTCCCGACGCCCACTCTTGCAAGCCGGTGGCTGCTGGTTAGTGGAGATGTCTAAGGTTTGTTGATTTGCTTCCCGTTTGAGTCTAAATAAAAGGTTCAGGCATTTCTGTTTACGTGTGGAGGCTGCCATAGAATCGTGATTTTTTAAAAACCCGTTTCTTCATCTTCCACACTCCTCAGTGTGTCTCACTGAATGACATGCGTTGCTGGCACAATAAGTCTGAGTTTGTGTCAGGATTCGACGAGAAAGAACCTCTTTCAGCCACCAAGTGGGCGACTGGCTAGTACTAGCTTAGGGTCACAGTGGTCACGCTGACTAGATTTTGGCAAAAACAGGTCCAGGTATATGGCCTGAGATAAGTTTGTAAGAAGACAGTTAAAAGACAGTGCAGTCTTAATTTCAAAAAGCTACTGTGAGTGTTATTTGTTTTTGAATCTAAAATCTTTAAACACATCCCAATGTAACTTTCCCCTTTTTTTGTTATATTAATCTGAGTCTCTATACATATTTTGATGTTTAAAAAATCAAAATTAATTCACTAGTGGCCACTATTATCAAATTTTAATTTTATTAGCCACTTTAGTCATCAGTTGGGTAAAATAATGATATTTACAGCACATTTTGGCATAATAAAGAAAACCGGAACTACTATGTTAGAAGTATTATAGGAATCAGTGAAAACACAAGGAAGTTAAGAATTCTGCTCACACCACATTTAGTGATCATTTACTGTTTATATTTTCCATTACATCACCCTTTTTCATTTGTATTTCTCGGAATAATTTCTTCCTAAGAATACTTACTTTTATTCAGTGATGGACTATAGATTAAAATAAAGAATCGCACAGTGAAGGTATGCCCTAAATTTTGCAGTTGCATCTAAACTGCTAGTGGAATTGTCAGCTCTTTGAGTGTGAACCTCTGCTCCAACTTCCACCTGTCGTTTTAAGTGTATGCTGTGGATTCTCATCTGGGCCCAACCCGTTCATAGCATCAGAATCCTGGGGTGCACGGCAGAAAGGGAGACTGTTATCTATCTTTATTTTATCTTACTTGAAAAATTTTAAATTATAACTGACATACAACCTTATATTGGTTTCAGGCATGCTACATAGAGGCCCTACATTTATACATCTTATGATGTGATCACCACACTTAGTCTAGTGCTCGACTATCACTGTGCACAGCCATTGATACTACCGACTCTGCCTTCCTTGCTGAACCTTTCATTCCATGACTTACTGTGTAACTGAAGTTTGCACTTCTTAACCCTTGGCCTTTCGGCCCACCCCCCACCCCTCCCATCAGTTTGTTCTCTGTGTCTTTGAGTTTGTTTGTAATTTGTTTATTTGTTCTTTAGATTTCACATATAAGTGAGATTATACAGTCTTTGTCTCTGTCTGTGTGACTTATTTCCCTGAGCATAATAACTTGTAGGTCCATCCATATTGTCACAAATGGTAATATTTCATTCTCTTTTTTGTGGCTGAGGAATATTCCATTGGATGAATGCTCTGCATCTTTTTATCCGCTTGTCTGCTGATGGACACCGAGTTGCTTCCAGACCTTGGCTGTTGTAATGAACGTAGGGGTGCCTATATCTTTTTTTTTTTTAGCTAACAGAGTTTACAATTTTATTTTCACACTTTACAATACAAATGAAATTTTTTTGGTCCCACTACTCCCAGAGTCACAGCACCACAATCCCCTGGGGGAGAACAAGTAACAGAAAACAGATAGGAAATGGCTCCCCTCCCACCTTGTCTGTCTGGTTGAGTCATCCCTGGCCAAGGGGCACCGCTGTGGGATGGGCGGGAGGTCTCAGCTTTGGGGGCCCAGGCATCACTGGCATGCGCTCTCCCGTAGGTGGCCTCTTTCCAGGAACAGGTCCCCCGGGCATCACCCCAGGGCAAGGAGGACCCTGAAGACTGTGGGGGTGGAGTCATTGCCCTGCAGGAGGAGGAGTGGAGAATGGAGTCGGAGGTATCTCTCCTTGCTCAAACGTTGCGGTGGTTTCGTCAGTCAGCCCCAAGCCTGTTCTTCCGCCCACTTCTGACAGTCGTCTTTCAGGTTCTCTGTGTTTCCTGCCACTGCGGCGAGTCTGTCTCGCAGGGGGACAGTCATGGGTGAGGCATGTAGCACAGTGGCCACAACAAAACTTGGGCACGTTGGTCTGCAGGCCATTAGCCACTCAGTTCCGCTCCACTCAGGATGCACGTATCTTTTGGAGTTACTGCTTTTGCTTTCTTTGGATAATTACCAGACGTGAAATTGCTGGATCATAAGGTAGTTCTATTTTTAATATTTATTTATTTATTTTTAATATGTTGAGGAAGCGCCAACTGTGCAACCACAGTGGCTGCACCCGTCTGCATTCCCACCGACAGTGCACGAGGGTTCCTCTTTCTCCACATCCTCCCCGACACTTGTTTTTGGATTTCTTGATGATGGGCATTCCGACAGGAATGAGGTGATATCTCGTTGTGGTTTTAACGTGCATCTCTCTGATGGCTAGTGACATTGAACTCATTTCTCATATGTCTCTGGGCCCTCCGTATGTCCTCTTCGGAGAAGTGTCTGTTCAGGCCCCTTGCCCATTTTTAAATTGTGTTGTTTTAATTGCTTGCCTTTTAATACTGAGCTGTATGAATTCTTTATACGTTTTGGATGTAACCCCTTATTGGTTGTACCGTTGGCTAATATCTTCTTGTATTAAGTTGCCTTTTTGTTTTGTTGATGGTTTCCTTCGGCGTGCAGAAGCGTTTTCATTTGCTGTGGTCCCATTTGTTTACTTTTGCTTTTGTTTCCTTTGCCTGAGGAGACATATCCCCCAAAATATTGCTAAGACCGATGTCAAAGAGTTCACTGCCTACGTTTTCTTCTGGTTTTATGGTTCCAGGTCTTACGTGTAAGTCTTTGATCCACTTGAGTTTATTTTTGCATTCGGTGTAAGCAGGGTCTAGTTCCATCTTATCTGTCCAGCTGTCCCTGCACCGTTTAGTAAAGAGACTGTCTCTTCGCCATTTAATGCTCTTGCCTCCTTTGTCACAGATTAATTGACCACGTAAGCATGGGTTTATTGGGCTCTCTGTTCTGTTCCAGCGGCTTATGGCTTTGTAACAATACGTTTTTAAAGCTCCCTGGTGGTTCCACCCAGACCTGGCGTGAATCCTTTCGCTCCCACCCAGCCCTCCGCCCGCTTTGCATCGGGAGCAATAACAGATCGGCTCCTAACGATCCGTGTGGCTCTAAGTTGCCGCTAAGAAACATCTTCCGTGTGTGGATGGGAGATACGCGGCAGCTGTTTGTAAGCGAATGAGAGTAATCGGCCTGTACAGTGACGACCGGTTCCGAGCACGGAGAGGACGAATAAGAGGTAGAGAGAGGAGCTGCGGCCCCGCCGCCCGCGTGCGGCGCTCTCCGCGGTGCTGCGGGGTCGGCGGGAACGGGCCTGTGCGCATACGCGCTCCACGCGGCGGGGCTCGGAGCGTCCCCGAGTCGACGGAGCGGCGTTTCTGAAGGAAAGTCACCAGATTGTGACTCAGAATCCGCTCCGTCTTTTAACAGATGGTGCTGTTTTTAAGTAAGCCCAAGTAAATGTCCTAGGGATTTACTTGGTCACCACTGGAGACCTGAAACCTTAGGGACGCTGGCGCATCCGGAGCTCCCGGCAGAGCCCACGCCCCCGACCCGGTAGACGTCCTGCGGGTTTCCGAGTCCCAGGACCCGGCGCGCACGCAGGTGAGCAGGGTGGATGAGCAGCTCGCACCCGCAGTGTCCCCAGGATGCCCCAGGCATTCCCGTCCCCTGCGTCCGACTCGCCGCTCCCGCAGAGCCGGGGTTCGGGCTGTGCGTGGGCCTGTCTGCCGCGCGCACGCGTGCTGTGCCGGCCGGCCCCTGCCTTCCGGGGGCTGGACCGGCGTCCCCGCCGGTGCACGGAATTCGGGGACGTCCCCGGGGCGCGCAGCCTGAGGCCCGTCTGCCCCTCGTCCCCACACTTTCTGAGTCGCCTTTTCCCTTTCAGAACGTGGTCGTCATACGGGGAGCCCTTTCCAGAAACGTCCCGTCACTGGACGTCACTGGACGTCGTTGCTGCGCAGCTTCTGCCCCGGGCGCCCGGCGAGAGCGGGGTGCGTGGTGTCGGGGAAGGGGGCGGTGGGGCGGCCCGTCAGGACAGACACGGCGAGGTGTCTGGCTGGCCCCAGAGCGCATTCGCTTTCCCCACACAGGGCTCTAGGGGCACTTAGTGCCCCTTCACTTCATTCAAAACACTTGTTCGATGGCATTGTGACGGCTCTCATATCAGTGTGCATTAAAAAAACTTACCCCAACTGGTGAGTTTTTGTGTAGCCATTTTAATATTGAAGACGGGAGAAGATAAGGCAGGTTTTGGCATATTATGCTTTATTATTTCAAGAAAGGTGAAAACACAACTGAAATACAAAAAAAAAAAAGATTTGCGCAGTGTATGGAGAAGGTGCTGTGACTGATTGAATGTGTCAAAAGTGGTTTGTGAAGCTTTGTACTGTCAGTTTCTCGCTGGACAATGCTCCACGGTTGGGTGGACCAGTTGAGGTTGATAGTGATCAAATCGAGACATTAACTGAGAACAATCAGCGTTCTGCCATGTGGGAGATAGCTGACATAGTCAGAATATCCAAGTCCAGCCTTGAAAATCATTTGCAGCAGCTTGGTTATGTTAATCGTTTTGATGTTCAGGTTCCACATAAGTTAAGCAAAAAAAAGTTCTTGAGCACATGCGATTCTCTACTTAAACATAATGAAAATGTTCTCTTTTTCAAAACAAATTGTGACGGAAGATGAAAAGTGAACACTTGACGATAGTGTGGAACAGAAGAAATTGTGGGGCAAGCGAACGAGCCACCGTCAACGGCACCAAAGGCCGGTGTTCGTCCAGAGAAGGGGGTGTTGTGAATCTCGTGGGACTGGGAGGGAGTGGTCTAGATTGAGCTCCTCCCAGAAAACCAAACGGTTGATTTCAACAAGTGCTGCTCCCAACGAGACCCGCTGAAAGCAGTGTTCGGTGAAAAGTGTCTGGAATTTGTCAACAGAAAATGCAGAATCTCACATCAGGATAACACAAAACCACATGTTCCTTTGGTGACCAGGCAAAAACCGTCACAGCCTCGCTGGGAAGTTTCGATTCATCCACTGTATTCACCAGACACTGCACCTTCTGATCTCCATTTATTTCGGTCTTTACAAAATTCTCTTAATGGAAAAAATGTCACTTCCCTGGAAGACTGCACAAGGTACCCAGAACCTTTACTTCTGTGGGACTTGGAAATTCCCTCTGGGCAAGTAAAGGCTGCTGTCTCTCCCCTTGACCTTGACCTCTCGCACTCAGGGCTGACTAGCCGCATGGTCAGCTGCCCAGAAACCTGGCCACTCAGTGAGTTCCCCTGGTCTCTTCCTGAAAAATGAAGGTCACGAGACATTATTGATTGCCAACACAATCAATAATGTGAAGGTCTTATGTGAAGGCAATATGTGAAGGTCTTAAAGGCTATTTCTTCTCTGCTGGACGACGGGCTGAGGGTCTCTGTGATTCCGTTCATATATGGAGAGGTCGACCTGTCCTTCCTCATCCTGATGTGTGGCAGTAAGCTGAGCTACATCGGCTTCCAGAACGAAGAGAAGGAGATACCATGTTGGAGACGGTTTTAACATTTGAGCCCCAAAACAGCTAAAATCTAATGCTAACAAAATAGAAAGAACATAGTTCAGTAAAACTGACATTTTAAAATGTCATTGGTTACTGGAAGCTGGACTCACTCACTGATGACTCTTTTTTAGGAAGAATTTCAGATAAAATTAAATTGTCGTGATGTACTTGTTAGTCAACCAAACAGGACATGACCTGTGTTTCTGGTAAAATTTCACAGTCTGATGAGAACATTACCCTGTAGCCTGATGAGCTACCACAGTGCAAAGTCAGAAACAGAAGTTGCAGCCGTAGGGATTCAGGGATTGGCCCTTCTGACTTCAAACATTAGAAATCATTTAAAAAGGAGGCACGACTTTGAACTTCAGGGTGCCCCTTCCTCATGACTTGTCCGTGTCCCTGGGTCCCACTGCGGCAGAGGTGGCGGTCCCCCTGAGCACTGAGCAGGTGGCTGATCGTGAGCGAGTCTGCAGGGTGTTCTGTGAGTGGAGGGCCTTTGTACGCTGAGTTTGCTGCATTAGTGGCCATTGTTGACAAAAGGTCGGCATTCTTACTGAAGGTAAAACATGTTCCAAGTAAAGATATGAACAGAGAAATAAGAAAAGTGCCAGAGAGGAGGAGGAGGAAGTGAGTTCATCGACAGGAGGCCACATCAGCCCGGGGGCTGGCTGTGTGGAGGTGAGGGCTGTGGCTGGAAAGGGGGATGGGAAGGCAGGTCTGGGGAGGGTGAGTGCGACGCAGGGTGGTGGTCACCGTGACATCACTCTGTCCACAGCAGCCCTCAGCCATGTGGGCCAGGACATCTTGTAAACACAAAGGAAGTCGGTCCTCCAGGGGAGGATTAGTTGCTTATGAACAACCAGAAGTCCAGAAGAAACTACCGGCGAGAAAGGCAAAGGGGAGACTGTGGAGAGGGGATGGCGTGCACAGGACTGCACCCCAGCAAAGATCCTGCCTTTTTTTGAGAAAGTCTTGGGCAAGTACACCGGATGGTGTGCGCTGGGAACCCATCACCTGGCTTCCAGCCTCTGGCAGGGGCCAGTGTGCTGGGCTGGAGCTGGTTCCAGAGCAGATCTGGGAGAACCTGGCTCCAGGGAGTCTGTGCTGAGGGACGAAGCCCTGAGTGCGTTTAAATACTGGCTCTGAAGAACTAGTGGGAAGGGGCAACGTTTTCATTGAACAAACCTTTAATAACTGCTCTTAAAAAGAAAAAACTCAAGTTTTAGAGACAGATCTGTATTTTGTGATCATATTTACATTTCTTCTTCTCTTTCTGCAGAGGAGATAAATCATACGTTGACCTCCTAGCATGATTTATAAACTTATGACTGTAAAGATTCAACACACAAACATTAGTGTAAGCATTTATTTACTGGAGCTCATTACAGATGGGTGAAGGTCAAGGTGGAGGCTGTGGGTTCTTCCTTAACCATATACGGCCAGTGACATTGTAGCTCCGGGACAAGACCACACTGACGCAATTTTAGAAGGATTGAATTAGTGCTATTGATTTTATGATATTTTTATTTTTATATTCTCAGGGGTTTTGATGGCCTGTGAAATTATTCTGTCTTCAAAACAAAAGTAGGACGTAATTACGTCCTATGAGGACATAATTAAAAACTTGAAAAATTCTCTCATTTTCTAGGGAGAACAAATGATATAAAATCAGGTTATTTATTCCAGTATAAATAATATGTGAATGATTATAAACAATTATGTATATTTTAAGGGACAAGAAAAAATCTGCTCTAGAGAGATCTTGAAATTTTGCATTGGCCTAAAAGTTAATTTCATTTTCCATAAGATGGCTCTAGTAGTGCTTAGTTGTCTTCAACTTCATTTAAAACTTTTGTTATATTGTACAGTGACAGCTGTCATATTAGCCTGCCTTTGAAAAATTATCAAAATTGGTGAATTTTTGTGTAGACACTTTAATATTGGAGATGGAAGAAAATAAGCAACATTTTTGGCCTATTATGCTTTATTCTTTCAAGAAAGGTAAAAACACAACTGAAATGCAAAAGAGTTGTGCAGTGTGTGGAGAAGGTGCTGTAACTGATTGAACGTGTCAGAAGTAGTTTGCGAAGATTCGTACTGGAAATTTCTTGCTCGAAAATGCTGCATGGTCGGGTAAACCAGTTGAAGTTGATAGTGATCAAATCGAGACATTAATTGAGAACAATCAATGTTCTACCATGTGGGAGAGAGCTGACATACTCAGAACATCCAAATCAAGCATTGAAAATCCTTTGCAGCGGCTTGGTTATGTTAATCATTTTGATGTTTGGGCTCCACATAACTTAAGCAAAACAAACCATCGTGAGCATATTTCTGCATGTGATTCTCTACTTAAACATAATGAAAACATTCCCTTTTTAAAAGAAATTGTGACAGTAGGTGAAAAGTGGATACTTTACAATAATGTGGAATGGAAGAGATCGTGGGGCAAGTGAAATGAGCCACCACCAGCCACACACAGTCCGGGTTGCATCCAGAGAGAGTGATGTTATGGATGTGGTGGGGTTGGAAGGGGGTCGTCCAGTCTGAACTCCTTCCAGAAAACCAAACGATTCATTCCAATGAGAACTGCTCCCAACGAACCACTGAAAGCAGCACTCAACAGAAAGCATCCAGAACTAGTCAACAGAAAACGCAGAATCTCCCATCAGGATAACACAAAACCACATGTTCCCTTGGTGACCAGGCACAAACTGTCACAGCCTGGCTGGGAAGTTCCGATTCATCCACCGTGTTCGCCAGACACTGCACCTTCTGATCTCCATTTATTTCGGTCTTTACAAAATTCTCTTAATGGAGGAAAATTTCATTTTTCTGAAAGACTGCAAAAGGCACCTGGGACAATTCTTTGCTCAAAAAGATGAAAACTTTTGGGAAGATGGATTACAAAGTTGCCTGAAAGATGGTGGGAGGTAACGGAACAAACCAGTGAATACGTTTGTTGTTCAATGAAGTTATTGGTGAAAATGAAAAATGTGTCTTTTATTTTTATTTAAAAACCAAACGAACCTTTTGGCCAACCCAATATAACCCAATTATCAGTTGGACAATGAAATTCAGAATTATTTTGCCAATCTAAGTTTTCACAGCTTTTGAAAGAGATTGAATTTAGTTTATTGTTTCATAATTGTAGTTAATTTTTGATCAAATGCACACTCAACATGCGATTTTAAACAAATGAATGATGATATTTTCCAATTACACAGATGTAAGCACGGCAAAGCCGGATGGACTGGACTCAGTGTCTTAACACCTCTCAGGAAATCAGTTACTCATCTCACAATGAATCAGGTTTAATGGCAATTTTGATAAATGTTTGTATCTGCTCCAGTTTGAGTGAGTATTGGATATTTAGTTTGAACGTGAATACTGTCTTTTTTTAAAAAGATTTTCATTTATTTATTTTTAGAGAGAGGTGAAGGAAGGGAGAAAAAGAGGGAGAAACATCCATGTGTGGTTGCTTCTTGGGTGCCCGTACCGGGAACCTGGCCCACAGCCCAGGCATGTGCCCCGACTGGGAACAGAACCAGTGACCCTTTGGTTCGCAGGCTGGCGCTCAGTGGACTCAGCCACTCCAGCCGGGGCTGAACTTGAATACGTTCTTGATTGATCAGTGCCTGGCCACAGCCTGGCTTTTATTTTAAATGTCTGCCTCCTGCTTCATTCAGGTGTGTGTACATTTATTTTGTTGGGAAATTATTATTTTAAGATACTTTGAGACCAATTGATTAAAATATTTGTGCTCACATATGATTACTTTCAACTGGGCTCTGGTTTAGAAGTGGAGAAACTGTTCTATAATGACAAGTGTATCAGAACACTAAACCTGGCCCTGGCTGCTGGGGCTCCGTGGGTTGGGTGCTGTCCTGCAGACTGAAGGCTCGTGGGTTTGATTCCGGTCAGGGTACAGGCCTCGGTTGTGGGTTTGGTCCTCAGTTGGGGTGAGTTTGGGAGGCAACCGATTGATGTTTCTCTCTCACATCAATGTTTCTCTTCCCTTTCTCCCTCTTTGCTACCCTCTCTAAAATCAATAAACATGTCCTTGGGATTCAACCCTCAGATTGTACATCATAACCCAAAAAGCTGATGAAAAGTTTCTATTTCTCCGAAACCCCCAGGGTGAGTGGACGAGCGGAGACTGTAAACGCCTGTGATGCCTGTGAACCATGAGAGGGAAACGTTTTCTGGACTCGGCGGAGTGAGGATTGAGAAATGTGGGCAGGCTCAGTGAACTTCTAGTCACTTGCCTCAGTTGCAGATAGTGCATTCAAGCTTAGTGGTGGGGTTTCCTGTGGCTTAATAATAAGCCCACCTCTTCTTTGGAGAGGGGGACTGTAAATTCTCATCCGTCTTTCCGAATGCTGAGCACTGTGTCTGACTGCCACTGCGTGTGTGAGACTCAGACGGGCGTAGGAGTGGCGGTGGGCACCGTGCGGGGCAGAGCAGGGCCCACCCGCCCACCCAGCCTCCCGAGGCCCCTCCGAGAAGGTGGCTGCTTCAGGCACGGGACCTTCCTGGAGCTGGTCACAGGTGTGCTCGTTCAGAGTCCTTGTCAGGTGGCCTCTGCCAGCAACTTACCAGAATGTTAGTGAACTGAAAACTGACCACGGTTTCAGAAAGAACCCACTATGGCCAGGTTGCCGTGGGGCCCCTTTCGGCTTTTGTAGTTTCGTTGTTGGCCTTGTCCACACAGGGAGCGGTGGGCCGCCCGGCTCCAGTGCCTGCCCACTTTCTGAATGTCGTGCGCGCACAGCTCCCTTCAGAGGCCCTGGGAGCACACAGCGGCTCATTGTCTTCTTCACGCTGTGTTTCCACGTCCAGTGAATGTGACAGAGCCTGGTGTCACCGGCCCCCAGGCTGCTCAGCACACCCTCAGTCTCTTCGATGTCCCTTGTCTGTTCATCGAGGGCTCACTTTATGGGGCGGGGGAAGTGGTGGCCTTCAGAAAGCTTCCCATGTTGTCAGCACGGTCGTCACACAGCGTCCTCTGTTAGACATGAAGTCGTGGGCAGCGGTCACAGGGAAGGAGAGCTGGAGGAATGTCAGCCTGAGGGGGCTAACTGATGTCTGTGAGCACGCAAAGGGCCTGGTGGGCACCGTGATTAATCTGTGCACAGCATCCACAGTAACGCTCACCTCTGCTGACCTCAACCAGAAAGGTTATGCTGCACGTTAACACCCAGAATCTGGTGTCAATCTATAAATTATGCAACAGCTCTCTGATCGGTCAATTATATAATAGATCCAACTGGTGAAAATCAATACTTGTTTAACTCCCAACCAAATAATTCCAGTGAATGTACCAAGCGCAGGGAAGAGCATGCTGCCCGGAACGCCCGGTTTTGTTTCCACAGGTCAGTGATTCCCAAAGTCAGAACGCGTCCTTGGTTTCACCTGGTTGGCGTGGAGAATTCTGCACACAACAGGAGTAGAGAAATATTAGCTTCATCAGATAAATACACTGCTCCAAAATCATCAGTCTTAAATTATGACCGTCATGGGGGGTGGGCATTGTAACCCAAGCAGATTTCCAGATTCAGCCACGGGAACACACGTCCTGCACACTGATGACGACCTGCAGGGGCGTGCAGAGGTCAGCCCATGTCGCGTTCCACCGTTGATGTGCACGGGGCATTGGACCAGCGCCCTCTCCCTCACTCCTTTCATCTGTGGTGGGGCTTCCTGGACACCCCGGCAACTCAGAGGAGAGAAGAAATGAATCCCATGATTCTGAGCAAAACTTTCTTCCCCATCTGCCATTGACCCACTTCCAGGAAAGTATTTTTTCAGTATTTTTGCTGTGATGCTACGTGCCTTAAAGAACGAATTAAGTGGAGTAGTTGAGGGAGCAGAAAGCCCTGACTGGCTTGTGCAGTGGGTCTGCGACCACTTGTCTGCACGGCCCCACCAGGCTGTCTTTCCCCATCCATCCGTGCGGAGGTGAGACCTGGTGTCTGGCTGTGAGGTGCAGCGACGGGGGGTGGGCGTGGGCTCATGTCCAGCAGAGTTGTCATTGGTCCCAGTGGTCCCTCCTCTGCCCTCTCGAGATCCCGGAGCGCCACCGAGAACGTGACAACTCACAGAACCGGGGCCTAGATCAGGACACCTGGACCTCTTACCTGCCCCCCAAACCGTGATAACGAACTAAATAGATGGGCAGCTTCAACTGTTGTACCACCTCATGTTAGATGTACGTTGGAATGGTAACAAGTTATTTTTTAAAAATATGTTTTTTAAAGATTTTATTTATTTATTTTTAGAGAGAGGGGAAGGGAGGGAAAAAGAGAGGGAGAGAAACATCAATGTGTGGTTGCCTCTCGTGCGCCCCCTACTGGGGACCTGGCCCACGGCCCAGGCATGTGCCCTGACTGGGAATCAAACCAGCGACCCTTTGTTTCGCAGGTTGGCGCTCAGTCCACTGAGCCACACCAGCCGGGGCCGAATAGTAACAAGTTCTGTTTCACAGAAGCAACAAACCTCAGAGCTGGAAGGGACCTAGCAGTCATGCAGTCTGAGCCCCTGATTTTACAAAGAAAGTTACAGCCCAGGTTGGATCGGGGTCACACCCACCCACAGGCGAGTCGACGGCCTGGGTCAGGAACTTCAAGTTCAGACATTTTTTGACTTCACTACAGGTTAAGTTATGGAAGTGAGACAGTCCTGCTCCTCTAAGGGCTCAGTTTTCTGGCGACTCTGTGGCCATTGCTGCTCCTTTACACAGTGAAACTGAAAATCGCTGTGGCCGATTTTCTGATCTGCTGTCCTAGACTTCAGCGCCTACTTCTCCGGAAGGTTCAGCTGAGAAGCCGGCCTTTGTTTTCCGTCCCTCCTGGCTGTTGACGTTGATCGGGTCTGAATGCAGCAATGTCCTGAGATAATAGCAGTCAAGGTGGAGGGGGTTTAGGAAGATGCTGCAAATTTGTCACATCGCGTTCTAAACCATGCGCCAAGTTCAAGGATCCTGCTCTGAGTGTGGCCGTACATGCAGATGTTTCCTGTCTGAGTAATTTGCCCTGATGACTCTGAAGCATTTCTGAGAACAGAGAGACGTTGTTCCCCCAGCAGAGGCGGCACCGCCAGAGGTCCACAGAGATCCCAGCGGCCACGGGCACCTTGTGAGGCAGGGGGTGGCCCAGTCCTCGCTCACCTTGCCTTCCGGTCATGGAACCGCAGGTCACAGGTGGTCACAGCACCCAGGCGGCCGCGACAGGCCTGCTGGCGGCCACTCTTGGTCAACCACGAGGAGACGGAACCGGGGGAGTTTGGACCCCTCTGCCCCTTGGGCTTGATTCGGCCACAAGCATCGGACTGTGAAACTGTCCCTCCGCGGTGGCTTCACAGCTATGCTCTTGTCCGGGTTAATGATTGCAGTCTGTCCGTCCGAGTGGAACATTCCGGCAGTCACAGGGCACCGGTGAGTGCGCCTGCGTTTCCCGCGCCCATCCTTGTGTGGGCACTAAACCCCGGCCTTGCGCGGGGCACCTGGTGACGCAGCGTCCACGGCTCCCTCCACGAGCAGCAAGTTCCCCTGCTCAGGGAGACCGGGATCCGCCGGCCGGGAGGCAGAAGGGGGCGGAGGCTGGATGCAGCCGCTCGGCATGAGGCTTCCTTCCGAGGGTCTCTGTCTCATTTCCAAACCTTTTTTTTTTTCATTTTAAACAAAGCACTACAAATTATTTTCTAGGAAAATTGACCCCAAACGTTGCTGATGTTTTTGAAAGGCCGAGAGGGTCGCGCACTGCCAGTCTGGAAGTGAGGTGGAGGCCCGCCGCACTCACAGAGCTCTCAGACCTCAGCTCCGCTGCCCCTCGAGTCTGGGACGGCGGGCCCGGCCCGTGCGGCCCGGTCAGAGTGAGGTTGCGGGCCGTGCGCCCGCCGGGCTGCCCTGTACTTGCTTAGTGGACGAACACGTGGCGCCGTGGCCTGTGCGCCACACCTGAGGACGTCAGTGGGGGAGGCGGCCCCTCATGCGCCAGGAGTGGAGGCTGGTCGCTGTCCGCCCTCACTCACCGAGGGGCACAGACTCGGGGACGGCCTCGGAGGAGCCGGGGCTTTTGTGGGAAAGAGGATTTTAAGGTGAGCTTGAAAGAGACAGTGGCCCTGGCTGGCGTAGCTCAGTGGATTGAGCACGGGCTGCAAACCAAAGCATCGCAGGTTCGATTCCCAGTCAGGGCACATGCCTGGGTTGCGGGCCAGGTCCCCAGTGGGGACCACATGAGAGGCAACCACACATTGATGTTTCTCCCTCTCTCCTTCTCCCCCCCCTTCCCCTCTCTAAAAATAAATAAAAAAATCTTTAAAAAAAAAAAGAGACAGTGAACGTGGGCAGGTCGGGGGGCAGGGTGCCTGCTCGCCTTGGGGGGGCTGTGGTGGCGACCACTGCACCCAGCGCCCGGGGCACCTTCCCTCGTCTGGCAGGTTAAGTGTTCCTTCCACGCGCGTGACTGCCGAGTCGCCGATCTCAGCTCTGGAGTAGAGGGAGGACGCTAGAGGGAGTTTTCAGGGTTTGCTTTTGGCTTTTCGGCAGCATGATGCTGTACTAAAGACCGTTGAATATTCCATTTCGTGTTGTAACGATAGTTCACAGATTCCAAAAGTGGTGGGGGGAGTGCACGTCCTTCAACAGCTGGCGAAGTCTCGGTGTGTCCTGCCCAGCGAGGTCGACGCGCTCGCAGACTTTGGGAGGCAGGGCGCCGAGAGGGTGGGAAGTCACGCACATTCTTCCACAGCAGTTTGCAAGCGGTCAGTGCCTGCTATAGCTTAGTCGTTCCTGCCAGCTGGTGCACCTCTGGGCGAGAAAGCCCCGTGCTGCGGGGGCTGCTATTCAGTTTATACGCGGGCAACTCGGGCAGCCGGAGAGACTTGGCCTTCAGGTCCAATCCGGTCCCTGACCCCGAGGCTTGGTCTTCGCCTTACTTTCACCTGAAGCTTTCACATTCAAAATGTTTAGGTTGTGCTTCTCTTCATCATGACTGGAGAAATCATGCACCCCGAATCATAGTCATAACTTGTAAAAATGGTGGTGAGCGGTGCCTTCACCGGGATCCGGAAGGTGGAAGCAACGTCACTGAATACTGGTAGTGCCTCGCGGAGGCTGGGTGTGGGCCGGCGGTTTGGAGGGGGAGCGAGGTCCTGTGGGTGCGTGGCCTTCGGTGTAGGGAGCTACACACAACAGCAGGGGAATCCAGAGCGACAAGGAGGGGAGACCACTTCAGGACTGCCAGTTTTAATTTAAGAAATAATGACAAACTGTTTTTAATTAAAAAAATGAGAAATTGGAAAGCTGAGTTCTATCAAGAGTAATGTGGTCGATTTCTAAGTATCTTCCATGTTTTGTTTTCTCCAATTGATTGCTTTCGATTCAGTACCTTTCTTAAACATTTAATATTTAACATATAATGTGTGGATGGAAGATACAAGAATCTAAGTCTGGACCCCACTGATGAGCATTTTAAAACCCTTTTGGAAGAGAAGATGCTCACCCACAGAGCATAACAAATGAGGGAGCATTGGAGTAGCATTCAAGTAACCACAGACAAAGCTTTACAGGAAACCCTAACGGGGGAGAGTTTGACCCGTCCCAGCCCCTGACACAGTCCTGACATGGTCTCTGCGAGACTGTGTGCGGTGTTGAAATCCACCCTTGCTTCTTGTATGCTTTCTGGGGAAAGCATTTTCAAATGTTAAAAATTAAAAGGAATTAGGCATGAATACACATGTTTCATGTGTGGCTCTTACGTGGCACAGCCGTGACTAATGGAAACTGGGCACTTTATCAAATCCAGGACATCCATGTAGCAGGAAGTGACCGTGTCACCCCTGTGTTTTCGGGGAGTTGTAAGAGCCGAAAGGGTGGTGGTGGATGCCCCTGGGCTACAGCAGACTCAGAGGCGACTGTCCCCAGCTCTGCTGCCGGCGAGGCGAGGGCGTGCAGGCCCAGGAGCGGACGGGGAGGGCGGTGCTCGGCCCGAGGCGTGCGCGTCTCCTGAGAGACAGGCCAGCCAGCGGGAGCTGCAGGCCATGTGTCGAGCAGGCTGCTCACATGGTGAAAAACAAAACAACACCGCCCCCTCCCCCGACACGCATAGCTGGCCGGGTAGGTGTAAAAATAGCCAGGCAGCCGGATTGGAAGTGGTCACTGAGCGCGGCCTGTGGCTCTGCGGCCTCCTGACACCAGCCCGCCGGCCAGATGGGGAGAACTGGTGAGGGGCGCGCGGGGGCTCTGAGCGGGGAGCCGGGGGCCGTCCGCACGCACTGTCCGGGCTAGTGCGCCCCTGGAGCCCCCGACGGAGCCCGGGGGGCGAGGCCTGGCCCACGGACCCGGAGCTGCAGGCTGAGATGGGCAATGCTGCCCTCTGCCCGTCCTGCCACACGGGGAGGAGCGCGAGGGCCCAGGGACACTTGCAGGAGGCGGACAACGCCCCCGACTACTACGGCTGCGACAGCGAGGACTCCACGGAGCTGCGGGTGAGTCCTGAGCCCCAGGGGCGGACGGCGGCCGAGGCAAGGGTCCTGGCACGCCGCGCTCTCTGGTCAGATCCCCGCACTTCCCGCAGGAAGGGCAGCCGTGGGATCCGCCCTCCTGACGCCTGACGCGGCTGAGTCAGGGCCTGCTCCCCTCATGGCCGGCCCTCCCGCTGGGCTGGCTTCAGCTGTGCGGTGACGTGTGGGAGCAGGCGGTGACGCCGTCTCCGTGATTTGGAATTTCCTCCAGGGCTGAGCGTGTGTTTTCTGGTGGGCGGCCCCCACGGCACGTCCACTGCCCGGAGCTGCCGGAGCCTTTGCCTGTCTCCGGGCCAGGCAGGTGCTCGGGGCGAGTCCGGCGCCAGCCCGTCAGGGTCCCAGCGCTGGGCGGGCGGCAGGGACAGGCCCTCAGCGCCGTTCGTGTCCTGGCGGTACTTCTCTATGCGGGGCTGAAAGCTGAGCACTCAGATGTGTAAGCTGACTTCCAGCTTCCAGGGATTCGGAGCCATGGTGTGCTCCTCAAAGTGGTTACAAAGGCCTATTGTGGTTTTCTGGGGGGAGGGCCAAAAATCCTTCTGAAACATGTTTATTTCATATTTGCTGGACAGAGAAGTTTGTCAGTGACCCGCCCGTGCAGGGATTTGGCCACATCGCGAGTTACTTCTTCCAGCGACGCTGTGGAGCTCGGTGTGCAGGACTTCTCAGCAGGAGAAGCAGAGAGCTGTGCCCGGACAAGTGGGTTCCTGACCGTCGGGGTGATGGCGGCACGTGGGGCGTCTGAGGGGCGCCCTGTCCTGGCTCTTCCTCTGACCCGGACAAATGTCATAATTTTGTAGCGTGGCGGTTCTGTCCGAGCAGTCGGCCTGGAACCTCCAGGAGCCAGGGTTTGCCCCTCGCAAGGTGCGAAGAGGCCAGTGCTGGGGGCGGGGGGACCGAGGGACCCCAGGGTGGGGCATGCTCGGGTAGGCAGGGCAGCCGCCCCGAGCCCTGCCCAGCCCAGGTCCCACGGGGCAGGGAGGGCCCCCACCTGCTGGGTGCACTTTAGGGGGTCCTGGGAGCCAGGGCGGGGACTCTTTTGTAACTCTGAGTAACTCCCCATGCCTGCTTCGGTGCAGCACGTAAATATATTTTCTAAGAAGTAGCTATCTCATTTAAAGGTAGTTTCTGTGAATGTGTTTTATTTTTTTATTTTTTAAAAATGGTTGTTTCCCCCTCTCCCTGTCAAAAGCGTGAAAAGACTTTTTAAAAAATTTTTATAGAGAATGGAAGGAAAGACGAGAGGGAGAGAAACATCAATGTGTGGTTGTGTCTCTTACATCCCCTACTGGGGACCAGGCCCACAACCTGGGCATGTGCCCTGACTGGGAATCGAACCAGTAACCCTTTGGTTTGCAGGCCTGCACTCAATCCACTGAGCTACACCAGCCAGGGCTGTGAATGTGTTTTATTAATTTAGACTTTAGACCATTTTTTAAAATGAAGTTAATAGTTCCTTCAACACTTCTAAATTACACAAGTGAATTCCATTTTTTCACCTTTTAAGAATCATTAAGAAAAATGTAATGTGTGAAAATAAATTAGAAGTGCTTTAAAAGCTAAATAAAAAAAACATATTTTTAAAATGTACAGACCAGGTGATGTCTTGGTGCACCAATAGGTGTTTTTTACATAAAGAAGAACGTGTGTTGACGAGATTTTGGGGTCTGAGGGATGGAATGAGAAACCCACTCGGAACTTCAGGGTCCAGAAATGGCCTCTGAAAATTTTAACAAAACTTGACAACAACTGTCACCCCCTTGTTCAAACCCTTCCGTTCCTGCAAACACAGGTGTTGGCTGTGAAAAAGAGCAGGTTGGTCTTTTATAAAAAGATTACAGTTGACTGAATCACATACTCATAACCTGCTGGTGGTCGATTAAACTTTTCCGTCGGATTTTTCGGAGGGGCGCACACATGACTGTGTGACACGGAGGGGTCCGGACAGCCGGACACACACTCGATTCCACCTCTGACGAGGGGCTCTGCCCCGAGTTTCTCCACTTCGGGTCAAAGAAGTTACCCCTCGACCCCGAGGGTAGAACAGGCTCGTAAGCAAAATGCGCGGCCCCATCCGGGGGCCTCTCCCACTTCGGTGTCCGGCGTGAGACTGAAGCCACCCCTGCTTAGTCCGTCCGGGTCAGCACGTTCCACACTCAGCCCCTCGCATCCCGTCACACCTGCTCGTCACAACCGGGAGCACGTGATTCTCGATACTTCAGAGCTTACATTTTTATAATAGTCTTTGTTTGAGGGAAAAAGCAGAAACAGGTCCTTGACATTTTTTACTTCTGGCATTAAACTTAGAAATGCTTTTTAGAATTCGTTGTTAGGCCACAAGTTTCATGTCAATGAATTTTGCAGTTTTATTCATGATCAGAAATAAACTCACGGGGAACAGAAATCTGAGGTGGCAGGGGGCTGCCTCTCACGTTAGTCCCCAAAGGACTGGAATCTGCTAGTGTCGCAGTGGGGCCGACAGTCCCCACGGGGCGTCCGTGGGGCAGCCCAGGGGCAGGGACGGATCCGGCTGCTTTCCGGTTTTGTCCAGAATACGCCCTATCGTCCTGCGCGGTTGCAGACGCCCCGCTGCTCCCTGAGCGGGGAGCTCACCCTCAGACCGCGTTTCCTTCGCCTCCCGCGGGTTCCCGGAGTGCGGGCCTCCCCGCTCACGGTGGAGCAGGCGGCCGCGGAGACGCCCTGCAGACCTTATCATCCTGGTCCCAGGGTCGCCGGGTGGGGACGTGCATCCGCACGGCCCTCGGGTCCGTGGGCCCGGGGCACGGCCTCCAGGCCCGGCTTTGGCCGCGCGCATTGGGAGCGCACGGCCATTCGCAGCTTCCCCTCGGCCGGTGTTTTTGGCTCGGCATCGCTCGTGGATTTGCGTGTTGGTCTAAACGCACTCGGTATTTCCCTGGCATCAAGGTCGCAAGTTTTTACTGCAGTTTCTTCGCGTGTCAGGCCATTTGCTGCGTGCGAGAGCAAAGCCGTGAACGCGGTTCTTCAGCTCGGACGTCGTTGGAGGATCTGCCCGCTTACCGCGGGACTTCCACGTCCCCCTCTCCCCACCAGTTCATTAGAGATCTTTCTTTCCGCGCTCCGTTTGTGTCAACATTCCCCCCCAATTTTGATAAAGAATCTTATTTTCCTTACGTCAGCCCTTCTGTTGTTCTGTGACTCTCCTCGTGACCTTGGCCCCGCGCGGCGGGTCGGAGGTGTGTGAAGACCGCCCCGCGTGTGCCGCTGTGCGGGGTGTCAGCGAGCGCGTCAGCAGGTGCTCACCGCGCGGCCGGTCCTGCGCGCTGGCGAGCCGCTGGCCGCGTGTGCTTCTCCGAGGACGCGCGTGCGGGCTGGTGCAGGGACAGAGGACAGGTGCGGAGGCCTGAGGAACAGAGACGAGTGCGGGGGCAGGAGGCGTGGGGGCGGCGCGGTGGCCTGGGCAGGAGCCCGGTCCCGCCGAGCGGGGCGGGGCTTGGAGAGGCCGGGGCTTCGCTCAGACGGCAGTGGGGGACGCGGAGGGTTCGCTGGGGAGAGGGTGGGTTCACTCAGGCCTCAGAAGGCTCCCTCTCCGGCTCCCTCTCAGTGCCCCCCTCGGGGTGTCGGCGGGAGAGAGGCACGGAGGCTCCCGGCCTGTCAGGCCCGGCCGGCCTGCTGTGCTCGGGGGCCGGGCTTCCTGCCCGCTGCCCGCACTGTGGCCGAGCTGCGCACGTGGTGCCTCTGTCTGCCGCCTCTGCTGGCCGCGCACGGAGTGCGGGCGCGGAGGCGCGTGCCCGCAGGACGCACGTGCCAGAGGCTCCCAGCTCCGCGACAGGGGCACGCTCGCATTTTCCCGGTCGGGCTGTCGCTGGCCCGGGAGCCCAGGCCTTTCGACGTCCTGTGGCCGGGTCCTTGGACCCGTGGTCGTGCCCTGTGCTCCCAGGGACCGGGGCGGCTCTCGGACTCCGCCCTGCCGGGGGTGTTAGCCGTTCGGATACGAAAAACACACAGAACTACGTGGAGGAGAATTTAAGAGAAAGGTTTTCTTTGTTGGCCCGAGGTGCCCCTGGGGCTGGGAAGGGGCAAGGGTCGAGACGTCCCTCTGTGGCCGATCGAAACACGGGGGACTCGCACTTGAATTCCCGGCACAGTCAGACTCTGTGGGTGCAAGGACGGAGGTTCCAGGGTTCGCGGGTCCTGGGGACGCCGGCAGCGCAGCGGGCAGAGCCGCTCTGGCATCTGTCTAGGACCTTCCCGGAGGAGCTGCCGTGGCCTCGTTTCTCCTTGTCCAGCTTTCCGTGGGCAGCGCCCCCGGCGGAGCCCGGAGACACCGTCCGCTGCGGAGGCGCACTTTCCCCACGGACACTTAACTTGAAACTTCTTCCGTCTGTCCTCTCAGCGGGAAGCCGCGTGGTAAAAATCGCGCGTCTGTCCCGCGGTCCCCAAATCCGCTTCCGACTCCGTGTTGAGTGAGGGCCGCCAGACGGACACCTGCTTATCCCGAGCTCTGGGAGCGGCGAGCGCCCTGATCTCGGATTGACCCGGTTGCGGTGCCGCGGGTGCGCACGCCCTGCGGGGCGGGAACCGCCCCCCCCTTCAGACTGCCGACATCTACACGTGACCTTTGAAGCCTCACTTCAATTTTTTCCTGGAAATCTGTGTTCTGGCACCATTTCATAGTACGTTCATTTATTCGCGTTTACATTTGCAAGGTGCACTTACATGTGCTTTCTCGCTGTGGGAAAATGAAATCTCTCAACAGTGTTCTAGAAGAATCCACGTTAGAGCGGAGCCTTCGAGGCCTCAGCTGTGACCAGGTCCCTGGCAGGGACCTTGGCTGCTCCGGTCCTGTTGGGTCCTGCCCCACTGGGACTCGGGGACATTCTTTGCTGAAATTCCAGGGCTGGCTGCAGGCCTTTGAGTAGCCCTTGCCTTTCAGAAATTTGACTCAGAACAGAGAAAAGCTGTCATTAAGAAAACTTGTTACTGTGTAACCGCAAAAGCACCCCCTGGAGAAGGTTCCGGCGATCTCTAGGGTGCCCCTCAGCCTCCGCAGTGGTGTCTCCAGGTGAGTCCACCCCGCAGGCCAGGTGCTCCCTGCGGGCTCTGTGTGGCCGCGGCGTGCTGCTGGTGCAGGGCGGCAGGGCAGCCTGGCCTTGTCCTGGGTTTAACAGACAGGCTTTAACATGTGGAGGGAGACGGTTTCTGGCTTCTGTGCGGTGGGCACTCTACGGCCTCTCGTTTGCGGGTGGTTTGTTCCAGGCGCGCAGGTGGCCAATGGGGGCGAGGACAGGGGTCCAGCCAAGAGCTCCGTCTCCGGCGGAGGCACCCTGTGCGGCAGACACTGGGACTCAGAGTGAATGTGTGGATGGAGGGCGTGGCTGTGTTCACACAAACGCGGCAAACCCGAAGCTCACAGGGAGGGGGCGGAGTCAGCACGGCTTTGGTGCTCCGAGACCAGGGACAGGACTTGAACTGTGGGTCTCCCACCAAGGACCTGTGTGGTCCGGACACTCTGAACCCCTTCTCCCCTGTGCAGTGATAGCACCGTCACAGTGTTTGTGCCTCCTCGTGTCCCTGCAAGTCTTCCTGACCCGGCGTGCCGACGCACGCGGCGCTGCCTGCTCCCAGCACGCACGCGGTGAATGTGTCCTGTGATCGCCGAGCCTCAGGCTCGAGGTGGAATGCTTTCTGGGCACTGCCGCCTTTTAACGTTTTAGAAGTTATTTTTAAATCATAGTTGATATAGAATATTGCATAGTATATAACCACAGTGGTTAGACATTTATATATGGCACATAAATTTATTTTTAAAAACTATGTATAGGAAATAATATCATCGTACTTTCTGTCTGTGACCATGTGATACTTAGTTTTTGCTGTTTTATTGTAAATAATGTTTCTTGTGAGGTGTTGATGGGATGCACAGTTTCATGTTTCACTTTTAAGGGCCGTGACCAGAAACCTGAAGGTAGAAAATCTTCCAGAAGTTCAGAATGTGCCACAAACTGTGAAGTAATTTCATAGAGTAGGCATCTGTGGATGAGCCACCGTTTGGTCACCGCAGCCTTGAGGGTGTGCCCCGGGCTCCGCGCAGGCACGGCCTCGGAGGGGGAGGAGGGGGACCTGGAGCCGGTCCCTCCCGGCCCTTCGGAGGAGCCGGTCTGACTCCAGACACGGAGGCACCATCAGCCTTTCACTCCTCCAAGGCAGATCTCTCTATGACTGGTGGACTCCGAAGCCGTGTGGGGTTTGGTTAAACGTGAGCTGATTCAGTCCTGGGGTGTTTGTCCTTCCCACGTGTGAGTCATGTGAGCCGACGGTCCCTCAGTGGGGACACCCTCTGTCCCTGTCACCGCTGTCTTCAGTAGGCCCGAGCAAGGGAACCAAGTGCCCGTGCCTAGACCATCATTGTGGGTCGGGGGACAGTGTTGGGTTAACGGGAATCGCACTGGCGTGTCTCCTCTGTGGGTTGTGACGTCCCTTCCAGGTCCCTGGCTCCTCTGTCGTTGGGAAGGAGGCTGGGGGAATTGCAAAGTGATGTGAGGGTCTCGGCTTCCAGCAGAGGTTTGTCACTGCCTGGCGTGCAGGCTGGAGAGCAGGCCGGGGAGCGGGGCTGCAGCCAGTGTCGGGGGCGCTCTCCCCAGGGCATCTTGGGGGGAAAACTCAGCTCATCCTCCCGGATCAGACTTCGGGAGGAGTGTGGGGAAGGGGGGCCGACAGAGCATTCTCCGTCGGCAGCGATCGTCTGTGCCGAGAGCGTATGGTCTGGTACTCTGTCGGCGGGCGTAAATTCAGTCTCGTTTCCCCACGTCACCGGGGGCTGGCCCAGGCCGCAGCTCCGAGTGCCGCCCTCTCCCCGGGAGCCCCTTGGAGCCTTCTGTCCCTTGTGGCAAGGACAGGTGACTGCCTGGGGACCACACCCAGTCTCGTCTGAAAAGCAAACAGCAAAGCAGGGAAAGAAGAAACCCAGGAGCTGTGATTTCTCTCAGTTTTCTGATTCCTTTTGTCTCAATATTTGCTTCAGTATAAAGTCACCAGCAGCCTGGAACTGAAGTGAGCGGGTAACAGTGCATTTGGGGGCAAATTCACGTTCCAGTGGAACAGTTATTTCCATAATTGTTTTGCTCCGGTAGAGCGGAGCGCGGTTCCCGTGGACCTTCAGGTCCTTCAGCAGCTCCCCAGAAGCGCTGTGACGTCGCAGCCCTGCCCCAGGCGTTGCTGCTCGGGGCGTCGTGAGCTCAGAGCTGACCTTGCCCCACGGCGGCGCCCCCAGCTGGCGGGGTGTCAGGGCTGAGCTTTGATCTCGTGGGCACTCACGGAAGATCTCCTCTTTCCCGCAGTCTGACAGCAATGCCAGCTTCCTCCGCGCGGCCCGAGCCGGCAATCTGGACAAGGTTGTGGAGTACCTGAAGGGAGGCATCGACATCAACACCTGCAACCAGGTAGGAGCGGGCGGGACCCCGGGGCGCCAGGCCGTCCGTGGTTTCACTGAACTTGCTGCCGTGTCAGCGACCCAGACGGCGAAAGCCCCTTCTCCCCTCGCCTCATTCCTCCTTCCCAAGCCTCAGACGTGTGTCTGGAGCTGTTACTGCTGAGAACCCAGACCAAAGGAGGCAGCTGGGTGTCCGTTCTGTCTGTGGCGTGACCCGGGCGGGCCGCCCGGAGCTGGAGTGTGGGCGGAGCCTGACGGTCTGCGTCTCGCTGAGTGTGGAGGAGTCAGCCGGACGCCGGCTTCTCTCTGCTGTGGGGCTCTGACCCACGGGATCTGGGCGTTCCAACTGCGCATGGAGAAACAAGAGGGTAGAGTTTTTAAAAACGTTCCCTTTCCCCATGATTGATTTAAAACACAGATAGAGCGCGAAGAGTTTGGAGCATCGGCTGCAGTGACGCGTTTGGAATTTTATTCCTCACATCCCCTCCACAGGGGCTTTCGGCGACGTCTGCACTTTGGAGGCACCCGGTCCCAGCGACGTGGAGAGTGTTGTGCTGTTTTGGGCTGAGGTTTCTGTGCCGTGGATTTGGGTGTCTGGTGTGCTCCCGTGCTTCGCAGACCGTGCCAAGCGTTCGTGGCACGCTCGTGTGTGTGCACGCGCACGAACGCCTGGGACGTGAGAGTCCGGGCTGGTTCTAAGGGAGCAGCGGGCCTTCCTTCGTCTTTGACGGCGCCCGTGGCAGGCGCAGGCCGCATTGCCGGTCGTGTGTCACTGCCGTGGGCCCGGAGGGGGACACGGGCTGGTGAGAGCCACACGGCGACACTCGGCCTCAGCCCCCGCTCTTGCTGTGAGCTGTCGAGTCCTTTGTCTCTGACCCAGGAGACTCACGTCTCTGCATCTCGGCTGCTTCTTGCTGCAGGACCAGCACCGGAGCCGTAGCCGGTCAGCCGTTCACCTCGCCGCGCAGACAGGACCCTGGGGCGCACGCAGCTCCTGACGCAGCCTGGAAAAGGCCCGGTTCCTCTGTCCCGACACATAGGGTCCTCCTGTCCTGCACCTGCATTTCTTACCCATCGATTTTCCATTATGAATCTTATTTGATATGTTTGCACTGTCCTTTTGAACAAATAACTTGAACTTCAGGGACATTAGTTACTATAATAGAGAAAAAATATCCAAATGTTCTATAGATGTATAAACTACCTCCAAAAATGCCAATGATACTGAATATAAAATATTTTATAATTTTAATGTTACCTTAGGTTTTTAAAAGTATATTAAATACATCCCCAAAATTTAATATCAACTCATTAACTTTCTACATTTGCTAGAGAATAGGCAATGAAGCTTTCAGTTTATTGAGGTAAAATTACCATTAAAAATGCCAGAGGGAACCCAGGGAAAGTAAAGTTAACTTCACTCAAACCACATCTACTTCACCCTAAAGTATAACAAATATATTTAATTGTATGAGAGATCTTAGTGTGTTTTTAGAAAAATAATTTCTCCGCAGTAAACACTCAGTGTGCTTTATGACCAACAACTTTTTGTGTCCTGAGAAAGCTTTTAGCTGCCTAACATGTTTTTCTCAAAGGGGCCGACTGCCTCCCGGCCCATCGCTATAAAAGGGAAGAACATTTGCTTTTGTGAGAAGGTGATGTGGGGCCAGGAGACCACACAGAGCTGAGAGACCAGAGCTCAAGGTTAAGTTCTTCCTCCACTTCCATCCAGGCATTTTAATTCAGGAAGTGACAGTTTTCTACTCTCTAGCACAAGATAAAATAATACATTCAGTCTCACGTCACTGGGATGCAACGTGAATTAAATTAGGAGACATGAAAGGGCTTTCTATGGTATACATGGTCTAATTGCAACCATGACATGTAATTCACCAAGAATCAAAAAAATTACAATCGACCTCTGCGCAAAATAGGAGACTCATTCTCCTATTGGGGGTGGGGGTGTGTCCGCCCAAGTTCACAGACACGGATGCTGAGTGGGGTCCCCGGCTTGGGGTCCCTGGGTCCGCCACCTCCCAGGGGTGAGGCTTCCTCCTGAGGTGTGTGCGCCTGCCCTTCAAATCCTACGTCTTCAAGCTCAACTCTCATTTGTGATCTACCATCGCTATTATGGAAAGAACGTTGTTTCTCCTTCGATTAGCATGCGAGGGGCTTCGAGGACCTTCTAGGCCAACGAGCACCACCCCCAGGACTGTTCCTAGGACCTCAGCTCAACCGTGGAGGGAAAGTCACTCCGGGAAACCCAGCAGTGCACGAGGTGCCGCTCTTCCCAGGGAGGTGCTGTTTTTAACGACGTGACAGCTCAGAGCTGCTGCGCCCCGTGGGGGAAGCGGAGAAGAGCCCCCCTGTTTTGCTCGTGAGCCTGGGTTTCCGGGAGCTGTGTGATGCGGGACGCAGGAGCCGGGCACCCTGTCGGATCTCAGTGGAAGGCGGCCGGGCTGCCCACGCTCCCAAAATAGCGCCTGTGTGGGTGTGCCAAGATTCCTCAAGCTGAAATTCGGATGAAAATTTCTTTCTTCATAATATGACCTCATAACTACTATAAGAGTTTCGAAATTTAATCCAAAAATACCATTTGGTTTCTAATCACTTAAAGGATATGGGAAAAAATTCAGAAATTTGACATAAGAAATATTGCTTAATAAAAAACTTCAAGTTTTCATTTTTCCTTTCCTAATGGCTACAAATCTGTTAAATTTTATTTTCTTTAAAAGATTAAATGAGTAAATTACTTGTCTGATTATCCTTTTACATTCAGAAAACAGAATACGTTTTTGCATTTGCTCCCTGTTTCTGAAACTCTTATATATTTATGCTTCTCTTATTCAGTGATAGTTCACAATCTAATGATGTCACAAAGGAAGCGACAGCCAGACATTAAAAACAGACTTCATAACTTTTCAATAAAAACGTTTACTACACGTCAGCAAACCCTCCCGAGGCTCAGACACGTCAGTGTGGATGCACTTCACGACTCCCCGCCAGGCGCTGCGCGGGGAGGGTGTCGGTAGTTGTCGTTCATCGGCCGAGTCCCAGACGTGACACTGAAGGTCAGCGGTCCCTCGGCGTCCCATCCTTGGCCGTGCCCTCCCACCTCTGTGGTGTTGGGTGCACAGCGATCGATCGGAGCCTGTGGTTCCTTCTCAGGGACAGAAGGCAGCCAACGCCCCATTGTCAAGGTCACGGACATCCCTGCACGCCCAGGCCTTCCCCAGCAGCGCCTTCATCGTCCGCTCACACGGCGGCGGCTCAGCCGCAGAGCACTTCCAGGAGTCCCGTCAAACACGGTGCTGGAATCCAGGTTCCCTCTGCCCACGTCCGTGTGGCCCTGAGCAGCCAGCGTCTCCAGGCTCCATTTCTGGGGGGGAGGAGCCAGTGGTCACAGCAGAACGGACATCCCCAGGTGGCCCCGAGGGGGCAGTTGGACGTCTGCAGGGTGCTCAGGGGAGCAGGCTTTACCGACGGGCAGCCAGTGCGGGTCCCTGCGATGACATGGCAGATGACATGGCACGGCGTGTGGAGTCTGTCCCCAGCCTCCGCCCCGGGGCACGGCCGGTTCGGGAGGGGAGGGCTGGTGGCTGAGGAGCAGGGAGTGGTAGGCGCTGTGCTGGGCGCTGCAGGGGAAGCTCTAATCGCTTCTGTTCTTCAGCGGACTGTCAGTCAAGGTCATGTGCTGAGTGTGAAGGTGGAGAGGGGAGGGGGTGGCGGAGGCTGGGGGCGTGGGCGAGCATGGCTCAGGTAGCAGTGTGGCCCCGGGCGGCACTGGGCCCCAAGGAGCACAGCCCGCTGACGTACTCGCACTGCTGCAGCCACATGTGGCCTGGGTCCCCTGGAGTTAGTTCTTTGGGACCAGACCTCCGGGTTGGCTGAGCTTGAGAAAGGCAAGCCACGGGCCAGCTGCGCAGGAAGAAGGCAACGAGGTGAAGCTCCCGCAGCGAACGCCTGCGGAGGGGGGGCTGAGCAGGCTCCCGGTGGGGCTGCAGGACTGTGCGGGTGTGCGAGGGAGTAAGTGGTGGTCCAAGGGCGGCGTGCTAGATAGTGAGGTCCTGCAGGGAGGTTGCGTTTTGGGAAATGACCAGGCCTCGAGTCCGGCCATGGGAGTGAGCGGATGAGGTGGGAAAGGGAGGAATCATCCGCTGAGAAGGAGACACCTCACAGGCTGGAGATTTGGGAAAACCACCTTCAGCTACTAGAGGAAGGGCGGGGAACCAGGACCCCAAATCTCCCCGGAGTGGGGTGCAGGCGGAGACTGCCCGGGCGTCTAGGAAATGTCATCAGAGTGAAGACCTCTCCATCCCGTCACCTCCCCTCTTTTGTGCGTCACAACAGCCGTCCGAAATGGGGTCAAGTCCAGAAAACTGAAACAGTCGCCCTGTGACGTCCGTTCCTCCCTCAGAACGACTTCTGAGAGCGTCCGCTGTTGCTTATCTGACCTGAGGGGCATCAGGTTTTCGAGGGGGCCCCACGTCTCGGGTCTCACCTCAATGGCCTTAGTTTTTTCTGCGGCCCAGAGCAGGCATGCACGCTCCTCTCCCCAGAGAGGCCCACATGTTCACACAGACACGTGTTCACACACATGCGAGCACACGCAAGTGCACGTGTGCACCAGTAGAGATGGAAGTTCCACCGAAACATAAACACTTAACGAAGTCAGCGCCTCCCACCGCAGTACAGCTTTCTTCGTTATTCTGCGTCACATTCTGAACTGTGTTGACTGATAACCTGCTTCTGCATCAGGAACCTGTGGAGACCAGCCGAAGACGCGGTGAGATCATTTGAACTGTGTCTGACAAAGATGCCGCGCCCTTTGCTTTGCGGATCCTGGGCTTCACAAAACTGATAAACCTCGATTCCACCGCAGTGCACGCTCTGCGTTCAGATCGGCCACCGCGGACGACGGGGGAGGGTGCGCTCCGGCCGCAGTTGGTACCGGGAGTGGGAACTGGGCCGGAGGTGTCTGTCTGCCCATCGGTCACTCTTGTTTTGCAGTTGCTCTTTTCTCTCTGTTGTGCAGAGGATTCGTACAAGAGTCACTCATGCTGATGGCAGAGTGAGACCGTAGTAGTTTCATGATGACCTGTGTCCCTCTCGTGAGCTCGAAGTTCCTCTCTCGACCGCCTCTTGGCTGGGGCGGCACAGACGCCGAGGGGGAGGGTGGAGGCCAGGGGCTGGTGTCCCCCCTCCTGTCCTTACTGCTGTTTGATGCGTATTTGCTCTCTACCTCCTTCTGATGTCTCCTGGGAACTCATGCATTGCAAGCGCCTCCTCCCAAGTGTTTACATTTCGCATAACCAAGGAAGTTGTGTAAGTTGGGTGCTTTTCTCACGCGCATCAGACAGACGGGAGGCCCTGGACATGTCAGGTTTGCAGAGTAGAGAAGCCACAGGTTGGAGAACGGCCACAGACAGGCAGGTGCCAGTGAACAGGTGATTGTTGGGGGTTAGTGATAAGCATTTGGGGTCCTTTGAGGACAGAGACTGCCATGTGCGCTTTGCCTCTCCCTTCGAGCCCCTTTGCCTCTCTGAACCCAAACCCCTGGAGATCAGTCTCTCTGAACAGAATAGCTTCAAGCGGATGCAGAAAGGAAGGGACCCTGGGAGACCAGAGCTGTCCCCCTCGGGCCGTCCGGTGCTCAGGGCCACCCCATCCCTCCTCGCTCTCCGCTCTGAGGCCCTGTTTCTTCTCCCGCAGAATGGACTCAACGCGCTCCACCTGGCGGCCAAGGAGGGGCACGTGGGGCTGGTGCAGGAGCTGCTGGGCAGGGGCTCGGCCGTGGACTCCGCCACCAAGGTAGGCCCGTGCCGGGGCGGCCTCGGCTCCTTGCCCGGCCTGTGCGTTTCGGGGTTTGCCGCAACGCCGGCATTCTTAACGCGGCAGAGCCGAAATCGGAGCCCTCGCAGCTCAGCTTTGCAAAGCGTGGGTGGTTGCGTGTGGGAAGTAGCAGGTGTGGCACTGCATGCTGTCCACCTCGTTTCCAGTGTTTTGGCTCCTTCCTTTGACTCACCTGAAGTCCACGTTAGTATAACTCTCTGTAGTCACAGACAGTGGCACCTGTTTTCCTAAGGTTAACTCGTTTTTAAAAAAAATACATATGGATGTAGTAGACATCTGAATGAAGATGAAGAAATAATTTTCATGCTGTAATTAAAGTGTTGTATTTTTTAATGTACTCACTGAACCTGATAAGAGAATATACAGACTCCTTTGTACTCTAATGGAAAAGAGACTTTGGATCATGGATTGAATGATTACGATAAAATGAGACTTTGTCACTGTTATGTGTTGGTAAAGAAATTAGGCTCATTTTTAGAGATGTACACTAAAAACTTGCTTCCTCATTGATTCTGCTTTTGCTGGGATGTATTTGAACCTTGCCCTTGGGGAGTCATTTCAGAAACAACAGATGCTTTTAAAAATACCATTAGAGTGACAAATCTTTGTCTTCAGAAGGTGAACTTTTAATTTAGAAGAAAACAGTAGCCAATCAGAATCAAGCCTGCTGCCCCTCGGCTGGACTGTGCTCATCCATGGTTGTGGGGGGTGCAGTGAGAGGTTAGGGAGAGGGGTAGGGTGACGGGCAGGGTGAGGGTTGGCACTCAGGCCTCCAGCCGGGGTGTTGGTCTAACCAGAGACAGACAGACACGGCAGTGGTGTAAATTAGGGGCGGGGCCAGTCAGCCTGGACTCGCACTGCCTCACGTGTGAACAGCCAAAAGGTAGACCGGCCGTGCTCACAGCGTGGCTCACAGCGTGGCTCACAGCGTGGCTCACGGCGTGGCACACAGCAATTCTAGTGGAAACTGAAAAACAAAACAGACTCTCTGGCAATTCCAAAGAAGTTCACATATTAGTTCACTGTATTTAATCAATTCCTTACTTTGGACATAAAGAGAGAATACGCATTTTTATTAACGAGTCTCTTGACCCCATCAAATAAATGTTAAGCACACATTCAAAGACTCCAAAGACTATCATTTTGAGTGTGTATCAAATTATTTACTTCCCCTGAGTTGCCCATATTAACGTAATGCATTCATTAAACCACACACTCTTGGATTGCTTAAGTGTTGATATCATCTTCCTTTTCTCCTTTCCTCTAAGCTCTACTGATATTTTAAAATACAGGCGCCCTTCCAATCCTAGATAACCGTTTAGAACTTTAGATTCAGAACAGACCCTCACTCAGTGAGGAGGCAGCTGAGCCCACACAGCAGCACCGAGCGGCTGTCCGAGCTCAGTCTGTCTGTCCTTCCCGAGGCACCGGCTGGGGGCAGAGAGTTCAGGGCCGCGGTGGGGACGTCCGTGTCTGGGCCGTAAAACGACCCTCCCCACGGTCGGCTGCTGCCTTGACAGAACGACAGGTCCTACCCACCTGAAACAACCAGCCACAGGAAACGCGCCTGCACAGGTTGATTCCTGCAAAATCGGGGAACCAGTAACGTTTTCTCTCGTTTCTTCAAACAGAAGGGGAACACGGCTCTTCACATCGCCTCTCTGGCCGGACAGGCGGAGGTCGTCAAGGTCCTGGTCAAGGAAGGAGCCAACATTAACGCCCAGTCCCAGGTACGCGTTCCGCTGTGTCTCGTGGGAGCGGGGCCCAGTCAGAGCGGCGCTGGGAGGGGCTGGGGCCGCGCCGCCCGCCGCTGGTGGGCGGAGACACGGCCTGCGCACGCCTCAGCCATCTGTTCTGGCCACGTTATTTCACTGGCCTGCGCTGTGACATCTCCCTTTTTCGGTGTGTCTGGATCTCCCCGTGGATGTGACGGAGACTTTGACAGGTGCCCAGCCTGCCGTCTTATCTTCAGGAGCATCGAAGAGAAGACAGTGTTTTTTCCAGAAGGAGAGTGACATCTGTGCAATATGAATTTTTCATGCAAGTTCGGTGTCGCTCTATGAAAGCTTTTTCCCTCCTTCGGTTTTGAGACTCCCAGGCGGTGAACGCCCCAGCGGCAGGTGTGCTGAGAGGTGGGGGCCCCACTGTGTGGCCACGTCACTCGGCCACGCGGGCTTCGTGGAGCCCCCAGGGAAACAGGAAGCCACAGTCCGCTGGAGATGCAGGCCTGCTTTTCTCGAGCCCTGCGCGTGCCGGACGCCCCGCCCGATGCCCCGCCCGACGCCCCGCCCTGTGTCCCTCCGACCCCGGCGATGCCACCCCAGACGCAGGCTTGCCCGTCTCTCACACAAACATGCGTCGGCGTTCCCGGCAGGAGCTTTCAGGTTCTCAGACCAGCACCACTAACGCCCTTCGCAAGGTTGCTGACACTGAATTATCCTCCCGGGGTTTTCGGGGTGCGTACGCCCAGCACGTGCGGCGATCAGCCCGGGCTGGGGCGCGGCTTCCTGGAGTCTCGTTGTCATTGGCTGGTGCCTGCCCTCGGTGGCGGGTGGTGGGAGCCGGGCCCCGCAGAGCAGGAAGCGTGAGCAGTTGGCCGGCACGCCCACCGCGCGTCCTTGGCTCTGGGCACAAACCCGCGGCGGAACGTTCTGTTCTGCCCCCACACACGTGTGTTAAGTGGGAGTCACACTCACAGAGCCCGAGAAGAGGTTTTGTGTCCGGCTCTTTCCCTCCAGCTGTACACGCATGGTGTTTTCCTCAGTAAGGTTCTCGGTTTTTTAAATTGGGGAAATTACTATTTTAACTCCGAGTCTCCGAGGCCAGGATGAAGGCGCGTGCCGGCATCTGACCAGGGTGAGAAAGACGTCAGGACACGCTGCCTTCGGGCTGAAAACCACAGTGTCGGCGGGAGCATCTGCGTGCTCCGCGCGAGCTGGACAGGCGAGTGTCTCCGCTCTGCGCTCTCCCAGGAGCCTGGAGAAATGACGCCAATTTTGCACAGAACGGAATTCCATCTCCTATTCCAGTGCAATCCCAGCAGTAAAATTGCTTGTCTGGTAAATACACACACATAACTGAAAAGCAGGATAGTTTCTTAATTTGAAATAAAATAAAGCACCTTTTTAGTTTTGAGTTATAACTAATACGCGTACATTTTGTCCTTGCTCTCATGTCTGGGGACAGGCGGCGTGGAAAGGCTGGGGACTAGCCGTCGTTTTGTCCCAGAACTTGGAGGAATTAGGCTGGACACCGTCGCACCTAGCTCTCGGTGTATCTGTCTCCTTTCGTTCTAATCCCTTCCCAAGCCTGCCCAGGGCTAGTGTCGCTGCACTTTGAAGGAGCCGCGTTTGCAGTGCGTCAGCGGGCGGGAGAAGGGTGAGCAGCGCTGGAGCGTGTGCATGGGCCTCCTTGTCCCTCCCCCGAGCGGCCCCGGAGGACCGGCCCCTCCTGCAGCGACGGGCCATTGCCCCTGCTCCGCCTCCACCTCGGCCTCGGACTCGGCCCTCACCGCGCCGGGTCCCCTCCTCCACCAGGACCCCGGTGACACCCCACCCTCGGGGAGACCGCACCACGGTGCTGCCTGCAGGCAGGGCCCACAGACAAAACACAAGGGGGAACAGTGCACTGAGCCCGGTTTGGGACAGAAACTATTGCAAGTGCCCCCGACCCAGCAGGAACAGTGAGGGCGGCCGCTGGGAACTGATGACGCGGCTGCGCTCGCTTTCTCTTCTCTTTGTTACTTTATTTTATTTGTTGATTTTCCCACCACTGTTCACACTCGGTGTCACCTGCACCAGTCTCACATGTGCAGCCACAGGCTGAAACGGCGCGCCCTCTGCAGACCGAGCTAGCTCTCAGTTCAACTTATAGATAATTTGTTTAATTCATTTTTTCAGCTTTGTTGAGGTATAACTGACAAAAATTGCGAGACATTTAACACAACAGCATCACGATCTGATATACACGTCCCTTCTGCAAGGATTCCCCACATCGAGCGGCTGAGCACGCCTCTTGCCTTGTCTTCCTGGCGAGAATGGGGGAGGAGGCGCTGCCCCCTCAGCCCACCCGCGTCACACGGCGCAGCGTCCGACCCCAGCCGCACTCAGCCCTCGGCCGCGAGTCTGTGCTTCTTTGCCAGCCTCCCCCACCCGCACCCCTGGCCTGGGACACTGGGCTGCTCTCCGTTCCTACGAGCTCAGACCGTTCGTGCACTTCTAGATTCCGCACGCACGTGGTCTCGGCGCGTCTCTGCCCCTCGCTGGTTTGTGTCCCTTAGTGTCCGGCCCTCCAGAGACCTGCCTTGTGTCGGATCTGCGCCTGGACTCACTTACCTGTACAACGGGAGTCGTCACAGTCCACGAAATTTGGGCTGAGTGTGAGGATCGAAGGAGACTGTGCACTGTTGGTGGCCACGCTGCGGGCTGCCATCAGCCACCTTGGACCAGACCTGCTGTCCCCCACTGAGCAGCTTGTAATCGCATCAGGACAGATGGGTTCTGACGCTGCTCCCTCGGCAGCCTGAGTCTGCCCAGGCGTGACTTAGTGCGCACCCCCCGCCGCATCCCAGGGAAAGAGGAGGACCCCGTGCAAGGGCAGGGGCTGTGCCTGGTGAGCACACTCTCGGCGTGGCCCCCGGCGACTGGGACAGCTGGCCGCCTGGAAGCAGGCCACCCCGTCTCAGTAGCCATGACCCTGGTGTGGGGGGCAGCCAGGCTCCAGGATGCTCTTGTGGCGCGTCAGCCTCCTCAGGCGTTTCTGGCTGCATTTGTAAGCCAGCCCATCCAGGCAGGGCCATCAGAACATAGTTTTGTTTGCAGTCTGATTTTTAATGGGAAATAAGGACGGGGTGGGCCCTACGTATGTCCCGTATGGACGACCTTTGAGGAGTGACATCTTCCCTCACAATCATCCAGGTCCAAATGGTGGCTTTTCTGTTCAGAGAGCAAGAACTCTGCGCACCGAGGTCCCTTTGCGCAGAGTGTGGCTGCAGGTGCCTCGCGGTTGGAGTCGGGCAGCCTCGGCCTCAGAGGGGCCGCCCGCCGTCTGCAGGACAGGGGGCTGTGCCTGGCCCCTCCAGGTGCTGCTTGGAGTTTGTCCCTCCGGCTGCCGATTCTCCCAGCTCCTCCGAGGAACAGCCTCAGCGAGAGGACGCCCTGCCTTCTCTGTCCCTCGGGTGAACTCGAGATCCTCCATGGCGGTCAGCAAGGGTTCTTTTTTCAAAACTGTGCTGACTCTCTTTGCCTGTCGCACTTCCCTTGTTTCTGCGGCGGCCAGGACCCAGCGTCCTCTTCGGGCTCCTCCAGGCTCCGCCTGTCTTCGGTTTTCCGAGGCCGACACCGTCCCCACCTGCCTGCGGACCGCCCCCGGACTGTCGGTGCAGGTTTTAACTGCACGTGTGTGTGAGTCCTGGCAAATGTGCGTGTGCTTCAAGGGCGAGATTACAAACAAATACCCTGAAGCACACGAGTGTGGGCACGTGACCGATGGTCCCACGTGTCATCTACGTGAGCTTTCGGACCGCTACACGGACAGGGTTCATTCTTCGGGGTTCTGTCTCGGCAAGTTGTGAACTAGAAGGTGTAAGCAGCTGTTCGAGGCTGAGGGCACCGTGTGGGGCTGGTGATTTTAGGGCCTGTTCCCTTCCTGGCCCCCCCAGTGCCTGCTCCGACCGCCCCGCCGCCTCCGATGTCGCTCCGAGGGGCTCGGCTGGCCCCAAGGCTACCCGCGCGGGGGCCACGCGCCGTGGCCAGGCCTCGGGCCCTTCAGCTGTCGCTGCGTCTCGCAGCCTTTGCTGAGTCTGTGCACCTGCTGTCGCCGGGACAGGAGACAGGACCTTGCTTGGCCCCCAAACTGTTCGCCTCAGACTGGAGGAGGGAAGAGCATGGGGTTGACCACTGTCGAGTAACTGAGGAAACTCAAGCAAGTATCTGGGAATAGAACAAAAGGAAACTTTTACTTTGGGAAATTAGGAAAAAATGTTTGAACCCAGCGGGTGAGTTTGTGTGTCTTCACCGCTCGAGGGTGTGTCTCAGTGTTTGACCCGGTGTGCAAAAATGCCCCCCCCAGGAAAGGGCAGAAACGACTCTCGTGGCCGAGGACAGCGGGAGGGAACTTCTCGTTATTAGACACGGGGGCTCCCCGCTGCGGGGGCTCCCCTTCTGTGTTTGCTGACGCAGCACAGGCTGCAGGGCTCGGCCGTCACAGGGTGGAGAGAAGGCGGCTTTGGGTGAGCAGGTCCGGACGAGCCGTGAGCGTCTGGACGTGTCGGGTGTGTTTTCAAAGGCTCGAGCCAGCATTTCGTTTTCTCAGAGGCAGTTGGGCAGAAAGAAGAGACCTGGTGGTTAATCATTAATTAACAATGTCTGCTTGTTGTTTTTTGGTGTAATGTGAGAGAGAAGTAAAATAATTACAACTTATTTTGAGTATTTTAATCCGGAGAGTCAAAATTCTTTGATCCTTAGTGTATTGATGCAACCTCAAAATAATAGAACGGCGAGGAATTAAATTATAACTGTGGCTTAATTCCAAACAGTGGTTTCAGGGTCATGAACTTCACCCACTGGGAGGAAGTAGAAGCCCCCACAGTCGCTGTTATCGACCCCATTTTCTCAGCGTCACGGACTTGCCCGCTGAGCACGGTCTTTTGCTTCTGGGGGCGACACGCTGCCTCTTGCTTCCCAGTGACTGGGTCATGTATGAGGTCACCCGGAACACACATTTTTAAAGCGTTTGCTCTACATGCCAAGCAAACTGTACTACATACTGAAGCTCTGAACCATAGGTTTTCTAGCAATTTGAAAGTCTAGAAAAATTTATTTAAAGAAAATTATCAGGGAATTAATTTCTGCTCAATTTTACTATTAAAATGTTCTTAACTGTATGTTAAAGTTTTATCTCCGATATGGAGACATTTTCATGGCTTCAATAGAGAATAATTAGGGCACAATATCTGCAAATTTGATTTTAGTTTTTTAAAAATTATTTATTGCATATACACTATAAAAGCATCTATATAATTATTATAAAATTTTATGTGATATAGTGAGAAAATGCTTCATGCAGGGATAAATGAAGCACTAACAGCTTAAATAGTCAGCATTATATGTGCAAAAACAGCAGTGGAAGGAAACCTACCACTTACCACCTTATTCTGTGTGCCATTCACACAGAAAACGTGATTTTAAAGCCTCATCACTTGGAAGAACAAATGTTTCCTGAAAATGACCCACTTGCTTTTTTGTAGTTTAACTTCGTTCTTAAAAATCTGTTTCATGTTTTTTCTGCTGATGTGCCTCAGGGTTACTCTGGTCTCTGTGCATCACTTTGTGATACACCAAATTTCCTGGAAAAGGCTTTATTTTTAACTACTGTATTTTGCTGTGTATAATGTGCTCCCATGTTTTCAGCCCAAACTTTCAGGGGAAAAAATCTCACATTTTAATTTTTAATTCAATTTTTTTTACTTATTTATATGTAGAAACAAAACCGATGATCATATTCCAGGGTATTATTTTGCATGCAGATATTGTTATTGCTTTCTAGATTTACACTTCCAACACATACACATAAAAAAGAATTAAAAACATTTATATAGATATGGAATTAGTATTACCCAAGTAAAATACAAACCTTATTTTTCCCTCAAAAATTTGGGCAAAAGCGCATTATACACACAAAATGCGGTAATTTGACAGTATAAGGTCTATTTTAGTGTGGCTGTCTGTTCAGTTAGGGTGCCTTCAGTTGCAAGCAAGCAAAACCGACTCCGACTTAGTTAAGTAGACAGGGACGTTCTTGGCGCGTGTGACGTCCAAACAGGCCAGCTAAGCTCCACTGTGTTTAGGAAGATTAGTTCAGGGGGAGGCACAGGGTGCACCAGGGTGCGCCAGGGTGCGCAACTTGAAATATGGAGAAGGGTTCGCGTGTTTTCCCTGAGATGTGTCCACCAGGAGCCACAGGGGACTGTGGGAGAGGTGGTGGGGATGCCGTATTTTCAGCCGTGTTGCTGGACACCAGCCACACCCAGAGGTACAGATTGCTATCCACCTTGCTGCTCAAGCACGAGGCACGCAGGTGCAGCCGGAAGGGCTGGAGGCTCAGAACGAGTTCCCCAGTTCCCGGCGGCTCCGGTCCCAGCGCCTAGGTCTCTCAGGGCTGGAGTGGCGTGCGGAGACGTCGCCTAAAGGCTCTGGGCAGACAGGGTTAAAAAACAAATGGGGAGGGCGTAGCCTCTCCTCTCTTTGCGACCATCACCCTCAACTTCTCGCCTCTGGGAGTGAAAGCCAGAGGAATCCTCGTGTCCGTGTCCGAGGGAGCGCCGGCTGGCGGCCATCCGGCCAGCCACACCACCCGCCGCGGCCGCCAGTCAGCCCAGCTCCACGCGGGCCGGCGGCTTTGCAGGGAACCGAGGCTCTGCTCTGACGTCCGGGGCTTGGAGGCGGCGAAGGAGCGCGAGCTGGGCGTCCTTTGGGTTCAGCCCCATCATTGCATCACTCGGGGGTGTGGTCCCTGGGGAACGGCCACAGTCGTGTCTGGTAGGTGGCCCGAATGGCGGAGTTGTGACAAACCCCCATAAACTGAATCTCCCTGGGAAGATGCAGAACACGAATCACTGTGATGTTATCGAACAGGAGTGGCTGATCCTTTAAAGGGGACCTTTGGCGAGAAGGAGGTGGTGGAAATAACTCACAGCATCGTAACCTGGCAAAGAAGCGTCAAACGCACATCATCGGAGAAACTGCGGTGTTTTAATGAACAAAATGCCTTGGTAGCTACCAAGCAAGTGTCTAGCTGTGTCTTGTGTTCCTTCGCCCTAAGCATCCCCGCAGAGCAGCCAGAATAGTCTATTTTGTGACTGTAATTAGGACCCATTGGGTTTCTACATCCTTTGCAGCTGTGTGCTTATAATATATTTAGGGAAGTAAATTTGAATCATCCTGACCTCAGAGCGGGGGGTAACTTTGGGGCGCTCCCCAAGGCTGGTTCAGAGGAAGACGACGCGTGGGGCCCGCACGGTGACCAGGGCAGTGACCCCGCAGTGCCGCCGCTCGGGGGACGCACCTGCAGAGCAGTTCTGCTCAGGGGCCTGAATCTGGACCTGACCTTCCTGTGGAAACAGGCTTGCCCTGGTCCGGGGGGCTCGGTGGGTGAGAGTGCCATCCCGCAGAGTCCGGTCCCGGGTGTGATCCCCCGTCAGGACACATGCCCAGGTTGTGGGTTCGACCCCCAGTCGGGGTCAATGTTTGTCTCTCACATCGATGCTTCTCTCTCCCTCCTTTCCTCCCTCCCTCCCTTCCTCTCTCTTTCATCAATAAACATATCCTTGGGCAAGGATTTTTTTAAAAATTTAAACCTGGCTACTTCATTCAGAACATTGAAGTACGGATTTTTAATTTTTTTATCGGATTTGCAATCGCTATTGGCCTGTTGGGGAGTGAGTAGCAATTTATGCCTTTGAGGGTGCAGTGAGTAGGCTGTGTGCATCCAAGATGATGGTGGTCTGTTTAGATAGCCTGTGGTTGGTAGATGCAGAGGATGGCATAGAAATACTGTTGTACGCATTCACCACATGTGGCAAGATTTCTGTGTATCCTGGAACACATAGACATTAAGACACTGCGCATCTCTGGTGTAACAAGTGTTGGGAGCTGAGAGACGTGCGGAGATGAAGACGGGGAGAAGGAAGCTCTTCTCCCTTTACGAGTGGCGTGGGGGACGGGCTCACCCGCACGTGTCCGGTTCTGCGGGCGTGAAGACGTGTTTCGCTCTCTGGTGCAGAGCACCGTCTGGGCTGCGCCACTCCACTGCCTTGTCCCCTCCTCGCCGTGTGTGCGCCCCTCCCTGGTTCAGGTGGCACCGAGGAATGACTGAGCACGTCTTTTTATCGCTTGTCCTCAGAACGGCTTCACCCCTCTGTACATGGCCGCGCAGGAGAACCACATCGACGTCGTGAAGTACCTGCTGGAAAATGGCGCCAACCAGAGCACCGCCACCGAGGTGAGCAGCCGGCGGGACGTCCGTGATCTCAGCTCCTCGGCCTCCCGGTGCAGCCGGCGGGACGTCCTTGCCTCGTCCCAACCACGCAGGCGAGGACGAGGCTGCCACGGCCTGGAGCGGTGGCTGCGTGCCAGTCACGAGCCTGCGCTTCGACTGGGGTCACGCCACGGGATTCTTAGCTGAAATCCCGCCCATCGGCGGGCTGTTCTCTCCTCCGGCCCAGAGCGCGTCCCTGGTGCCGGAGTTCCAACTTCGGGCTGCCTCTCATCTTGCAATGCTGCGTGCTTTACGCTTCCATTCTGCTAAGAAATAGGTTTATTTAAAACTCAGTCCTTATCTGAGAATTCCCTTCTCACTGTGGCAGCGCACACACGATAGGGAGCTGTTGATGGAGATGGTTTCCCCAGAGGTCTACAGCAGCGACTTTCAGCCGGCGTGCCGCGAGGGTTTTTAAAGCTCGTGGTGCCTGACTATCGAGTCAGGGGCACGGGCCTCTTTCCCCCGAGGTTGTCAAATAAAAATTGACAGCAGCCCACGCAGCTGTGGCTTCCCAGTGTGAAGGGTCAGAGTTATGCTTGTTTCTTGTCACACCGGCAAACCAAGTGTTTTCGGTGTGCTGCGGGAGGTCAGCGGTCAGCCCGTGTGCCGTGAGAGGAGAGAGGCTGGGAACCGCGGCTCCGCGGGTGGGTTGGAAGAAGGTGTTTCATGCAGATGGAACCCCAAAGAAAGCTGGGGTCGCTGCACCGTGCCAGACAAAACAGGCCTTAAAGCAGAGCTGCAGTAAAGGCCGAGATGGCTATTCCCTAATGTGAGGGGTCGGCCCAGCGAGAAGCAGCAACATTTAAAGACACTTAGGCGCCCGGCGTGGGGGCCCCTGAACGTGTCCTGAACATAGCAGCTCTAAAGGGAGCTGCAGCGCCGGCCGAGGGAGTCGGGCACCGACGACCCTCCCGGTGGGAGGCCGGCCCTGGTCCCCGGGGGACCGGCTGTAATCCCCGCCGGCCTTCGCAGATGGCCCGTCCTTCCGCTCCGCCTGCCCGTCCAGGCCTTGCCGAGCCCCAGGCGCCCACGGGTCAGGGAAGGGTCTCCTCTGCTCCCGCAGGACGGCTTCACGCCGCTGGCGGTGGCCCTGCAGCAAGGACACGACCAGGCCGTGGCCGTCCTGCTGGAGAACGACACCAAGGGCAAGGTGCGGCTGCCGGCGCTGCACATCGCCGCCCGCAAGGACGACACCAAGTCGGCCGCCCTGCTGCTGCAGAACGACCACAACGCCGACGTGCAGTCCAAGGTGAGGCCGGGCGCCGGGCGGGCGGGCCCTGCGGGCGCAGGCCGGTTCCCCGCGGGGGAGGTTCGGGGGAGGGCCCGCCAGGCACAGCGCAGGAGGGTGAGCAGGTGCCGTCTGGACAAGGGGCCGGCCTTAGAAGCCTGCCTGTTCACCCCGTCCCTAGTAAACACTAGTGACGACAGCGCAGAGAGACGGCCCGAGGTGTGGCCCTCGGGGCGGGTCTGGCTGGGCGGGCGGGCGGGCAGCCTGTCTCCGTGCTCTGCTCCGTGTAACGTCTGCCTCTTCTCTCCGCACAACCGCCTCAGATGATGGTGAATAGGACGACCGAGGTACAGTATCTGCCCTCCCCGCACACGCCCGCCTTGACTTGGTTTTATGTTGTTAGTTTTTTGTTCCATTAGAACAAATGCGCACTAATTCCCGCTAGTGATTGGGACTTCCATTATTAGGAAATTAGCTTGGAAACTCTCCCCATAATTAAGGGGAATGGATAATTCAAATGCAGCCTGTTGGAAGCGTTATTTATCAGTGAAACTACGTAAGTAGCTCACGAGAGAGGAGTGTGGAACGAAACTGTTGGCGTGTTCGTGCCAAGTGAGCGACACGCTTACGAGTGCCCCCGGGCTGTGACCCCTCGTAACGGGGGTCCTCAGGGTCAAGGTCAGCACAGCCCAGTGGGGGAGGTTTGTCCGCCCCCCGCCCCCTCCTGCGTCCCCTCACAGCTGCCCGTGTCGGTGACGTTGTCTCACATGTGCATGGCCAGTGACAAGTGTGACTGTGCCTGAGCATACCGAGGGTCTCACAGTCCTCGTCATCAGGTCATCCATTTTCCACAAGCCAAATCGGGCCTCACCGATTGACACGGGCCTTTAGTGTGTGCGTGTGCCCTGGGTGTGTCACGACCCAGACGCGAGGGAGGTGCCCGCTCAGGAGCCACTCTCACCGAGGCTGGCTGCTCGTGGGCACTGGGCGGCGGAGCCGGCGCTGGCACTGGTATTCGCTGAGCACCATGCATTCTGGAGCCCTGTTGGTTCACAGCGGCCACTGAGACGTGACTCTGTCTGCACCATCCCCACCCTTTCTCCAGCTGCCTCTCGTTCGGGGGTTTTGTTCCACACTCCACTCTCTGACACTCAGGTCGGAGATTTCAGACAGGGGGCCGTCTGCTTGGTGAAGTTGCTCAAGACTGAAACCGTACAGATCGGTATCTTAGTGCCCGGTTTAATGCCTTTAATTTTTTAGGTGATTTTTGGTGACTCAGACACATTTTTGAAAACAACATTGGCTCTAAGCGTTGCGTTGAGAGCAGCAGTTCGGTAGGGTGGTACCAAGTCACACACTGTTCCTTCAGGACCCCGGGTGACAGGAGCCCGTCCGTGCAGGACCCGCGGGAGGGAGCCCAGCCCCCATCTCCGGCGGGCTTCCTCCCGGCGCCAGGTCAGCCCTCGTGGCCGGCAGGGAGGCAAGGACTTGGTTTATTTTTGCACACACGAAAGTAACAGTACTCCACGCGAATATTTTGAAAAAGATTCATCAGCGTTTGCTGTGTTTTTGTGTAATTACGCTGTGACCTGAATCACAGACACACATTCAGGACACGCCTGGGTGACAAGAACGATGAAGATAAAAATGAAAAACACACGATTATTTCCTAAATCATAACAATTTGATGTTCTGTAACACAAGCCAGGTTGTAGACTGATTCTTTCCCTCTACTTTGACATGAATATTTGGCATCAAGTGGACGCAAAGTAAAAATACTCCGACCTCAGAGTGGGGGTGGGGTGGAGAGTCACTGTTACTGCTTCGTGTCTGCAGTCTCTGCCGTCGGAAATCGGCTGCAGCCAGCGTGGCTGGTGGCGCAGAGGAAGGGCTTCTGTCACCGGGGGAGCTGAGTTGTGATTCGGATAGTATTTCTGAAAGGCAGCACACACTGACCACGACACAGTTCACTTCAGATAAAGGAGAGCCGACCAGAATGAGCTCGCAGCTGCAGGACCCAGCCCCGTCTCCCGGGGGCGGCCCTGGGTGTCTCTGGTCTTTTACTACGTGAGGGAACTGCGGGAATTGCAAAGCAAGGATGAGACTGCTTTGTGCTCCTCAGTAATAGAAATTACTAGGCTTGCGTTGTGAAAATGGCAAACCTTCCTTACTGAGCTTTCGTCAGAAAAAGAAATGAAAGAAAATACACTTTTTTTCCATTTAAGAGTTTGAGATTCATTTTTAAACATTCTGAGGGTAACGGTTCCTAATGCCCATACAACTGATTTAACCTGCCGATTTTATTTTATAGCCATCTTATTTTATTTTATTTTGGATAAAATTTGTTTTAAATAACATGCAAAGTCAGGTGCAACTAATTTTTTTGAAATTTTGTATTCACATTGATGCCGAGTGTGCTGGTTAATTTTTTTTTAACTTTTCCGTCTAACAACGCAGTCCGACAGCCCCGTGGGGACAGAGGTGGACATTGCGCCGGCGTGTCCGTGTGGACGGACTGGCCCACCTCAGTGTCTTCCAGAGACACCGCGCCAACCTCTGCTGTTCATCCGTTTTTAAAAGCATCAATTTTGAGTTTCTCTCTGGAGAAAACATCTTTATTCATAGTTACATTATTCTCATGGCTGAAGCCTTATGTTGTTCAATCATACTGTTTCTCTGTAACGCTACAGCAACTCAAGAAACCTGGTTTTGTTTACGTAGCAACTCTCGTAAATGGATACATTTAAGGACATGAGAAATAACGCCAGGAAATGTCGGAGCCTCACTCACCCGTGCACAGACCCGGCTACTTACCCCCCACGGCACTGAGTGTGGGTCTCGTTACGGCGTCTGTTGCCTGGGCCGTGTGGCTACCGTGTCAGGGAGACAGAGTCCCCGTGTGCCTTTGTCCCCGACCCTGTGACTCAGGCCTGTGGAAGGGACGCTTTACCCACGTGTCCCTTTGCTTCCTGCAGAGCGGCTTCACCCCCCTGCACATCGCCGCCCACTACGGGAACGTCAACGTGGCCACCCTGCTCCTCAACCGCGGCGCCGCGGTGGACTTCACGGCCAGGGTACGCGTGCGGCGGCCCGCTGCAGACGGCGCCGAGGTGACGGGGAGGGCGGGGGCGCGGGTCCTCTCCCCTCCCTGCGTCTGTGCGGAGAGGACACTGTCACAGCCCAACACGTGAGCAGTGAGAACGTGCGAGTTCACACCCCCACCGATCATGTAGTCACACACACGAATCATGTATCCACACGCAGGAATCGTGCGTTCAGACATGCACAGGCCATGCATTCACACACAAATCATGTGTGCACACACAAATAATGTATCCACACATATAAATCATGTGCGTGCACACAGATCATGCGCCCACACATGTGAAACGTGTACACGCACAAGTCCTGCACTCACACATGAATTGTGTGTTTCCACACGAATCATGTATTTGCACGTATGAACCATGTATTCACATGTGTGAATCATGTATTTACATATGAGTCATGTGTTCACAGACAGGTCATGCATTCACGCATGCAAGACATGTATTCACACATGCACAAATCATCTGTAACAGTTAAGGAGGATCTTAATTCAGACACCCATGTGAGCAGTTAGATGTAAAAACCACACCATGAATCATGAACAAGCAGCTTCAAGTCAGTAAATACTCAAACTGTTAAACCGTTTGGTATAAAATGTGTCAGGACATTTATCCAAAGTCTTCGCAAAGGCCGTTGGGGACACAGTTTGACAGGGATTTTTTTTAATGAATTGCGAATTTGCTTGTATAAATTGTATGTATAATTATAGTTACATATAATTATATTATATAAAGTATACATAAGAGTCTCAGTGAAACACGTCAGAGGCGCCCTGTGGCGTCCTGCGTTGGAGGGATTCCCTACGTGACAGCTGCGAAACGCGGTGACACGAGGGAGGGCGTGGGGGCGCCCACGCACAGCGGCAGCATGAGAGCCCGCTGACCCCGGCGCGTGCAGCGGGGACACGGAGTGAGGACGGAGGCGAGCCCGGGGCTGTGGGGGGGGGACGTGGACCCCCTCCCCGCCGTGGTGCCAGAGTGACCGCGGTGGGACGTTTCTGCCCCGGAGCCCACAGGCTGGGCAGGAACGGGGCGGCTTCGACGAGAGGCAAGACGCAGCTCCTGCAGCTGGGGGCTGCAGTGCGAGGTCTGGCCAACAGTGTCCGCCAGCTTCCGGGAAACCCAGTCAACGTGACCGCCGTTCCGTCTGCGCTCCACCTCCAGAGGCTGAAGGAGAGGAAGGCGAGAGCTTACACCCACGTCCGGGACGGAATGGGTCCCACACCGACAGCGCAAGACACACTGGTGATTATACGAGACTGGGACGCAATGGTAGGGAATACAGCGGAATCCGGTGCCGGGAAATTGGGACGAGGGCTCCGGCACGTAGCAGACCAGCATGCGGGGTTCTGCAAAGCCAACAACGTGCAGATTTGTACAGACAGACGTAAGTGACCGAGAACCAGAACAGCCGTGCACTGAAACTGGAAACATGATCAGGGAGAATGCGCACAGACAATGAATGCTGCGGTGAAAAGGAGAGCAAACTGTGCATGGCGGACAGAGCGGGGAGGGGGAAATACGCATGGAAGACACACCAGTCACTGCAGCTCCGCCGGTGACCCCACCTCCCTGGCAGAAAGGAGCCAGGATTGAAACGACTTCTGACGAGAGCTCAAGGAGAAGGTGGCAAAGCAGGACTGCGTCTGGCCCTCAGGAAAATGGAAATCATGGCTGCAGAAAAAACGCACAACTTCAACACCGACGACGAGGATGCCCAAACTGTGAAAGCCTGGGCTGACCTTGGTTCGGTCCTCAGTTCAAGTGCAGACGGCAGCCAAGGCGTCAGGAGCAGGAGCAGGCTGAGACTCGAAGGGCAGCAGTGGGGGAATCAGGAGAGGTCACCAGGGGCCCAGACGTGTCCTTAGAGACCAAGGCTGGGACCGCCCACCCCTCCTCTTCCCAGTTACTACGTGCAGATGGGAGAGTCAGACAGTGAAGAAGGCTGATAGGAAACAGAGGTTCATTTGCAGTAGGGTGTTGGAAACCCGGAACCCCCAGAAAAATAAACCAGTGGGTCCCAGACAAACAAGCCTGAAATGTCACTGTGGCAGATGACGGACTGCAGCTGTCCTGCTGGGCACCTCGTGAGCAGGCGGGGCCCTTCGGGGAAGACAGTGATGCCGGGGACAGAGCACCGCAGGGAGAGAGGGGACCCCGTGTGGGATGGACTCACTCCGAAAGAAGCCACAGGCTGAGTCTCCGGGGCTGAGCGGGGCTGTGAGGACAGGACCCTGGGCATGTCACCAGTTCGTGGGGTCACCTGGAGTCAGGGCGACTCAGTGGCACAGGGCACACACATACATAACATGAATAAGTAAATGAGATATTTGGACATTTGCAAAATTATGACACAAAGGATCAGGTATATATATCCTCACCGTAATGATGCTGAAGGATAGCCAATAAAATTACCGTAATTCACACATACCGTGTTTTTGCCCTTGGACATCTCCTGCCCTGAAACTGTTGGGTTATGCTCAAACCGAATCCCTCTGAAGGCGATTGTGAGAGTCGCTCTCCCCCGGGTACTGGCATGCTTGTGCCCTGCTTCTGAGCACGGGCAGCTCTAGGCCCCCGGTTCTCTGTGTTTGCGGGTGTTGGAGGAAGGACGGGCTTGGGGCTCGGGCTCTGCTCTGGGAGGACCCTGAAATTTTCTTTCTGTGCGGCAGGCATGCGCCCAGTGCCTGGGCTGTCAGGTGTGTGCCCAGCGCCTCTGTGGCCGAGACTCAGCCCCACAGCTCCCGTCCATTTGTTTCTCTAACCACAGAGCTTCGTGGCCCGAGTGCTTTCGCTCCTTGCAGACGGAAGCACTGAACTGTAGGGGCCGTGGGTCCGGTTTGCTCCTAGGCCCCCCCCGCCCCCCGCCCTGCGTGCCCTCACACGCCCCCCTTGCCTCCTCTCCCCGCAGAACGGGATCACGCCTCTGCACGTGGCCTCCAAGAGGGGAAACACGAACATGGTGAAGCTCCTGCTGGACCGCGGCGGGCAGATCGACGCCAAAACCAGGGTGAGCGTGTGCGCCTTCCGCCTCTGCGCCGGGGCCTCCGTGCTGTCCCCGCGTCCCCCGGAGGGCCAGCCCCCAAGCCCGCGGAAACCTGTGTCCCCGGGAAACGGTTCCCTTAGATTTTATTCAAGCCTCAGACGCCAGCCAAGGCTCCACTCGGCAAAGTGGAATCAGTCTGTTCTCACACGTGCCCGGAGGAGCAGGGGGTTCTGCACCGACTCTGTTCCCTGCGCCTGCGGAGGCGGAGCCCTGGCTTCCTCCGTCTGAAACCTCGTTTCAGTGTTAAAACAGCAACTTTTATAGCTCGTTACGAATGATACTGTTAATTCAGGCTTTATTAAGGGCATCATTCTTTTTATTTTTAAACTTATTTATTATTTAAATGTGGAGATATTCTACCTAAGGTTTATGGTTAAAATATCGAAATACGTATTTCAATGCAAGCAGTAAAAGAATATGAACACATTTCAGGAGGATGCATGAAAATCGGTCCACCGGAAAAAGGGGTCACCTTAGAACTCGACGCAGTGACAGCGGGCCACCAGCTGTCTCAGGCGCGTGACCTGCCGCGTGCGCCCTTGCAGCCCTCGCTCTGCGAATGCAGCCGTGTCTCATTGCGAACCACTTGGGAGGTTCGCCTTGTTTTCTGGTTGGGAAGCGCGAGGTCCCCCTCTGAGAAGTGAGGCACCCAAAGGGAGACGCGGGCCCCAGAGCAGCTTCGTCTCGAGCGAACTGTCTAATCCGCAGGCCTCCGGGGCCCGGCGGGAAGAGCGGCCGTGGCAGAGGGAGGGAGAGAGGGTGGAGGAGCTGGCGTGCGGTGGCCGGCCGGGTAGTGCCGTGCGCTCACGTCGGCCGACCTTCCCTCTTGTAACCGTCGGTGTCACCGTGTGATCCGAACCGATTCTGGTGAAGGACACGCACACAGGGAAAGGGACTGTGGAGGGGAAACAAAGCTTTCAAACACAGGCTCCAGAATTTAATTTATAAAAGAATGTAAGTAAAAAAAAATCCTTGAACACGTGACCTCAATGGGGATTTTTGGGGATGAGTCACTGTTCCTCGTGGAAAACATCCAAGCCGCTCAGACGGAGCTCGGCGTCGGTGACTCACAGCCCTTCACAGCAGAGAAACCGCGACAGGAAAGTGTGGGTCTGGGACCAGTCAAACGCTTGCCGTCCGTGGTGTGTTCGGGGTGACTGGGTGCCCTCCTCATTTCCCTCTCGCTCCTCTGAGAGTGTTTCCACATCGTCACACGACGACCGTTTCCAGTTCGTTGCAGAAAACAGCACCTTCCCTAAGAAGGCCTTATGGCAGCGCCCTTTTGGCTTTCAAACAGCTGCGAGTGACGCGGGGTAGGAAAGTCACGCCCATTCTGTACGCAGTGGCTGACGCCCAGAGGCGCCGCGGTGGCCCTGCGCCTCCCCCGCCCCGAGCCGGCGAGCTGCACGGCCGCCCGGGGAACCTCGTCCCTCACACCCGGGTCTCAGCCCAGCCCCGCCCCGCTGAGCGTCCGGGGAACGGGGGCGGAGCCTGTGCGGGGAACGGGGGCGGAGCCTGTGCGGGGAATCGAGCTGATGTGACCCGTGCGGGTCCCTGTGCAGCGACACCCTGCACCCCAGCGCAGGGTCGTTCCTGGGGTGAGAAACACACGTGTTCTAACCGCGTGGCCCGCACTTTCTGCTCCAGGCTCCTCCCTGGAAAACTTTGCAATCTCTTGGCCTCCCCAGCACAGCACCACGAGTTTCCTCCTGGAAAGACAGCCTTCCCTTGCTAACGCCCACATGCCCACACTGCGAGGCCTGTGTTGGTCCTTCAGGGTCTGGAAATCGGCCGAATGCACTTGACAAAGCAAGGAATCATTACCAGTCAAGGTTCTGGCTGAGCCGGCCCTAGAATTTGGTAATTTGCAGAAATCATGAAAGGGCCTGTTGTCCCTTTGCAGATGGGCCGTGGGAAGGCACGGGGATTGGGTTTGTCACCTGGGGTGGTCCCAGCGGGGCAGTTAGCATCCAGGCCTAAACTCGAGGGGAGATGGGGACAGAAGCTGCTTTGGGTAAAGAGACACAGCCAGACTTAAGGAGACCCTCAGCAAGTTGCTTTCTGTGATGCAACAAGACGTGGCCCGAGGCCCGAGGCAGCCTGAAGGCAGAGCACAGGGAGCCGCCAGTGCCACCGAGAGAGGCCCGTGTGGGCCCTGCAGCAGCGTGGAGGGGGGGCGCGGGCCTGTGGGGGCAGCTGGAAGTCCAGCCAGAGCCCTGGGACGAGGGGTCGGGGAGAGTGCAGACCAGTCGTGTTTGTCAGGAGGGAGGTGAAGCCTGGGATCTGGCCTGTGGGGTTCCGGGTGAGTGAGGGCTCCCGAGGTCCTCCCACTACCCAGGGTCCCCCAGCCCCTCGACGGCGACCCACCTTCTCGGCCTCTCTGCCTGGGAGACACTATTCTCTTCCGAAGCCCGAAATCACCACTTAGTGTTACTCAGGATTTTATGTTCTCCCTCACTTTTTGCCCGTTGTTCTTACATTTCATTTCGTAATTCCCACATGCTCTGCTTCTTGGTCACGTCACCCCACAGAGGCACAAGGCCCGAAGGCAGAGGGTGTGTGGGTCGCTCTCAGCTGCCCGCGAAGCGGCCGGAAGCCCTGGGAACAGCACGGAACGTGGCTGTGGCCCAGCTGCGTGTGTTCATGCTGCTGATCAGTCATACGCGTTGCCTCTGAGAAGCAGCTGTGCAGTTTGTAGGTGAGAGTGAGTGTGTGGGAGCCGTCTAAAGGTTTTCCAGAATGAAAAGTGACCCTCCCCCTGTAAGTGTTTCAGGTGGCATTTTAGGAAAATGTATGGAAGTAGGGACAATTTGGGAGAGAGCCTGGCTGGATAACGTCAAGTAAAGAGACTTTTTAGACAGAAGTTCCGTTAGGTCAGCCAAGATGAAAACAGCGTCGCGATGTGATCTCCGGGCTGGTCCCCAGCAAGTGGGGCTCCCGAGGCCAACAGCCCGTGCCCCGTGGGGCCGGCCCGCGCCCGTCCGCGCTCTGTGCTGCTCCCCGTCCATCCGTCCGTCCGTCTCCTTTTTCTCTCTCCTTCTCTGTCCTGAGCCGAGAGCAGTCCTGGTGCCCGTCTGTCGAGTCCCCGGGACACGCTCTCCTCGGGGTGTCCGTCGGTGGGACCTCGCTTTAGAAGATTGTGACCCGAGACCTAACCCCAGCTCTCCCCGCAGGACGGGCTGACGCCGCTGCACTGCGCGGCCCGAAGCGGACACGACCCGGCGGTGGAGCTGCTGCTGGAGCGCGGCGCGCCCCTGCTGGCCAGGACCAAGGTGAGGCCCTGGGGACACGTGGCCCCCGACCCTCCTGGCACGGAGCGGCGGCCGCACGTTTCCTGGTCACTGGGCATCGTGTGCCGGGCGGGAGGCACGCGGGTCGGAGGGCTGCACGACCGAACGTCAGCAAAGACACGCGGCAGGACGTGTGGGCGTGTGCCCCGAGCGCTGTCCGCGTCTCACCTGCTGGCCGCTCTGCAGAAGGAGACGTGGGTGTCACACATTGTGAGGGCGTGAGGGTGTCCTGTGTCCATGATGCTGTCTGACCTTCTAGGCGCCTGCATTTTCATGAGGCCCCGAGACAGTTGTAATTGCCCACAAAGTCCTCCGTTAGCGCAGTGGGCACCACACGATGGCTCTCGTGGAAGCCATGGTGGGGGGTGGGGACGGGCGGTGGGGACGGGGCGGCGTGAGTGCGCACCGCCGTCTGCGCAGGGCGAGTGGCGGGCGCGCCGTTCCCTGTGGCTGAGCCCAGCCAGAGCCCTGGTCTGGACCCTCAGCGTGGCACCACGGGACCCTCAACCTGGCGGAGAAAGCCAGCCGGGGGGGCTGCGTGATCAGATGTGTTACGAGGTTCACGGCAGCGCAGCTCCTCGTTGCCCAGCCTTGCTCCCCGTTACCAAACCCCGTCAGGAGGCCCACGGGGAGCAGCACACATCAGTTCCACGGGGCGCGCAGCAGCGCTGGGCCCTTACCAGCAAAAACCAGACGGAGGACACTTCTCATGTTTCCTCCCTATCCCCCCTCCCCCCCACACAAATCAGGGTTGGAGTCGGTCAATGCCGTCACCAGGGTGAGCGGTGGAGATGCAGCCACCACAAGCAGTTGGTTTGTAGTTTCTACTGTATGTTGATTGAATATGCAGTTGGACCCATTCGGATGCAGGCCAGCCCCCACGTCCGCAGTCTGTGTGGGACGAGCTCTGTCTGTACAGACGTGCCCCCGGCCACGACAGGCTTCCCCCATCAGACACCGAGGGAGACCGGGCGCCGTCCTTCCCACCCGCACGCCTGCACTGTGCTTGTGGCACAGACCGTCTTTGAAATGCAGCCTTGGGGCCAGGCGATGCAGAGATAAGTTGGGGCAGTTTTGTGGAGCACAGATTGAGATTTAAGTGGGAGTAACACAGTGTCAGACCAGCCACGTTACGACCACTAGAAAGCAGGTAGCGAGTTGAGGACAGACAGACAGACAGCCCCATCCCACGAACTACGAAGCAGTCTTGCCCACGGAGGTACCTGTAGTTGTCACATTGCCCGTGGAGACCGTGGGTCGCCGAGGTGGCCTCCTTGGGAAATCAAATGTCATTCCTGTGTCTGCGTCCCACAGAAAGTGTGTGCGGTTCCGTGAACACTTACCTGATCATTCACTCTGTCAATCATTCATTCACTCGCACACGTATTCATCTGTTCACAGCGCATTCACTGATTCACACATCCGTTTGCTCATTCACTGATTCACTGACTCACACATTCACTGATTCACACATTCACTGATTCACGCATTCACTGATTCACTCATTCACTGATTCACGCATTCACTGATTCGCACATTCACTCATTCACTGACTCACGCATTCACTGATTCACTCATTCACTGATTCGCTCATTCACTCATTCACTGACTCACGCATTCACTGATTCACTCATTCACTGATTCACTGATTCACACATTCACTGATTCGCGCATTCACGCATCACCTGCCTGGCTAACCGGCTGGGTTTCGGAGCCCGTCCGTGAGGCCTGAAGCGGGACGCGGTCTGGTTTGTTCTCCCGCGCAGAACGGGCTGTCCCCGCTCCACATGGCGGCGCAGGGGGACCACGTGGACTGCGTCAAGCACCTGCTGCAGCACAAGGCCCCCGTGGACGACGTCACGCTGGACTACCTGACGGCCCTGCACGTGGCCGCGCACTGTGGCCACTACCGTGTCACCAAGCTCCTCCTGGACAAGAGAGCCAATCCCAACGCCCGAGCCCTGGTAACGCTGGCCCTGGCCACGCAGCGGGCGCGGGGGGCGGGTAGGCGGGCCGGGCGGCCGAGCGGCACTGCAGACACGGAGTCCCCGCCCAGGTGCCGGCCTGCGCCTGCCGTGGGTTGCTGTGGCGTGGTCTCGGGCACCGAGAGACGGCGCGGCCACCGAGGCCGCGTCCCCACAATTATCGAGTCGCAGTAGATGGGAAACCTCGGGGGGTGGGGGGGTGACAGTGTGAAATGGAAGTAGGAGCTGACAAGTAGGGGCTTCTCCACGAAATGAGCTCGGACGCTTCTCTGTAGGGTCAGAGTGAGCACGGGAGAAAGCTGAACCTTATTCTCCCCTGTTGGGGCAGAAGGAGGTGAGGTATCCGGCAGTGCAGGAGTCAGCCCGAGGAGACCTCACTTGGTCGGCTACCTCGAGGGGCTGCCGGCCCACCTGGGTCCGGAGCAGGGAGCTCAGCGCCTGACGCTGAGGAGGCAGTGGGTGCAAACCGTGTGGAATCAGCCGCTCCGCAGCCCGTGGGTCCCGGCCTAACGCTGCCCAGGTCTCCGCGCTCCCCCTCCTTCTAACCGCTGCCCCAGGCGGGAGGGCCTGCACTAACGCATGCCCCGCTCCTGGCTCTCCCACTACGAGCAAACCCTCTCCCCTCCGCGTTTATGTGGTTAACGTCACTCACACTAGTCTTCAGTCAGTGCGTAAGAAGGGAGGATGTCACCGAGTGATCAAATAGTAACTCTTGTGTTCAGAAGTTTTCCAAGTTTGCCGTCTGAAGCAATGTGTGCCTCCTGCCTGGGAAGCAAGTGCCCTCTGAGGGTTACGTGAAATTATGGGAGCGTACTTATTTCCTCACAAGGAGGAAAGTACTCAGCTTCAGTCGGAGAGTGGTCAGTAAGCTCGTGTGATGTTGCGGCTGAGTCATCAGAAGTCTCGTAGCTGCTGGCTCCTCCTGTCTGGCTTTCACGCAGCTCAGGAGCCGGAGAGGACCTAGCAGACACTGCGAGGGGGAGGCCACGGGGTGAGGCCACGCGTGTTCCTAGGAACTGCGGGTCCGGGAAAGTACTGGCCCGTGACCAGTCCCCTTCGTCACCAGCCACGCCACACACAGGTCCTTGTTCGAGGAGAAACGCAGAACCTGAACACACCACGTGGGGCTGGGCGTGGGGCTGGGTAATGAACTTCCGCACGCCCTCCCCGGTGCCCGCGCGTTAGCTGAGCTCGAGGAGTGCGAACTGCCTCAGACCTCTCCACGTCCCTCTGCCTTGGGGAGATCTCTCCTCCCAACGGCCCCGAAATTCTCCGTACTTTTCTTTTAGAACATTCACACACTTAATAGTCATTTCTCCATAAACTACATTTCACGAACATACCTTATAAATACTTTTAAATGTAAGAGGCATAACTTCAAGAAATAAAATATGAACACAATGATTCCCGCTAATATGTGACTTCCTCTAAAAGTTTTAATGTAACGTTAGGATATAAAAACTGTCGACATGAACCATGATCCGTGCTGATGTGCACACGTGCCCCCTGAAGAAGACGGGCACACAGCTGACACGTTTGTTTCGGAGGCCACCCGTCCTCGGACTTGCAGGGCAGCAGACCGCCGGTGTGTGCGCCCTGAGTCGGGGCCTTGCGTCAGAAAGAGCGGGCGTGCCTGCGGTGCAGCCTGACCCTTCCGGTCCCACTGCCCGGTCCCCGCCCCGGCACGCAGGCCGGACCCCTGGTGTGTGCGTGCTTGTTCTCTCCGTCACCGCACAGCAGGACTGGACGCGGGCGGGCGGGCGAGCCCGGGGCTCGCGGCAGGAGCGGCCGTGGCGGCCCGGCGCGGCGTGGCGGTGCGCCCGCACACCGCGGCGCGAGGGGCGTGTGCATGGACCGACTAACCCGATTGTCTTTTGCGCAGAATGGCTTTACCCCCCTGCACATTGCCTGCAAGAAAAACCGCATCAAAGTCATGGAGCTGCTGGTGAAATATGGGGCTTCCATCCAGGCCGTGACAGAGGTAGACACTGTCCCCGCCTGTCACTGACGCCGCGCGAGCTCCCCTCCGCGCGCCCGCGGGCCGGGAGCCGAGCGTGCGGGGTACAGCGTGTGCTCTGTCCGCAGTCTGGCCTCACGCCTATTCACGTGGCGGCCTTCATGGGCCACCTGAACATTGTGCTCCTGCTGCTGCAGAACGGCGCCTGTCCCGATGTCACTAACATTGTGAGTACGGCTGGGTGTCGGGCCGTCTGTCCGTCTGTCCGTCTGTCTGTGCTTGCGTGTGTGTGCAGGGTAACCGCAAGACCCCACCGAGGCCCCGTGGGGGGAGATCACAGTCCTGGAGGCTCCGGGGTGCGGGGGCCGGCGCCTCGCAGCGTCAGCCCCCCACGAGCGGCCAGGGCTCTCCCTGGGGCTGAGCGTGATCTTGGAGCGAATGTCAGGTCGGGCCCACAGGCCTGAGGTGCCAGGGCGGTTGGTGGCCCGGCGACAGACCCGCACGAGGCTCCACTCGAGGTCAGGCCCTCCCCGCTGCAGTGACCGGCCGCTCCGTCCTGACCCGGTTTTGTCGGGAGAGGGGTGTCCTCTCCCCCCCGAGGCAGTTCGGCCCCGAGCTCACCCACCTGGAGCGGGTGCTGCCCGCCAGCCCACAGCTTTCTTCCCGCCGGTGGCACCGGTGCCCGGGACGCTCCGCCTCGTCTGGACCAGGGCTTCACCTCCCGCTTCCTTGTGTCGCTGTCCTCATCTTGGGGTCTGTCGGTCCGCCCCTCGACACTGAGCGACGACCAGTGCTCCCCGCCCCTGCACTCACAGGACGCCGCCGTCAAGGGGTGAGGGCCTGGCCTAGGCCACAGAAAGAGCTCTCCCCCCAACACCAGAGGCCGTTAGCACAAGGAGTCCTGGTCCCAGCGACTGGCCCACAGCTCCGCTGATCTGGGCGTCTCCCCCCTCGAGGAGGCCGACAGGGGGCGCTGTCGCTGCTTCTTCTATCTGCTCTCCCGCCCCATTCCTTGGCCTTCTACACAGTTTCCGTGCTGGTGTCTGACGCATGGACAAAATCCCCATGACATAAGCCTATTTGACTTTAAATATTATTTAATTCTCCCTCTGCACGTGATGGGCAGTCGGAGCACAAACCGTTCCAAAATAGGAACGTAAAGTCCCGTTTACGGACTCCCCGGCGTTTGGAGGGACTCGGCTTCCTCCTGCGAGGCTGCCTGGCCTGTGGCCCGTGGACGGGAGGCTCTGGCTGCGCAGGGAGCTCTGCGTGGCCCGTCTGCTTGCTGCGCCGCGCCGGCCGCCCCGACCCGCCTGGAGCCTCCCGTGCCGCCCGACACCATGTCACGCTTTGTTTCGGTTGCCGTGCCCTCTGTCCTGCTGCGGCGCTTCCGACAGGCGCAGCCGCGCGGAGTCCCCCAGCTGCCCGCGGTCCGTTCTAACACCCAGAAGGGGCGCCAGGTCCCGTAGCTGCTTCGGACCGGGCTCTCCCCCCTCTTGCCAGCCTTGTTTTTGTCTCGGACCCCGAGGTCCCCAGGAGGCACACCCACCACTCCGCCACCCAGCCGCGGGCCCTTCCGGAGCCTCACACACGCCCCGCGCGGCTGCCTCACACAGTCGCCCGCCCGCGGGCCGTCCAGAGTGCAGCCCCTTAGCGAGGGCCCCTCTCGTGGCCCCTCCCGGCCCGGCCGGGTTCACACTTCACATCGGGATGCGGGGGAGACGTGTCCCCGAGCCTCACAGCTGACCTACTCGAGGTAAAGAAGGCAGCGGAGTTGAGTCAGAGGAGGTGCCCGCAACCAAGAAACCGAAGTCATTGATGAAAACTACCTTTGGCCTCCTTCATCATCTTGCTTACACTTACGTAGAAACAAGGGTAGTACGGCATAAAAAGGTAAGGGGAATTGCCATAGAAGTCGGTTACCCAAAGTCGTCAAACAAGAATGAAGAGAGACCGCGCTGTTAGGAGAGACCGTGTGCATAGAGCTTTTCTTTGACATTCAGCACTTTACATTAGGTTTCACATGAACTGTTAGTTTCAAATGTGTCAACACCATAAAGATAACTTATTTAAGTATAAAATACGAGTGTTAGAAATAGCGAGACTGATATTGGAAACATTTTACATTTTGAAAACCCCTGACTCCTGAGGCCTCTTGGACGTCTGTTAGGAGATTAATTTTTGTCCTTATTTCTACCCAAATTAGTAAAATCGCTGTGCTTTCATAACACCTGGAAATAGAGTAAAGGTCTGAGCTTTCCGTGTGTGTGTGTGTGTGTAAATATGTGTGTAAATGTTTTAGAAGATCTCAGCTTCGTCTGTGTAGGGACAGGCTCTCGGTGGCAGGGAACAGCAGTCGGGACCGGGTCATCCGGAGGAAAGTCTTGCGCGCACCCAGGTCTGAAGGCAAACCCTGCTTTTCCAATGAGACGCCGTTTTGTAGGACAGTTTACTCTGGTGCGTTTTCTTTGAAAGAGTCTAACTGTGGCATCAGAAAAGGAGGACGTTGGAGGGTCGATGAGCGTCAGCACGCGGAACAAGCTGGAGCAGACGCGCATTCCGTTCGGGCTTTCAGAGCGAAGTCCCTTGAAGGGAGTCTCACAGCTGTGAGGTGCGGGGCCCTGAACGCTGGGCACGAAGCCGAGAGTTCGCCCTAGATCGTCTAGGCTTGAGGGCTCCTCGTGCGAGGGGTGAGAAGGCTCCGTTCCCTGGGACTTGCCGGGGCTTTGCCACGGCCAGCCCCCTGGCCCGGCTGGCGCGCCTGGAGCGGGCTGCCTGCCTGGCTGGCGTCGGCTGGCTTTCCAGGGCAGTCGGGACTAACAGCACTAACTCCCGGTCCAGCGTCGCGTCTTTCATAACTGGAAAATTGTCCGCACGCGTGAACCCCCGCCTTGTCCAGAGCTACGTGTGGCTTCAAAATATGCTGACTAAAAAGGGGCAAAACCCTGTGCTTGGGACTCCGTAATTAACAGGCTTCCCAGTGAGAAAACGCTAGTGTCCAAGCTCCCATCCCCTGTCAGCACGGTGGCTGGCGGGCTCGGAGCCGCGAGTGGACCCGGCGCCCCGAGCGCCCGCCCCAGCGGACGGCTCTGCTCACGGCCCCTCTCCTGGCCTCCAGCAATTCTCCCGAGTAGCTTCTGCAATGAAATGTGCCCCTTAATCAGAAGTCGGGGACCTCCCGGGCAGGTCAGAGCTCACACAAACGACCCCGCCTGTCTATCAGATGCAAAGCAGCGGCTTGTCTCAGAAATGCATTTCGCATTCTGGAAGGGAATGGCTGAAGTCTGGTGCAGAGGGCGTGACTTTGGGATGTGTGGACTTGATCTTTGGCGTCTGGACTTCCGCGCTGAAATGCCGTCAAGCTGCTGTCGCGTCACTGAGCGAGGCGACGGCAGGTTTGAGGTGGAAGAGCACGGTCAGCTTGCTGTCACCAAATCCAGGCTGAGTTCTGTCGGGCGGCTGCAGCTCTCAGCCTCGGGGTGTGCTGGGTGTGGGGAAGTTCACTGGTCTGCTGTGGGCTGAACAGGATGAAGTGAGTTTGCTCTGTTTTTAGGAAGACGGAGAAGATGCAACCATGTCCCCAGACTAAACAGTAAAGGAGTAATGGCGCTGTGCACAGATTCCCCAACCCTCCGGGCACGCCGCTGAGTTTCCCGAGTGGGCGCGGCGGACTCGGCCTGCCCAGCAGGGCGCACTGACACCCCCACGCTCTTTGTCTCCGGCAGCGCGGCGAGACGGCGCTGCACATGGCGGCCCGGGCGGGGCAGGTGGAGGTCGTGCGGTGCTTGCTCAGGAACGGCGCCCTGGTCGACGCCAGAGCCCGGGTAGGTGCTGCGTCCCGGCCCCGCCTCCCGGGGGTGTGGGTGGGGGCGCCTCTCAGAGACTGCTCCCCAGACAAAAAGGAGGCCTGCGGTGAGTACACGCAGTGGGACGTGCACCCCGATTTCGGAAACATTTGAGCCCCCGCAGCGGGGTGTCCGCTCCCCGCAGGAGGAGGGCTGCTCCCGGACGAAGGCGGTGGGGGTGTTGGGCAGGAGAACGAACACCTGCCTGCCTGCCGGGCCCGCGGCGCCCAGCACACGCACCCACACGCGTGCTCCTCTGAAACACCCTCTTGACCTCACAGCACCGTGCGGCCACGCAGTGTCCCCCAGGGAGGTCAGTCAGAAAAGAGCCGCACTTTGCCCGACAGGCTCGGTGCAGGGCTGCAGGTGGCCGTGCCCCTTGGCCGGCCAGCGTGCCACCCCCGGCCCCACCCCGGGAAGGGCCCTCGGTGTCCAGGGTCCTCGGGGGCGCACCGAGAGGCGCCCCGCTGTGTTGCGAGCGCTCGCTCGAGGTGCCGTGTTCTGCGGGCACAGCGGGGCAGCTGGCGTTCATTCGCTCTGGGGACTGAGCACCCCCGAGCCCCTGGCTTAGACGCACCTGGAACTCAGGTCACTGCGACTTGCACAGCTGCCCACGCGTGGGGCCCCTGGGAGTCCGGTTGAGGCTGAACCTCTGACAGAAGAATGTATCAGATCTTCGAACCCTTTGGTCTTATGGGGAAGGGTTCGGGCTCGGCACGTGCCCCTAATTGCGGGAGACGGTGCCCTGTGTGGGGACGTGGAGCCCATCTCCTCCGATTGCGCCGGGTCCCGGCCGGTGCGCCCCACGGTGGAATCGTCGCCCCTTCTACGTGGGGCACGTCTGCGGGTCAGCCTCCCCGTTGTTAAGCTCTCCCGGGAACACCGTCCTGCACGTCCCACTCTCTGAGGCCTTGGCTTGAGCTCGTCCATCCAGGGCTGAAACCAGGAAACGACAGCCCGAACCCCCGGGGCTTCTCGCTCTGGTTACCGGAGGGAGGGCTTTGTCCCCAAAGCTGTGCATTCTTCCCGCTTCTGCTTTCGGACGTGACTGGACCAAATGTGGAAAGAAGTGGGCAGGACGGCTGATTCCACAGGTTTTTAGTGTGAGTGCCACCTGCTGCCTGGTCTGAGAACCGGGAGGGGGACCGTTGGTCACTTAGCCGAGTGCCTGGCGTCCCCACTGTGCCGTGGCCACCCCCAGCCCTGGGCCAGGGCCCGTCATCCCCCCTCAGTCCTGAGGCGCTGTCACACACAGCCCCAGCTCTGCTCTGGGGGAGGGACCAGAAGCCGAGTGCCCACAGTCACTGTCCTCGGGTCCCTTGTGTTTTGTTTTGTTGCTGATGCTTCTTCGTAGTGCCCCCCGCCCCCCCTCGCCCATTGCTCTGCATTTCGGAGGGCTGTGCTGCCTGCCGACTCGCCTGTCCTGCTGGTTTCCCCGGTGGCCGCGTGCGTCCTTCTGTAGAAGGTCAGGCAGATACACGTCCTCAGAGCCCAAGGCCTGGTTTCAAGTCCTGTGTTCGTAGCCACGTGACGTGGACAGTCCTGGGGACATTTAATTCCTGTTGACCTCTCTCCCCCCCGAAAATGGCCTCGTCTCGCGCCGACCTCCCGGGGCTGTTAGGGGCGGGCTCCCCGCGCCACACACAGGAAGCCTGCCTCCGGCAGCTTCTACAGAGTTCGGTTCTGTTCGCGTCTCACCGCCCCGAAATCCACGCATGCTGCGCCGTGCCCGCCTGTGGCCCCCTCGTGGCCCTTTTCTTATGACTCGAAGGCGCTGCAGCGCGGGGTCAGGTGTCCCCTGCTCTGCTGTCCCTCCCCTGTCTGTTCCTGGCGCGGGGAGCTGCCCCCGCAACTCCCTCCTCCCCGAGTCTGTGAGGTGTCCCCCAGCCGGCTGTGACGACAGACCCCTTCCCCGCAGAGGCCACACATCGCTGGCCGATGATCTTCCCGGAGGAAGTTTTCCCGACTACACCCGAGAGTCCGGGGGTTTGTCCGGCCTCCTCAGATGTGTCCCCCGGGCCCTCCCACCAGTGGCGTCCCCCAGGCCTGCCCGGGGAAGCGCTTGGCTGACACCCCGTGTCCTTCTGGCCTGCGCCCCCCTTTGCCTCGGGATGCGAGTCCCAGACGCCCGTCCAGGAACGTCTGTAAGAATCCGATCACAGTGTCGCCTTTGTCCACGGTCTCCCGTCAAAGGCACGCCCGGCCTCTGTGGCCTTGGCTTGCCGAGCGGAGAGAGCCAGGTTTCCCCACAGTCCCTAGTTTCCTGCTCCTGACACGGTTCCCAGAATGAGCTCGGTCTCTCGGCGACAGCTCCCGCAGGGGAGAATCTGGGTCTCAGGGCTTCCGGACTAGATTCGCTCTTCCTCAGACCCCAGAGCCGGCTCAGGTTGAAACGTAAGCGAGGCCTAAGCCGGGCCCTGGGTGCTCCTGGCAACCGACGGCCGAGCTGGGGGGAGGACGTGGGGCTTCACGAAGCCCAGGGGCTGGGAGCTCCTCCGCGGCGACCTGCGGAGTGGGCCGTGGCCGGGGCAGCGCCACGTCCTTTTGCAGAGGGTCCCTCCAGGTTCCCGGGGAGCACCGGGAGCAGCTGCCGGGACGGCGCCGCAGGGGGCGGAGGGGCCCAGGCAGGGCCGGCGGCGCTAACGGGCAGCTCCGCCTGCGTTGCAGGAGGAGCAGACGCCGCTGCACATCGCCTCGCGCCTGGGCAAGACGGAGATCGTGCAGCTGCTGCTGCAGCACATGGCGCACCCCGACGCGGCCACCGCCAGCGGGCACACGCCCCTGCACATCTCCGCCCGCGAGGGCCAGGTGGGCGTGGCCGCCGTCCTGCTGGAAGCGGGCGCCGCCCACTCCTCAGCCACCAAGGTAAGGGGCGGCCCCGGGGCCGCAGCATGGGCCACTTCCTGCCCAGGGGGTGCGTGGCCTTCAGGCCTGTGGGGTCTTCCTGTTCGAGCGCCTGGGTTCGTTTTCCCAAGGTCTGGGGGGCGTCGGGAGGCCACTTACCGGTTCTGCGACGGGGTGCTTGGTTCTGTTCCTCTGATGGGCGTAGGGGCACCTTCCCTTCCCTTCCCTCCCCCTCCCTTCCCTTCCTGTCACCGACTCTGCACTGCGTCCCAGAGGGACAAGGACGCCCCTGAGCACAGGGAGTGAGCAAGGCCTGGAGGGCGAGGCTCTGCGTTCGATGGGCCGTGTGGGTCTCGGGGCTCCGGGGCCTCCGGGCGCTCCCTGCGGCTCATCCGGCATTTTCCCGGCGCGGGTCTCAGCGGCCACCCCATTTCTGCGTTCTAACCGTGCCCAGCCTCACTCCTGCGTAGTCAGCGTCCACATGCACACTCAGCCGACTGGTGAGGGAAGAACTGGGGCTGGTGCGGAAGGGAGGGGGCGCAGGTGAAGCGACACAGGCGACCGCAGTGATTCCGACGGTTGGGAAGGCGTTTCCGGTCCGCCCAGAGCGAGCGGCGCAGGCGCCCCGGCAGAGGTGCGCGCAGGCGAGGCCTGAGCCCTGCAGCCTGAGGCTGCAGAACCTGCCTCCATGGAGGAAACTGCTAATTATTCCCGTCTGAAGAGTTGACAGTGTTTTTAAAATCGTTTTTAAAAAATCAGAAAATAAGCAACGAACGCGTAATAACAGCAGATGACACTAGTAATCGTAGCGATAGCCCACGAGCGCCTGAGCGGCTGGCTGCCCCCAGGGCGGGTGACGGAGGAGTGGAGTTCAGGCTGCGGAGGGCGGGCGTGGGGGACGAAGCTCCGCCCCTCGTCCTCCGAGACTTTCGGGGCTTCACACTCTGCCTCCAGCGATGGTGCCTGGGGGCCGTTCAGTGGGAGGAAGTGTCGGACCGACAGGGGGGCTGGCGAGGAGCCTCTGCAGACCCCGGAGTGAGTGGGTCCCGCTGAGGCCGCACAGGGACGGAGGGAGATAGGGGCTCAGGTGACGCTTTCCGAACCCTGCACTTCGGCTCTGCGGGGTGCCTCTTGCAGTGTCGTCACACGGTTTCCCAGGGAGTGAGGGCTGGACCCCTGTTCCAGCAGGACCTGGGGAGCAGGAGGCCGTTTTTCCTTCCTAACCACGTGGCTTGTCTCAGAGAACTTCCTCCCCAGCGTCACCCGCACTGGGTGCCTCTGGCGAGGCAGCTGGTGTCTCTCCCTGTGTTTGCCCCGCGCTCGGAAAGGGCAGGATTCCGTCTCCTCCAAGGAGTTATTAGCTCCGAATCCTCAGAGAGAAGCGAAGAGGAAACAGCATCCTATTGAGAACAGTGTGTGGTGACCCTGGAAGGACGAGACTGTTTCGGGGGGACGCGCTGGGTCAGGAGGAGGAGCACAGGCCCAGGGAAGCTGCACCTTCACCTGCCCACCTGCCCGGGCGCTGTGCTATGGGCTGTGCAGCCGCCACTGCCCTCGGTGCCGGGACAGCGAGAGGGACCGGTCCCAGCCAGGACGATGGGGTTGATGGCGCGCTGTCAGGCTGGCCGTCCTTGAGGTCTGAGTCCAGGACTGGGTGCGAGGGGCAGAGACCGGCTTTAGGCACAAGACGTTGACCGGAACGTAGAGGCATGAGGCAGGAGGACGGCTGTACAAAGCCTTGGACGGTGGTGTGTCCAAAAGCCTGGTGTCCCACAGTCCCTGGTGTCCCTCAGTCCCTGGTGTCCCTCAGTCCCTGGTGTCCCTCAGTCCCTGGGGTCGCTCCAGGGGGGGCAGCACCTTTTCCCAGAGGAGTTCACGCATGTGGGTCGTTTGGGGCAAGGGGCACCGGTCGGGACGGGAGGTGCTTTTCAGCCTCGAGTGATTTTTCTTGTTGTAGCAACTACTTATCTTGCTACTTCTGCAGAAAATACAAATCGCCAAACGATTTTTTTTTTGCCATGGCCATTCAAGTATCCTAAAACTGAAATGGAAAGGTTTGGGGTTCAGGTCTTGTGAAGAGACCAGAGAGCAGGATCGGGAGAGAGCTGCTACTGTCTCAGGCGTGCTGGTTGCAGAGGCCAGAAAAAGGGTTTTCCAGCAGAAGCCGGAGCCGGTTCCCGGCCCGGGAGCCGCAGGAGCCCCTGCGGAGCCACGTGCTGTGCTCCCTGCTGTGGGCATCGGCCCCTCTGGGGGCGAGTGGTGCTCTCCGCCCGTCGGCTGAACGCGAACGGGTCTAATGCCGCCCGTGCCGTCCCCACGAGGACGTCGGCCTGGTCTGCCTCCCGCGCCACCGGGTCACAGCCACGTGTTTGTGGCCGGGAAGGTGAGCACCCCTCTCCCCGCTGTTCCCGTTTCAGAAAGGCTTCACCCCCCTGCACGTGGCGGCCAAGTACGGGAGCCTGGACGTGGCCAAGCTGCTGCTGCACCGGCGCGTGGCGGCTGACTCGGCGGGGAAGGTACAGTCGGTGCGGGCGGGCGGGCGGGGGTCCGCCGGGGCCTCGGTCACACGGGCTGCAGGGAGGGCGCCCCTGCCGTGTGCACGTGCTGCTGGTCACAGAGCATCTCAGCCCTCGCCGCCACTCGGCTGGCGCTCCCAGGGTCGGCCGTGTGTCCAGTGTGAGCTCAGCGGGGAGCTGCGGACTTTCACTCCTTCGCTTCCACTGACATTAGTGAATGAACTTGGACCTGGTCCATCCCGGCGCCCAGGCCTCCTGGCAGCTTCGGGGCTGCGGAGGGCGCTCACTAACCAGGAGCTGGCCCGCTCTCTGCAGAACGGCCTGACCCCGCTGCACGTGGCTGCCCACTATGACAACCAGGAGGTGGCCCTGCTGCTGCTGGAGAAGGGCGCGTCCCCTCACGCCACCGCCAAGGTGAGGGCGCGGGAGGGCTGCCCTGGCAGGCAGGGGGCCCCCGGGCATGCAGCTGGTGTGAGTGCCTGGTGTGGAACGACCCGCCAGTCCCGTGGTGGCTCCCGTTCTGTGCGGGGAGCCCCCGTCTGACGTGGGCCGCACTCCGCGCTTGGGACAGAGGCCCGGGGCGATCTTGACCGGTGAGCACAAGTCCAGACCGGTCAACTCCACGTAGAGGGCTCTGGAGTTGGGGTCCCGTCAGGAAGCTGAGGGAGCGGGGTGGGGGTTGGGCTGGGATAGAGGGGCAGTGGGGGTGTGGAGCCCCTCCAGGCATCGAGGGGCAGCCGTGGGCAGAGCAGCCAGGCCTGCCTCTTCCATGTCATTCTTCAGGACAGAACCGGAGGGCAATGCAGCAGGCTCCAGGGCCTGGGGCTTTCGGAGCACCTGCGCCCTGGGCGCGGTGCGGGCCTGTGGCCTTGCTGTACAGGTCTGGGTTTTGTGGGGGACCCGTCGTGGGCCCTGCACTGGCTCCTTCAGAGATCCACATCCGGCCGTTGCTGAGCCTGCGTGCGGGGTGTGCTGGTTTTATGTTGCAGAACGGCTACACGCCCCTACACATCGCCGCCAAGAAGAACCAGATGCAGATCGCCTCCACGCTCCTCAGCTACGGAGCCGAGACGAACGTCGTCACCAAGCAGGGTGTGACCCCGCTGCACCTGGCCTCCCAGGAGGGGCACTCGGACATGGCCACCTTGCTCCTGGAGAAGGGCGCCAATGTCCACACGTCGACCAAGGTGCTCTGCCTGCGCCTCGGGTTTCTGTCGAGTGTTTCAGATGAGCGTGGGGCCGGGGCACGGCAGGGCAGGGCAGGGCGGGGCGGGGCGGGGCGCGGCGGGGCGGGCTCCAGGCTCCGAGGCTCTCTCCCCGCAGGGCGGCTTCCGTCGAGGTCTGGGACCGGTTTTCTCTGCCCCTCTGAGACCCTGTCCGAGGAGGCGTCCCTGGTGCTCCCTAGAACTCAGGTTCACACGGCTGTCCAGCCCGTGGGTCCCTACCTCCACCCCCGCCACCCGGCCCTTCTCCACCACTGAGCTCACGGCCAGAGAGCCGGGGTGTCGGGGCCCACATGAGCCTGGCCGGTGGCGGTGCCAGAGCATCGGTGCTTGTCACACAGCCCCCGTCACCTCAGCCTTTTCCAGAGAACACTTACTAACCGCAGCAGAGTAACCGTCAGGGGTGTGGGGGAGACACATCAAACCCATATCAAAATGTGTTGGTTTTCACAAGGCCACGCCTGTCTCTACACCTGTTTATCAGCTCTCTGTCTGTCTGTCTGTCTGTCTCACCTGTAACTCTCTTATGCTCAGCGTATACTCCACTGAAACCAGCTGCAACTGGGAAAGTGTCTCGGGTAACAAGCAAAACCGACCACTTTTCCCATTGCTTTCGAAAAGCACGTATGTTCTTTTTCTGGTTAAGACCCCCTGAGATCAGTCACTTCGTACTCTCCGAATGATTGCTTCTCAGTAATAACCACGGTGTAGAGACAGAGCCTGTGTTCCTTACCCAGTCGCCATGTCGTAATGGACACAAGGAAAAGGCTGCCCTACGTAGAAAGCCCTTTCTCCGTCCGCTGGAGAAAGCTCTTCTCGCTGTCGGTCGCGGTTTCTGAAGGGGGCGCATGGCTGGAGACCGTGGACTTTGGAGGACACGGCTTAGCTTCCGTGGCCTCTCCTGACGGCGGAGTCGGGCCTGCTGACCTCACCTGCCCGTGAACTGGGGGCCGGGGGTGGTGCTTCCAGTCGAGTCCACTGCCCCAGGGACAGCGGCGAGCGCGGGCAGAAGCACCGCAGGCGGGGCTGCGGGAGAGCTGCAGGGCAGAAGCCCTGTGCTCTGACTCACTGAAGGGGCCGGAGGGCTTCCTGGCACCTGACCAGCACCCAGAGGACACTTGTGAAGTGGGCTGGGGTCTAGGGTTCAAGGCTCTTTAAGTTTCCACCTTCTTGAAGGAGCTACTTGTCCGTGGGGTGGGGCTGCCCGGCCGTGGCCGTGAGGGATGGGCCCCGCCTCCTGTCCGGTGCCTCCTGTACGGCTCCGAGCTGCGCTCCCCTGGCACATTCGGTTGATTAAAATCACCCCTGGACGCCCCTGTGCCGAGCCCACCACCTAGAAACGGCCAATTCACAATGCTGCCTGTAGATGAGGGCGTAACGATTTATGCAGTCTTTAGAAGATTCCAGAAAACGGTACACTGCCTTTGGGTGCTGGAGAACACCGTGCAGAGCTCATCTCCGGAAATGCTACGTTTTTCACGTCGATGTGACGTTTTCCTGATGAGAGTGCGGATCGTCGCTCCGCCTATTCAGTGGGAGCCGTGCTCGGCTGACCGGCCAGGGGAGGGGCTGGGCGGTCGTCTGGCAGCGGGTTTGGGAGTCATTGTAAAGCCTCAGATCACGATCTAAGTGCCCGACACGGAAAACGTGATTTGCTGAAAGTGTCAGCGAGCAGAGAATCTGTCCTGGGTGGAGAGTCGCAGTAGCTGGGACAGTTTGTCTTCAGTTTCAAAAGATGCACTTTCTGGGGAGAGGGTGTGCATTCACAGACTTTTTTCTGGAGACGGGATGGCAGGGATGATGCCGTGCGTGTTCTTACTCTGACGCACCCTCGGCCCCTTATCCCTGCAGAGTGGACTCACCGCCTTACACCTGGCAGCCCAGGAGGACAAAGTGCATGTTGCTGAGGTTCTCACCAAGCACGGGGCCGACCAGGATGCCCACACGAAGGTACGGGGACCGCTGCCACCGTCCGGTGGGTCCTGGGTGGCTCCCAGCAGGTCCCCACTCAAAAGTCCGTCCTGGGTTAACGACGACCCTCCTGCTCGCAAACCTGGGGTGGGTCTCCATTTTGCTGGAATCAAGTCCAAATGCGTGGAGGACAGGGGCCCCGGTTTGGCAGCTTTGTAGCTGCCTACGTAGGCAGCTTCACCCTGCTGGTTGGCCAGGCAGTGGCTCGTTGCCTTCTCCTGCCCCCGCTCACCCCACGCCCCGATTGACGTGGCTTTGCCCTTGTTCTGCTGTGACCTCCTCTGCCCACCGCACTGCAGGTCCCTGCCTGCCCGAGCACCCTCTCTGGCCTCCTCTCTCCTCCCTGGTTTCCGATCCCACCACCTTCTTTGGTCTTAGCTCTTTGTCAGTCAGTCCCCGCCCATGTTCGGTCTGGGCTCCTTCAGTGGCGTGAAGGCCTCATGTTCCCGGACCCGCTCCCGTGTTTGTGTGCACAGGACGCACACACCTGCTGAGTAGTATCTGTCCGGTCACCTGGAGGGTCTGCACCTCCCCGGCCCCTCGAGGTGCGCCCGTGGAGCGGTCGGTCATCTGCCTGTGCCTTGTTATTTGCAGCTGGGCTACACTCCTTTAATCGTGGCCTGCCACTACGGAAACGTGAAAATGGTCAACTTCCTCCTGAAGCAGGGGGCGGACGTCAACGCCAAAACCAAGGTAACGGCTGTTCTCGCTGTGTTTCTCGGCAAGGGTCCGGCCACAGTGATGCTCCATTCGCTCACCACGGCCGTGGGGGTTTGCTCTTTCGTTTTTCTAGAGGGGTGGATACACTGTGTGCTTTTGTGTGGTGGTTTGAGACTTCCATTCCAACGTCTGAGAGCCATAGCTCAGAGCTCCTGACACAGAGCTAAAGCAGCCGACACGGGCCAGCACGTCACCGCGGGACACGTGGTCCCTGGCAGGACATCGCGCCTCCTGGCCTTGGCCCCTGGCCTGCACCCACCCGGTTCTCCCAGGGGCAGCGGAAGGGCCACCTTAGCAAAGCGAGGTCGGAACGGAACATGCGCTTCAGGGCGCTCAGAGGGCTTCAAGGGAAGAGAAACACACGATGTAACTGCGCGGTGGTGCCCCTCGCAGCTCCGGACAGACGCGCGGTGCGTGCTGGAAGCCAGCCACCCCGGCAGATAAACTGTTTGCCTCCCTGGGGTTTGAGCTGCACTCAGACGGACATTGGGTTGAGAGAAAAATCTCATTCTAACTTCTCAGGTTGTTTTTTTTTTAATGAACTATGTGGATTTTATTTACTTGGAATACATCTCTCATAGATGCGCACCTCAAAGGACGTTCTTTTAATAAACACGTAAGATTTTTTTTCCACATAGAATGACATTTTTGTAGAAGAAATTGTTTTCTTCCTCACATCTCATGTGCAACCATAGTTACCAAAATTGTTCTGTTGCTATGAAAATATAAAACCAAGTGTTGCCTTTACTACTGAAACCTTTATGCCTTGGTGCACAAACTGGGTGAAGCAAACTAGTTTTATGGGACTATAACTCGCTTAAAATTAGGATGAAGCCCTGTAGCATGAGCGTGAGGCAAACAGATGGGTTGATTGTTGAGCATTTGCAGAGGGTGTGCACCTCAGCATGTGGGGGGCAGGCCGGGGGCATTTTCTTTGGGGAATATGCTCTAAAGATCACAGAGCTCTCAGTGAGAAAGAAAACAATGTTTGCTGACATTGTCCTCCAACTTCAGATAAACTACAGAAAAGTTTCATGGATGGCATACTGGATCCATCACAGAACTTGAAGTCCTGGCTGTTTGCATTTTGCAAACGAGATGGGGGTGGGGTGGTGGGGAGTGGGAGAGGGTCAGGGGTTCCAGCTGTGGGCAGAAGTCCTGGGGCTGGAGGCCTGGGGGAAGGGGCGGGAGCCTCTGCAGAAGCACGTGAGTCCAGTTGCCCAGATTTCCCTGGAGGACACATCACAGGGACACGTCTCTGGCCACACAGTGCCCACGGAGAGCAACAATGTCACCTTGGTGTCTGGGCTTGGCGACGCCAGCGAGCAGTGAGGAAGTACTGCTGGCCCCCCTGGGCTCGGCTGGCACCGTATTTGTCAACACAACAGAGAGGACAATCAGGAGGAGAACGCTCCTTCCCCTCATGCCACTCAAGTGTCCACGGACGGCGTGACTGGGGAGCCGCGTCCCTGTGACCGCTCCCGGGTCATCCCATGGTAGGGACGCTCAGCCGGCGGGATGTGTGTCCCGTGCGTGGGGCAGCCTCGATGGCAGGCCACAGTGACGGCAGGAGGGATGTGCAGTGTCCTGTGAGCACAGAGGACTCTCCTGCACATGGGGAAGCAGTGACACAGGTCACAGGGACAGTGGCTCCTGCGGGTCAAGGTGTGACAGCTGCTCACAGCTGGGACTCTGGACAACTGCCCGGACAGGCGAGGCAGGGGGACCACGGAGCGGGTGTGGGCATCCCTGTCACGACCTCCTGCCTGGCCAACTCCAGAGGGACTGAAGGAATGGCTTCCCTCTGCTCTTCCCAGTTCTGTGCGCTCTGAAACGGGGAAGTGTGTTCCATCCCAGGCTCGCTCACTCACTGTGTCCTGGGTGAGGCCCACCCCTCACCTCACCGCACTTCTGCGGCAAACTCAGACCAGGATGGTAAAGAACGTAAATTGAAAGACTTTTTTCCAAAGCGGGCCTCCTGTTCTCTGAGGGGCCTCGCTCACCTTCTGCCAAAGCTGCTCTGGGAAAGGAAATCTTAGATGGACGGGCACAGAGTGAGCCCAGGGCCACCCACCCGGAAGTCACAGGGGACAGGGGACAGCAGTAGTCCCTGTGACATCTCCTTGTCCTTCCTCCTGGGGCAGCAATCGCTGGGTGCTGCTCCTTCTCAGGATGCAGGGCCTCTCCGCACACGTTTCCATGCAAACCGCTCAGAATGCGGGCAGAGAGAGGACAGTGTGGGCCAGCCGCTCCTCGGTTTGTGGGCGGAAGGAGTGTGGGCGTGTTTGCTGCAGAGAACAGGGCCCCTGGGGGGGTTCGCCCCTACTGGGCGCCGCGGTGAGTGCGACGCAGGCTTCCGCGCACGGGCTGACCGAGCTCTCCTTCTCCTTGGCGCCCACAGAGCGGCTACACGCCCCTGCACCAGGCTGCGCAGCAGGGCCACACGCACATCATCAACGTGCTGCTGCAGCACGGCGCGCGGCCCGACGCCACCACCACGGTGAGCCCCTCGCCTGCCGCTTCCACCCGCGCCCTGTCCCTCCACCTGCCCCCGTCCCTCCCGTCTGTGCCACCCTCGGAGTTCCCTCTGTTGTCAGTGCCGCTGAGCTGGCAGAGACCCGGTGGGTGAACGGGTGACATGCCCGGGGTCCTGTCCCCGCAGCCCCACGCAGCCCGGGAGACTCAGCCGGTGGCTTCTTTCACGGAGTGAGTCCACCCCCAAGGGGTCTCCTCTCTCCCTGCTGCTGCTCTGCCCCTAGCAGGAACATTATCCTCTCTCCCCAAGAGCCCCGCCTTCTCAGAAGGACAGCTTCAGTCTGTCCTGCCCCAGCGACCGTTCAGGCCCAGCAGGGTGCCACTGTTCCCGACCCCTCCTGGACTGAGCCCCTGCCCTCCAGGCCCAGCCCTGGGGCGGCCTGGGGCTGCGGGGAGGGCGAGGCCAGGACTCAGGGACAGGGCCCGGCTCAGGACGCTGGGGCACTGGGCCCAGCCACCTCCCTCTCAGTTTCCGCAAAGCCATTGAAATGCAAACTGAGAGGAGAGGTTCTTCGGGTGTCCCCAGTGGCTGGCGCAGGGCCCAGCTTCCTGGCCAGTGTTGTTGGGGGTACCGGGAGTGCCCCGGCAGCTGTGGCACTGAGTGAGTGCCTGTGCCCCTGCAGGTGGAGGGGGCCCTGGGAGCGGTGCACACCCTTGGCCCGTGTCAGCACTTGGGGGCATCCCTTCCCTGCACAATGCAGCCGCTGGGCCAGCGGAGTTGAGCTCCGAGGGGTTAAAGCCCCAAGTGCTTCTCATTAGTAAGAGTGGGCAGATGCTCTTACAGATGCGGGCAGATGTTGTGTTGCCATGGTGACCTGCACTCCAGCCCAGAGAAGTTACCAAGACGCGTTCAGATGTGCTGGTGAAAACTAGTGATTTCCTCAGCGGTGCCGGGCGCTGGGGGAGGGGCGGCCGCCTCCCGCGGCGGTGAGCTCACTGGCCCCGTGCTCTCTCTCTCTCTCTCTCTCTCTCTGCCCCTCACCCCAGAATGGCAACACCGCCCTGGCCATCGCCAAGCGGCTGGGCTACATCTCGGTGGTGGACACGCTGAAGGTCGTGACTGAGGAGGTCACCACCACCACGGTGAGTACGGCCCGGCGTCGGCCCCGGGGCCGAGCCCTGGCCCAGCAGTCCCGCGCCTCTTCCCTCACAGAGCGTCCCGAGCTTCAGTTCTGAACTTCTTTTGGGGAATCTGTTGTACAGCGCGCACTGCAGTCCGCAGAGGTCAGCCCTCCGCGGAGAGGGAGGAGTGTGACCGCAGGACGCTGGGTCCCCGTCTCTGGGGCGGGCCCTCCCTCCCCTCTGCTCCCCTGCCCCCCTGCCCCCCTGCCCTCGCTGGCCCGGCCGAGACCCCTGCTGCTGGCCGTGGCGGGGCGGCGCTGCAACCCATCGTCTGAGCGGAGGGGACGCAGCCGCAGGAGGACCCCGCCCCCGCAGTCCTTTCCCCTGAGAACGGCTCCTCTCTTCCTGTTTTCGATGACTTTTTGTTCAGAAAGAAAGCAGGGAAACGGTCCGTGGCGGAGAGAGGATATATTTAAAACGTTCGCCGCTCTGCGTCGACTCCTTGCAGACTGCGGAGCCTGGCAGAGAGCGCCGCGGGCTCTGCCCGGGCCTGGTGGCGCACGGAGCGGGGGTGAGGGCCCGGTGGCCCTGAGCTGTCCCCGGCACAGCAGGGCGTCCCTCCTGGTGCTGCCTCTTCGTATGAACTTGTTCGGGGCTTTTCTGAGGCTTGAGCCCCGTGAACTCTGCTGGGTGCCGGGGACTGCTCGGCAGTGAACTCTGCTGGGTGCCGGGGACTGCTCGGCAGTGAAGGGGACGGGTCGAAGGCAGAGCAGAGGGTGTTCTTTAGGGACAGTGAGGTCACAAGGCAGCAAATCCGAAGCCCGAGGGAAGTTCCGGCAAGCGGCGCAGGCGGCGGGTGCGCGCAGGCCCGAGTCTGGGGGCTGTGGGGGAGGAGGAGCGCCTCCGCGCGTTGGCAAGGCGACCGCAGCGGGTGGCCGGCAGCGCGGGGGTGGAACACGCAGCCGCCACGTGGGCCCCGCTTGGAGGGGGGTGTGGACTATTCCTGGACGTGAGACCATGGGTCCGGACGCAGGAAGATCACACCGCTTGTTTTCCGAGCAGAGTTTTAGGACCCGTGGCCCGCGTGCCACAGCATTTTTAAAGATTTAAGAGAAATGTCTTCGATAAGTCATGGAGTAGAAAAACTGGTCTGCCTACCGACTGGTACTCACCGAGCCCCCCTGCGTGGCTGAATCCCGGTGGCGTCTTTCTCCGTGGCTCCTTGGACCAGGAAAGACCCCGCATTAGGGCCTGGGCTGCGTCTCACTGGACGTATTTGAGACCATGTGTCCCTCGCAGGCCAGTGAAGCCTTCGCCAGCCGCGGAGCTGGTCCCTCCCCACAAAGCTCGTGTGGGCGCCTGTTCCTCCGGCTGCCGCTAGAGGGCGAGCTCGCGCCCTTTTCGGGTCCTGAGCTTCTCCCTGGGTTCCTGCCGCTCCTTCACCGGGAAGGCCGTCGGAGGTGAAAACGCCACCTGGTCCAGCAGCGACTCCAGGGCGGTGGCGTGGGGGCGTGACGCATAGATACTGTGAGACAATACATTCTTTTTACTCAAAAAACTATGGGAAAGCATGTCGGCTTTCAGAGATCGCAGGCTCAGAAGTATCACTTGGTGAGAAGGACCCGGACTGCGCAGGCCCACAGGTGAGCGGGTGCCTGGGAGGAGTCAGACAGGTGGCAGGTCCCAGCGTGCCTTGCGCCGGGGACACGGGCCTCTCAGGACTCCCCGGTCGCTGCTGTTCTCCGCCCGCCAAGCTGAGCGCCACTCCAGCAAAAAGCCGGGACGTGGAAGCCAAGTTCCTGGTGACCAGCCAGGTGCAAGGACGTAGCTGCCCGGGAGAAGGGCACCGAGGGCCTGGGTGGCCCGGCACGGCTGAGTGCCGTCAGCCCCTCGCCGTCTGCTCCAGGAAAAGGGGCTGCAACTGGAGCCGCACAAACACCCTCGGAGGCTCTGCTAGAAACACCCGGAGTCGCCCGTCCTCGGGGAGGCTGACGTGCCCCCTGTGACGGACCCAGGCAACGATATTTTTAAAATTCCTCTAATAATTTTAATGTGGCAAGAGTTGAGAATCACTGATATGGAACAGGTGGTGGTTTATCTCTGTTAAAGTTATAGATTAATGTTAAAAGAATAATGAAGTGGTGTATATAAGTGGTCTGTTTAAGTTTCTCCCTTCAACAAATACTCATCGATGACCAGCCATGTCCCAGAGCTGTGGGCCGATGCTTTGGTGTCTCCCACGGCACTGATCTGTGTCCCCGACGAGCCATCCCGGGCCGTGTGGACATGCGTGTGCAGGGCTGGACGCGCCCTCGGGCTTCAGCACCCCGTCCTCTACGCCACCGGACTTCCTTTGCCCTCCCGGCTTCTTCCTTCTCTCCAATGGCGACATCACCCAAACGAAAACCTATTTCATCATGATGTGGATTTTAAAAGTATTTTGCATAATTCTACATCACTGATTTATGTGATGCTTTTGGAAATAAAAGCTCAGGTGAGAGTGTCCTTGCAGCCACTTGGATGCGTCTCTGACGTCCACACAGCAAAGCCTGCGGACGGTGACCACTGCGTGCAGCATCTCCGGGCTCTCCGTGAAGATTCTGCTCAGGGAGATTCGTTTTCTCGAATTCCCGTAACCACGCCAGGCCTCGTGTCTGAAACTGCGCCTGACCTGCAGCAGCCTCTGGAAACGTTCCCTGAGGCCCGAGTGATGACAAGTTCAGAGGCCCTTCCTTTTAAGAATAACTTAGTATTGATCACAACGGGAACCACGCATGCTAGCTAACATTTGTTGAGCACTAGCATACGCCAAGCACCGTTCTCAGAGCTCTCATCGGTGTTATTTCATTTCATCTTCATGTTGTTGTTGCTGATGTACAGACCAGGGAATGGGGTCCCAGTGCCGTCGAGGGGCCTGCTCAGGCCTGCTAGCAAACAGATGGGGAGGTTAGAATTTGAGCCCCAGTAGTGACCCTTGAGCTTGGTCCCTCCACCCCCAACTGCTCCATAATGTAGACCAAGGTCACTGTGAGGACCCTGGGTCCCCTCTGCAGGGTCCTCGGATCCCAGAAGACACGTTTCCTGCCCACAGAGTTTACATCTTTCACATTGTCTACAACACTTTTCCCATTGGCTTTGTTTTTAATGCACTGCCCGTGGCCACAGCTGCTTTGTGAGCTTTCCTGGAGACATTGCTCGCTCGCTCGCTCCCTCACTTTGGGGAGGCTGCGTGCCTGCCGCTGCCCCCTCAGGGGGACTGCTTGTTCATGCCGTTGCTGGACAGTTCATTTTCCAAGTGGGAACTCAGGCCAGTGGGCTTCCCCTGTACAGCCTCACTGGGCACACGATCCTTTGTCTTCAGGAGTAAGGGGGGATTTCCAGGAAAGAAAAGGAGAAGGAACTTCTGGAACATCCCCGTGAAAGATGGGGCCTCAGCCTGGTTGTGGGGCCGAGCTCCTGCGGGCTCCATGGAGCTCTTGTTCGAGTTTGTTTCTGAGCATTAATGACCTTTTTCTTTCCAGACTATCACTGAAAAACACAAGCTGAATGTTCCTGAGACGATGACTGAGGTGCTCGACGTTTCCGACGAAGAGGGTGAGCCTTTCTCTCAGATCTTGGGGGGCCGCCCCGTCCTCAGAGACAGAGCAGGGCAGTGGGTGCAGCGGGGCAGCCTCTGGACCTCACAGTTACATTTCCAGCTTTGTTCCGAAAAATCTACTTTTGCCATTTGGGGAAGGAGGATTCTGACTAGTGTATTTTCAGCTGGTGTTCTCTTTATTGTCCTACTAAATAACAGGCCTGGGAAGGGGAAGGACTGGAAATTGGCCATCTATTAAAATGTCCACTGGATAATGCAATTATTAACACATCATAATTAAGTTAAATTACTTTTTATTACAATGCCTTAAATAAAAAAGATCTCAAAGTAGACACTACCATGGTGTATTGAGAAACCCCTGCTTTCTGATTGGTTCACACATGCAGAATATATTTTAAAGCCAGAGGAAAAGGGCCTTAGAGAAGGTTAAAAATAGCATAGCAGTAAGTCAGACAAATTCAAGGCAAGATTCGGTTAAGTCAGAGAATGTGCCCCCTCTAGTGTTCAAGTTGATGAAAGCTCTCCAGGGTTCTGAGCAGCCTGTGGCTCTGCAGGGCGCACTGGGCACATAGGTGGGCAGCATTTCGGGATCCCCATACCCACTCCGAGTAGACGGTCGACTTTTCTTGAACCAGAAGATCTGCTGCTAAAAATTCATGAATGCAGCAAAGTGTGAGACCACGTTTCAGAGTGCAGCTGTGCTCCGGTGTGCGTGGCTGAAAAATGACTCACAAGAAACTTTATAATATTCCCCCAATATTCACGGAGAGATATGAAAGGCATTTCTTTGGGTTAAGATCTAATCACAAGGTCAAACTGCGCTGAGACGTTGATTTGGAACTGACTTGTTAACTCGCCAGTCGGTGAGAGCGTTGCGTGGCGCCAGCTCCTGTGAGAACCAGTGACGAGGACAAACGGCTGCGGGGCCGGCTGTTGGGAGCTCCCAGCCTTTGCCGTAGTGATTGTGTGTCACCCTGATGCTTGCCAGCTAGCCTTCCCCACTCATGGGCGCACACCACGTGGTGTTTGGGGGGCCATTTGCTCATCTTCATTCATGTGTTGAACAGCTTTTAAACGGTTTGGTGACCACTTTATTGATGGGGACATACTGAGTGACTCAGGTACCGTTAGAGAAAATTGTTGGAGTGAACGCTTTTCTTTGCTTTTATTTTTCTTAACTGCATTGAGGCGTTTTGCTTCACATTTAACCTTGGGCTGCCTGAGACTAACCTCTTCCTTCTGAAGTAGCATGTGTAAGAGGGGCGAGATTGCAGTGCGTTTGGGGGTGTGGATTTTATTAACTTGGAAGCTCAAAGCCATGACTTGCTTATGTGGTTAATCATTTTGCAACAATTATTGAGACATAGTAATCTGGTGAACATTATATACGTCTTTCCCCAAAGCTAATATTTCTTCCTAGCATATAAATTTAGAGAAAAAATAATTCTTTGATACGCGGACGTGGAACCAGCGTGAATGAGTTAACGACTAAGTTAGGTTGTTTGAACTGCATGCGGCTGGCGTCACTCTGGGGTGAAGATGTGTTTCTGGTGTGGGTGCGGCTACGTTAAGTCAGTAGTTACGGGGTCATTCTCAAGGCAGCGAGGCTGGGGGGTTCAAACCCTCCTTCAGGCCACTCGCTGCAGGGACTCGGGAGCACAGCTCGTTTCGTCCAGCGGACCTGCCTCCCCGTCCCGTGTGGTCCTCCCAGACGCTCACGGAACTGAAAATAATGTAGGCTTCTGTGCAGACCCGACATGCTGAGTTTGGAGAGCCAGGTCTTAGACTGGGTCTAAGACTTTTTTCTCCCAGAATCAAATGAAAGGGACCCCAATTTGTTGGCCTCATGGAAGCTGTCCTAGCGAAGAGCCACACGTTACACAAGGGGAGGGGAGCGGTGGGACAGGCATGTCTGGGGCCGTCATGGAGCATCTGAGCTACTTGGTCCGCTGCTGTGTCAGACAGCAGCGTCTCTCTCGGGTCCCGCTGTGGCCCACCAGCGTGGACATGGATTCCACGTAGCCCTCGTGGCTCTTTCCTTCACACTGTCTTTCTGACGCCCTTGACCCTCACACACTGGCCTCACCCAGAACCCCACCAGGTCACCTGCCAGAGTGCACCCCGACCAAGGAGCAACTCCAGCCCCTCCCTCGGTGATTCCTTCTCCAGCTTCTCCGGGAGCTCGTAGGGCAACCGCAGCATGTTAGCACAAACTTGGTGGCCAGAAGTCTGGCTCCTGGGACCGGCAGCGATCCTTCACTTCCGGGCTTCCCTCGGCCTCCACTCTGTGTCTGTGTGTCCCTCTGTCCCTTGTAGGGACCCACTCCCTGGGTGATCTGGTTGGACTGCACCTCAGCGCTCCCCTGAATGACGTCCACAAAGTCCCTGCCTCCAAACACGGCCAGGTCCCAAGGGTCCCGGGGACACCGTCCCCAAGGGCCCTCTTCCCTCTCAGACCTTCAGGGAGACCAACAGCAGTGCGGGCCGAGTGTGGCTGTGCTGCCACCGAGGGCGCTGCTGCTGTTGAGCCTTGTCGACTGCAGTACCATCAGCTGCGAGTCAGGGCCCCGCGGAGGGAGTGAGCGGAGGAACGGATGGAGCATTGCCGTCCGGGTGCGGTCTCTCCCCGGCGCGGGACTGGCCTCTCCTGAGTTTTCACACCTTCCCGTGCCGGCTCCGTGTCCCTCCCACGTGCAGCTTCCGGGGCGCCAGCACAGTCCCGCTGGGGCCGCCTCGCCACACTTGTGGGTGACTCCCCGCCACCTCACCCGTCTGCAGGTGACGACACGATGACGGGGGACGGCGGCGAGTACCTGAGGCCCGAGGACCTGAAGGAGCTGGGCGACGACTCGCTGCCCGGCAGCCAGTTCCTGGACGGCATGAACTACCTGCGCTACAGCCTGGAGGGGGGGCGCTCCGACAGGTGGGTGTTCCCGCAGGTAGGCGTTCCTGCAGGTAGGCACCAACACTGGCCCAGGTGCCAGAGGGAGAAAGTCGCACATCCCAATGCTGACGATGACGATGATGATGATGATGATGATGAAAAGCAGGTGCAGGGCCGACACGGGGAACCTCCCCTCCTGGCATCGGCACGCCCCCACATTCCTAACCGCTGAGAGAAGGGAACAGGCCAGAGAGAGGAGATGACTGAGAAAAATCACAAACTAGCGGGAGGCACAGACATGTGCCTTCAATAGGTGTTTCTAATCATCCACCTCTTTTCCCTTCAGCCCCAAAGGGAGCGTTTTGCCTCTGGGCACCGAGCCCCCGGCTTCATTGTCAGTGCCCAGGTTGAGCCCTGGGCACAGATGGGGAGGTTTGTGTGGGAACCCAGGGCAGCTCTTCCTGTAAAGCAGGGCTCGGGGGTGCGGCAGCGTGTCACACTGAATGCCACCGGGTGTGTGAGGACGGCGGGGGGGCGGGAGGCCAGGTGGGACCTGGTCTCCGGCCCCCGCTTGCTTCCATAGGGCTCCAGCTAGCCACCCTCCCCGAGTGGAGGGACAGGCAGCAGCTCCCACTCGCGGCTGTCTTGTTTGTTAACTTCTAACTTTTGCTTAGACAATTCAATAAGTCACTTTTTCTCGGTAACCGTTTTGCCTTGCCGTCACGCTCTGTCTGCTGTGCCTTCGGTAGTGCTGTTCCCAGGTGGGTACCCCGTGGCCGGGAAATGTGGCCCTCTGGTCCTTTCGCATCTCCCTGCTCGCTGCTCGGCGTTCGTGTGTGTGCGTGTGTACGCGCTGTGCTATCGGGTGCCGACATTCTAGAATTATGGATTTCTGCTCACATTAGGGATTTTACGTGTCCCATGGAATGGCTCCTGGGGCTGGAAGGGTTCCTGCGTGATGAGGAGCTGAGACCAGCCCCGGCCTGACCTCACCTGTCACAGCACCCCCTGTGGTTGCCCCCCGAAAGGGCCCTCATTAGCCCCTGTGCAGTTAGAATAATGATTGTGATACCGGAGTGCTCAAGGGCGCAGAGTAGAACAGGTGGGATTCAGCGCACGTGGAATGAGATCACAGCCAACTTCCGATTGGCAGGATGGGGTGTCCATTCTGTTTACCAGTGCTCACAAACCTCAGATGCTGCCACATTAAGTGTTAAACACGGAGGGGCAGCGGGCACAGTGGCACCTCAGTGTCAACCGGCTCAGTGGGCTGGAGAACTCGTTCACGAACTGTCTCACACATATTAGGAATCGCTGCGCTTTTCAGCGAAGTCACAGACGGACACAACCCAGTATGTGTCCATAAAAGCAGCACGCCGCAGTGAGAAAGTACAGGTCTCAGGTCACAACAGACTTCCCGCACGTCTTCTCGGCGGACACGTGGCCCTGTGAGCTGAGCAGCACGCCCCCAGCCTGGGCAGAGAACAAGGGCCGCTCCGCTGCAAAACGTTTAAACTGGCTCCCGATGTCTGCAATCGAGTGGCGGGTTTCCGGGCCAGAGACCGCAATTATCCAGACTCTGCTGGTCGCAGTGCCTTCATCGAGAATAGTCCCCTCCCCCTGCAGTACTCCAGCACTGTTTCCTTGAAGTGGGTTCTGTAGCAAAACAGGCCCCGAAGCGCCACGAGAAACCGCAGGCGGCGCTTACATGGCAGAGTGCGCTGGAATGCAGTCCCGCGGGCGGAGGCGTTGAAGACACAGGGCTCCTTCCGGCTTTCCTCGCGCTGTGGATCCTAATCTCTCTCCACCCTAATCTCTTTCCGGTTGTTGGCAGTTACCGCGTCTTGCTCTTCCCTTCTCTCTCTCTGCACCCCTTTCCTGTTGGGTTTCCGCAGAGACAGAACGGAGCCCCGCCCCGCCGTCCCTCCCAAACCCAGCTGGCGGACTGATCCGGCGGCTGGGCCGGACGAGGGGTGCGGGGTTGCCGCCTGTGGTGGTGTTACGTGCCCCGCCAGTGAGCCCTTCGGGCACCCGCCCAGGTCGCTGTGTCCCTGGGCGCGGCTGCCGAGCCCCAGCTGCCTTCTTTCCGAGCCCGACATCCACACGTTGCACCGCGTGCCCAAGTCCAGTCGAGGCACCTTTGCCACCATTCAGCTGGCTCCCGGCCCCTCTGACTCCGTGTCTCCGCTGTCCGGCGGCGGTGCCTCAGGGCCAGCTCTGCCCAGGGACAGCGTCTTCCCGACGCAGCGAGCAGGCACCTCAGTCCCGTGCCCAGAGCCTCCTGCTCCTTCTGCGCTGCCGCTCACAGACATCTGGCACCTCAAGTGTGTGACGTCACCATCTGCATCTCTGAATTCCGAGGCTGTGGGGAGAGGTCCCGTCATTAACCAGTGGGGGCCCCGGAGACTGGATGGAGGAGGGCCGAGCGTGTGGACGGCCCTGTCCTGCCAGGCGAGCGACCCTCCACCACTGTCTCCTTCCGCCCGATTCTAACCACGGTGAGGAGAGCGACACTCCAGAGCTGCCTCCGCGTGGCTGCCGCGAACCACACGCCAGCGAACCCGAAGCTGCTCTGTGGCTTAAGGCAGGGGAAAAAAATTGTTCAGTCCTCTAAGGGAGACGGGATTCGCTGAGTTTAAAGACCCTCCCCTGCCCCCTCATAATTTAATCCCTTTCCTGTCCTCAAGGTCAAGGCCAGGCCAAGGTTACTCAGAGTGCCCCGCAGCCCCTTTATGAGAATGCCGCTGAACTCCACCGAGGGGAGGGGGAGCTGCCTCTGAGTGCCAGGCCCGAGGCTCCGGGTGTGTGGTGCCAGGACCCTCGTCTCCAGAGAGAGCCTGTGAAACACAAGGGCGGGGACCCCCAAACTCTGCTTAGGTTTCCTTCTGTTGTAAACACACAGACACGTGCAGGTGTGAGCGCACAGGGCCCGGCCGCCAGCCCCATGCGTGCCGCGTCCTGTGGTGGCCGCGTCCTGTGGTGGTCGGGGTCTGTTCTGGGTCGGCGGGAGAGGGCCCTTCCCCGCCAGGGACTTCCCGCAGGAGAACAAAAGTTGGCCAGGGGGACACCTCGTAGAGAGGACAGTGTTGGTTTACAAAGTTAGGTCCATCTGTAAAATGAACATGATGTCTGCTGACCAGCGCGTGAACTGAACACTTAGTCCATAATTCTACAAGCCACCCTGGCCGCACACCCCCCAGCGGGGCACTTTGCTTCTGTAACTATTGTGTGAGCGTGCATGTCTCTGTTTTCACCGATGGGCTTTGGGCTAGTGTGTGAATATCGATCTTTGAAAACCTGGACGTAAAATAGAGCTTATTTAAGCTATCCACCTGTTTGTCCTTCGAGTGTACAAATTGACTAGGAGGGAATCAAACTGCATCTCTGTGGATGTCAAGTGGCACTGGTCACCCTTCGGTGCATCATTCAGAACGCCAGCGTTCAGGTTTCACAGAACCTCAGGAGAGCACGGTGGTCGAGGCCTGAACCCCACGAGAGCCCAACCTCACTCCACTCCGCTCCGCGCCACTGGCAGCTCCCTGCGTGCTGGGAGGCTGGCTGGGTCTGGCTGGTGCCCGGAAACGCTTTCTGTGTGCCTGTGTGATTGCCGCGGCGACCAGCACCTAGGGGCCGCCTGTCCTCTCCTGGCCTCGCTGGGGACCTGCGTCCTCAGGAAGCGTGCATGTGGCCGCGGTGCTGTCTCTGTGCCTCCCAGGGGTCCCCGGCCTCAGCGGCCACAGTGACAGACAGGATGGGCGTGGACAGACGGAAGCCTGTCTTCCGTCCTGTTCTCTCCACGGGCTGGCTGTCCTCTCGAGTTTCAGTTGCAGGAAGATTAGCGTTTGGCTCTGATCTAAATGGTCTGTCCACGTGATCATTTCCTACGTGAACGGCCGCTGCTGTTTCCAGGCCGTTCTGGGCAGAACGTGAATCAGATCGGGAGGATCAGACCTAGTTTCTGGATTCCCCGGGGCCCTGGCGCTGACCGGCCGGGCCAGTGGGAGGGCGTGTCCCTGCTGAGCCCATGGGCGGCACCCAGCCTCGGTCTGTCCCCTGGAAGGTCCCAGCAGCTAACTGCACGCTTTCTTCCCTCTCCCACTCGGCTCGTCATGCCCTCCTCCCCCCTCCGCTCGCCGCTGGCACGTGACCATGGCCTCCCGCTCACCTGCCAGCCTCCGGTCCTTCAGTTCCGACAGGTCTCACACCCTGAGCCACGCCTCCTACCTGCGGGACAGCGCCATGATTGACGACGCCGTGCTCATCCCCAGTCACCAGGTAGGTGGCCCCCGCACGCCCGTCTCCAGGCTGCGGAGCCTTTGGATGCTGCCGGGTATTGGGGGGCGTCCAGGGCAGCCCTTCTTCATCTGAAAGAAAATCACGGGAACCCCGAGATGGCCGGGATGCGAGACTGGAGGGCTTTTCTAAACCGGGGAAAGCGTTCACCAGGTTTCTCCATGACCTGAGGTTTTCTGGAGCCACACTGCTTGTTTCTTTGGCTGTTCTGTGTTCTGTGGGATTGCATATGAAAATCAGCTCCCTGGAGAGTCTCCAGTGGAGGGAACGGTGTGAGGCAGGATGCATTCACGGAAGGTCACGTGACGCCTCTCGGTGTTTGGAGCTGTCATCGGCGGAGAAGAGGGAGCGTTTTTAGGGGACACTTTGATGTTGGGCGTGATTGTGTCGGTGTTGGCTGGCTGGACACACAGCCGCCCCAACTCCTGCTCTCCACAGGCAGTTGCACAGATGTGATCCAACATCAACAGTGTCATTCACACGGGGGTGCATGAAAAACAGTCCTTCACGTGCCTCGGTCTTGCATGTTCAAGTGGGGGTTCTCCAGGCGGGGCTGCCCACCTGTGGCGCCGTGTTCAGAGGTGGCGGCACGGCAGGCCGAGCGGGGGGGTGTGCACTCAACGCTGTCTGTCTCCGTGTCCAGGTGTCGGCGCTCACCAAGGAGGCCGAGAGGAACGCTTACCGCCTCAGCTGGGGCCCCGAGACCCTGGACAATGTGGCCCTGTCTTCCAGCCCTATTCACTCGGGGTGAGTCCCTGGTATCGTGTGTCCCGAGCGAGGGTAAGCGAGAGGGGTGTGAAAGTGACCGCTTTGTCCAGCGGCTGGAGCTGGCGGCCGGCTTACAGGGGAAGTGACCTTTGTTTAAACTTGTAAATAACACGGCTTGTCCGACATGGGCCCTTTCTGCACAAACTGGCAAAGAGGGTCAGGCTCAGAGGAGAAAAACTGGCCCTTGTTCTTAAGTAACCAGCAGAACTGTGTCAGCTTGCTAACTAGCTAGCAGATCCTGGAGGTGGCCTGACCGTTGACACTTTGTCTTTAAGAAGTCTGAAAAGCAGGGGCAGGACTATTTATTTTCTGGAAAGTTCTACGTACTAAGATGAACTGCCTAGGTAACAGATGCCTTCGCCTACACACGAATGCATTCAAAATGATGTTTCTGGAAGCCCGAGTCCTGTTCTTGCGGCAGGAAACGAGACACAGCTGCCGGTCCTCAGCCCCTCCCAGGGTCAGTGGCCATGTGCGCCGCTGAGCAAGCTGCGTCCGATAGCAGCTCCGCGGAAAGGAGGGCTCTGAGCTCATCGCTGTAAACGTTCCTCCAGATGTTCTGCAGGGGTGAGAATCCAGTTGTGCGGAACGCAGATTCCGTGAGGAGTTTCAAATTGTGACAGTCTCCACAACTGAACTTTCCCTTATGATTCAGTAGTTTTGGTCACGTGGTCATTTCATAATTATACGTAAAGCCCTGAAATTTACTCATTTAATCACTTTTTCTAAGCCCTGCTCATATATTATCTAACGAAATACAATACTTTGAATTTATCCAAACTCCTTATCCATAATCCCCAGGACCATTTTGAATTGTGGATCCTTTCTTGTTTTTATTATTCTAAAATATTCCCCTTTCAGGAAAGCATTCTAAGATGTTGTTAAAATTTTTAGGGCCTCTTAGTTTAATCTTCTACTAAACATTCATAGAATATGAAATTAGTTACATAGATATAGAAAATAATAATACTTTTTTGCTTGTTAAAAAAGTAAAAGCTAGTTGCTAATGCAACACTTACTCAAGGGAATAAAAAACGAAATACACCTCATCCAAAATTAATTACATATTTTAAGTGTAAAATGAGATACTTAACATCTAACAGCTATAAATTATTCAAAAGCATAGCACTGCATTCTGCTACTGAACTTCTGAACAAGGACGAGAAGAAGGCAAGGCTGTTTGACCCTGAGTGCTGACGATCCTCAGCACTCAGCCACAGATCCAAGTCCAGAAACCAGCCTGGTTAGGTCCTCACCCGCCTGCCCAGGGAGAGATGGTCTCAGCCACAGTGTGATTACCGTTAACGGCTGGATTTACCACAGAGCGTTCCGTGGTTAAAGATCCATCACTCACTAAGATAGGGATCTTCACAATCTCGGTCTCGGTAAACTAGTTCCTCTCCGAACTGCAAACGGGATCGCTGACTGCATGTCCTCAGCTCCCAGAGCGGAGGCCAGGCCCCGCCCGCTCCCCACAGTCTCTGCTGCTGTGGCCGTGGCTTCCTGACGTCAGCAAGTGCCAGGCGTCCAAAAGGGCGTGTTTTGTACCAGCTGTGAGGAAGGGCTGGCCTCACAGCTCCCATGGCCGTGGGGAGAGGTGGTGCACCTGCCCCGAGCTCCTCGCGTGTTGCTGGGTTCTGCAGTGCCACGCCCTGAGCACGCACCGAGGAAAATAGGCCCACAGGCCCAGCCTCCCTCGAAGAGACGCACCGGTGTCATTTGAGCTGGAAGACAATCTGTGGAAGAGAGAGAACGCGGTGTCCCCTTTGGAGGCGGCTCGGTCCGACCGCCTCTCGGCCCTGTCACCTGGGGTGTGGCATGGCCCACGTTAGGCAGACGGTCAGCGGTCAGGGTTTCAGTCCACTTCTCTGGAAGGTGAATGTTATCTTGTGGGCCCACAGGGAACCTAAGGTTACAGGCTTCTTAAATAATTAGCGTTCCGTCCAGAAAGAAGAGTACTCCGCAGGGTCTAGTCAGTGCTCACACACCCCTGCACACACCTTCCGGATGGTTCCCGAGCTCCAGACCAGCCTGGCCGACTGCGTTCCGAGTTTCCTGGGTGACACAGACCTCCTGGCAGGTCAACTCACAGTTGTTCTCAGCAGGAACCGGCTGCCCAGCGATGCCTCGCTCCACTGCAGTGTCTGCGCAAACACACGAGACCCACGGCTCTGACCGATGGGGTGACTGCCGCACCCTCGATCCTGAGAGTCGTGGCGTTCGAAAGCTGCCACCAGATGACACGAACTGCACCCACGACGTCCTATTACGTAACGTTGATTTTTTGTAGTTTTATTCATTATACACCCGGTTCCTGAGTCGTTTTCATATCTTTTTTCAAGGAACTGGGCTTCTTGGGCACATTCTTAAGCCACTTCAAAATCTGCCCAAAATGTCAGGGAAAAAAAAGTCTTTTGGCAGAGGGGGTAATAAAGTGAGCTTTTTCAGTGCACCTGCTGCTGGTTTCGGATGCCACGTGCTAACAGGGTCCCCAGCGGTTGTAGGTGAGCAGAGGGCCCAGCTGTCCCACGAGGCAGGGCTAGTGGCTTCTTCCGCCTCTGCTCTGGGTCCCCAGCGGCTGACGCCCACACTGCTGGAGACCGGCTCTCACCGATCAAAGCAATTGGACCGCCCAAGAGACACAGCCACCTCCGGCCAAAGAAAGGCTGGCAGTTAGATTCCGGGTGCTGCTCTTCGGAGAGGCGTGGCGGACTCATCAGTAAGCCGGCGATGTTCCTGGCTGCCCAGCGATGCTCGGCCCAGCGTCGTCGTGAATTCACAGTTCTCCGTTCCACGAATGGTTGTGAATGAGCAGATGTCAGGCCCAGTTCCTAGTGACGGCTCGTTTTTCCATTCATTTCAAGCATTATTCCAAAGCTCTTTATTTTTATAGTTTCTTAATGAGAACCACATGCCAACAATTAAATGTCAATTTCTCATGCTATCCTACAGGAAGTTATAGTAACTAGAAGTCCATTAAAGACTGATCTTTTTCATAAAAACACACTGAAGACAATTTTGCTATGAATCTAAAGCTACTCCAAAAAGTAAAGCCTGTTAAAAAACCCATGAAGCTATCAGCCCAGACAGGGGAAGTGGATATTTGAAATTCGAGGAAGTGAAGACTGTTTGTCACTTGACAACATTAATATTTCAGAACCTCGAGCAGTGAATTTGGTTGTTCGTGTATTTCAAAAGCCCTAGTTTTTTTAAAGCACACGAAGGTAAATTCTTCTGGGTGAAGAGAATGCCTTTATAAGTAGTGCCACGACTGTTTTGTAAGTTGGCTTTCCGGTCCCTTACACGTGTATCCTTCGGTATGTCAGACACGAGGGAGCAGGGGGAGCAGGGGGAGCAGACAGGCCTGTGCTGGGGGGTCCGACCAGGGCCCGCCCCCGGCCGGCCAGCAGCTGGGGCAGGGCCCAGTCCGGAAGGAGCACCGGGACTTTGTCGGCACAGGCTCCGCTCCTGCCCGTAGGTGGTTCACGTTACCTGCTCTGCCTCATCATTTCTGCCACTGCTTGTCCTGGAAGCCGGTCTTTAAATTGTGCCTTTTCTGTCCGCATTCCTTCTGTGGTGGCCCACAGGGCACTGCCCATCTTAAGGAAGTGTTAATCGTGCGAAGGAAAGCTTTGGAGATAAAGCGTCAGCCTCAGCCTCTGCAACTTCCATTTCAATGCCCCTTGGTGGTTTCGGGGCTCCGGGACACTAGACTTGCCCGTGGCCCGCAGCCAGCGCTGAGCGGGGCCGCCCATGGGTGCCATGGCCCCCTGCGCCCCAGGGCCCTGAACGGGGCCCACGGAGCCCACCCCGGTCCCTCTCAGCATCTTCGCAGAGCGACGCCCCCGTGGCGTCTCCGTCTTTTCTCTGTGAAGGCTGCAGGGGTGTGGAATAATCTGTTTCACTCAACGGCCACTTCTGCCCCTCTGGGATGCCCCACAGCCCCTTCTCTGTGCTAAAGTATCTGTTCTGTTGCAGCCGCGCCTCTCCGTGTCTCGATCGCGACAACAGCAGGTGACTGCATCCCCCGCCCGCCCGTCCCCACCGCCCCCGACCCAGGGTGCTCCAGTGCTCAGACACCTGGCAGGGACGCAGCTGCACCCCGGCCACATCCCCGCCAGTCCCCTTTCTCTGCGGAAAGGGGGGAAAGGGAGCATTTTTTATTTCGCTGGGAATTTTCTGGGATTTTGCCCAAAGTAACGCAGCCCCACAGGGAAGGCCTGCCTGGCTGCGGCTCCCCACGGCGCCGCTTCTGTTGTGAGAAAGTGCTCGTGAGCTGAGCAGTTATTCCCAGCAACCGTACAGATCGGCAGACCTGTTCTAGAGTTCTGTTACAAGTAGTGACTTTAAGTGTCACTTGGCAGGTTTTTTTAAAAACTGCATTCTAGGTGGGCCGGAGGCTGAAGTGTACTCGTAGTGCATCCTCGCTAGTGCTGCTGGAAGCCCAGCCTTCCGGTACTTTGGAAACGGTGCTGTGGGATGAGGCCGGTCCGCGCTCTGAAACGTCCGTCATCCTGTGTTAGTTCAGTAGATTATTTCTGAGGGATCGTACCAGTGACAGCATTTCGTCACACAGTCATCCATCACGTCGGACAGGCTGTCCACAAGTAAAGCAACGTTTTCACGTTTCCAATTTTGAAAGTTTTATATACATCCTTCCAGTTTTCTGGAAACACTAAACGTGATGTTTCTACCTGTGAACACTGTGAGTGATAAGTGGTTTTTTAGTGATTTTAGCAAATTTGAGCCATGTCTTTTTTAAAAAATGCTTTCCATCGCTGTTTCAGTGGATGGGAATGGGGGGGTTTCCAAGGAATTAAGGGGACTGTGGAGCAGAAGGCTCAGACGCAGCGTCCTCACCAGAATTAGACCTCACCGTGGGCCTGGCTGTGCGTGCGGATCACTGAAGCACCCTGGTGACCCTTCTTTTCCCTATTTCACCCCAAAACTAACTGAATGCTGCAGAATCCTCCCCACCCCACCCCGGGCTCCTGGATGGACTGAACTGAACTAAGCTCCCTTGACTTGGGGGAGGGTGACCCTCAGCAGACCAGGCCCTGCCCTCCTCCGAGCATGTCTCTGTGTAGCTAATCGGGTCGCCTCAGGCGAGTCATCTGCATAATAATGGTGGGTTGCTTTTGCTTTTATTCTTTTTAAATTGTGATAACACTGAACTCACAATTTAGAAAATCTCCACAAGAATTTCTAATTTGCATGATTGCTGAGTTTTATCCAAAGTGAGGTCTGCGGCTTTAGCCGAGACGGCGAGTGACGCTTGCGTCTGTGGAGTCGGTGAGCGGTGCAGCGTGCACTTCCCGGCAGAACCGCTCACTGGCGGGCTAACCGCAGAGCCGGAAGGAACGGCTTCCCGGCAGAGCTGCAGCGTGCCTGCGCCTTCCCAGTAGGAGAGTCCCCGGAGCACCTGTACCGGCCGCGCCGGCAGCTTGCCTGAGCCGGCGGCAGCGAGCAGTGCAGGGGAGTTAATGCCGGGAGCCGCTCTGGAGCGTGTGTGGGGAGGAAACGGAGGCCTGAAGGTGCCACGCGACTGGCGTGCGGCCGCAGCAGTGCTTCGAGGCAGAGACAGACCATCGGTGGGTCGGAGAGGGGCCCGGTGAAGTAGTGGTTCCTGTTTTATTTAAGCAGTGACGTTCAAAACCGAGTAGAAGCTCCATCATCCCATTAAACTGCTTCAGCAACATCCCTGGTTACTGTAGGTACTCAAAGAAATGTCAGTCTCTCCATGTGGTCTCTCCATGTGGTTCTTAGGTGTTGTATGTGTTGTCATTTTGAAGACACTCAAACTCTCCAGAGCCAGGTGGGCGCAGGGAAGGATGGACGAGAGGCGTGGCATTCGCCGCGCCGCACGCACGTCCGTCGCAGGGGCCGAGTCCTCACGGGCCCTGAGTGTCGGCGGCACCTCCCCGCCTTGCCCACGGCCGCACTGACCACAGGCTGGGCGCCTGGCAGGCGCTGGCTGCCCACACACGCCTCGCTTAGCGTTGCTCCTTCGCGGCTTCTCCCTCCACTGGCTTGCCCACAGTGTCTCGTCCCAGTTTCAATCTCCTGCAAACAGGAGAGAACCACACCTACCTCGTCGACTCGAGCATCATCTCACAGCTCGGCACCGTACAGCCTTCCACTTTTCCTGTGGCACAGAGGAGGCAGTCTCTCTCATCTGCTTCTAGGGTTTTGAAATTTACACAAAACAGCTGTCCTCTTACTCTACTCCCAGCCAAGTCCTGACACCTTCCGATACTCTGACATTGTCATGAAAATGCCCAAACGCTTACCCAATTTTATGCTATAAACGATTGGGACTAAGCGATCGGCATGTAGACTTTTGTCTAAAAGACTTTCCATCAGCACCCAGACAGAACTCGAATCACTGCTTCCCTTGTCCCCTGTTATTTGGAGAAAAGACTGCGGTCAGTTCACAGCTCCACACGCCCCGCTGCTCTGTGAGCTGGCTGGCCTGCAGTTACGTTGTTGGAGTTTGATGCTGCGGTTCCCGGGGCCCAAAGGCCCGTGTGTGGTCGTTCGAGTGAGTCCTGAGTGGATGGGCCACCCAGAGACCAGACAAGTAAATCCCCTTCTACGTGAGCTGTCCTCCCCGTGTTAGACGGAAATGGGACGGCGTCTCCCAGCTTGCTCTTTTCACTGTTCCGCTCACTCACTCATTCAGCAGTTATCCTCCTCCCCACACGCGTCACCCACCTTGTGCCAGGACCGGGGGACACGGGGTCGATGCCACCAGGGTTCCTTCCCAGGCACCAGGGACGAGTGTGATTTCGGGTCAGCGAAGCCCTCCTCGGGGGCTCAGACCCTGAACCTGTGCCCCGCTCCCAGCAGGGCGGCCCCTAGTGGGAGGGTGACAAATGTCTCGGGAACAGGAAGCTGCGGGGTGAATGGGAACAACAGGGTTCCACACGGAGCAGTCGATGAAAAGTGGTCAAACCCGTACCAGGCGCTGTTCCAGCCAGCAGTGTAGCCCTTCAGCCTCTGGATGGAAGGCCCCCAGAAGGGGCGCTCCGCACACCCCGAGGGGGAGACGGTGGCGGCGGGAGCCATGCCAGCGCACAGGTGCAGACGCGTGGCAGGTGCACGAGCAGAAATGCCCGAGTGCCCTCGGTGGGTGCAGACAGTCAGTAGTGAAGGCTGATGGCCATGAACTATGGCGACGAGTTCGTAACAGCACTGGCAGAAACTTAAGTGGCTTTTCTCCAGTTTTCATAAAAGTAGCATAAATGTAGTCAAGTAAAAATCATAAGACGGAAAGAAAACCTTTATATGCACCACACGTGTTAGCTAGTTCTTCCATTCTTTTGAGCGACAGCATATTTTAAAGAGCAGGTGACTTGGTAGTCAGAAAAGCAGCCGACATTCTCACACGGTGTTTTGATAAAGACCAGAGACATCCACATTCGAGCCTGAACTGTCGATTACTCTCCCCCTCGCCCCCAGTGTGGCCGCACTAAGCATGCAGCAAGCGGGCCGGGGTGCGCCGGGCCTCGGGGTGGCGCCCGCATGATGGCTGCGCAGGCTCTGGGCCCGGTCTGTCCCTTAGGGACCAGCGGTGGGCTGTCTAATCACGTGCCTGGCGAACCCTGTGCTCTGCTGTGAAGGGGTGCTGAGCTCTTTCTCCTCACTTGTGTAAGGATAACATAAATGCACTGTGCTTCGGTCCCACGAGGACCTGGGCTGGACGCCTTCCCGTGTGTTGGGTGTTGCCGCGGACACCGTGCTGTGTGGGGCTCCAGCCCGGGCTGCTGGCTGAGCCCGGGTGCACCCGGGTGCTGCTTCCTTCCTGCTGTTTTGGCATCCAAACCTCGCAGATGCAACAACACTGCCAAAGACGGCGACGTGGCCCGTGTCTGGGACACACGCTGTCTGTCCCTGTCTCTGTGTACGTGTGCAGGCAGATCTGCTCCCGGACAAAGCAGGTTCCTCCAAGACGTCAGTGAGTGTGGTGACGGACAGAGTGACAGGAGCCCCAGTGACCCCTCCCCCTGATGCACGGACAGGCCGAGCCGCCTAGGACTGATGGCTGCCCGTGAACCATGAGCTGGGCCGACAGGAGCAAAACTGACAGAGACGCCCTTCCACCTCTAAATTATTGTCTGTGATCCTCCACATTCACTCCACTCGACTTTGGGGACCGTCACACTGCACCAACACCCTCCCTGGCAGGAGCCAGGGTTTCCCCCGTCACGCATGAAGCAGAGGGACCGTCACCTCTCTCCCGCCCCCTACCTTGGCTCCCGTGAGCTGGATGCACATTCATGGTGTGACCTGAGGAGAGGCCTGTGCGTCCTTTTCTAAGTCACAAAATTTCGTTACAATGAGCTGGACAAGATAGAACTTTGAAAAGTCAAGTGGAATTAACTGAGGGCAGCTGCCCTTTCCCCATTTGACTCCGTGTGTGGGTTTTTCAGGGCACACGTAGAAGGGAGACTCCTCGGTGTCTTGATAGAATTCTCTTCCACTTTCCATGTCAACTGTGCATGTTTTTAACATACAGTTTATTATGACCATTGTCAACAAAAATTAGCCGAAATCTTAGGTTTCAGATAAAAATAGCATGAAAATTAAAACAATAGCACAACCAAAATCAAGGCATTGCTGTGAAGTAAAGTAACTTTTAAAGACAGATTTTTCCCGCCGTGCATGTCAAGAACGAGGGGATGATTTGAGGACACAGCATTATGGGCCACGGTGACGTCCACCGAGCTTGTGCCCCCGCCCGCGGTCTTGCAAACGCGGCCACTGTCTGCTCTCCCTTTCAGCTTCCTGGTCAGTTTCATGGTGGACGCCCGCGGGGGCGCCATGCGGGGCTGCAGACACCACGGGCTGCGCATCATCATCCCGCCACGCAAGTGCACGGCCCCCACGCGGGTCACCTGCCGCCTGGTGAAACGCCACCGACTGGCGACCATGCCCCCGATGGTGGAAGGAGAAGGCCTGGCGAGCCGCCTCATCGAAGTCGGACCCTCCGGTGCTCAGTTCCTGGGGTAAGAGTCTCTGATAAGCCTCCCACTTAAGTCACCGGTGAGCGTGCATCCCTCCTGGCGCCACTAGGCTGGAAGGCACAAAGGTATGTCGCACGTTGTAAACGGATATTGGCCCCGTGAAATTTTTTGAAAACTGGAAGCAGCATCTGGAGGCCCAGCTCCACTTCCACGCTGTTCTTTCAAGGCTTCCGTGGGCTCAGCCGTGAGGCTAGTTATGACTCTTTCCCTCTGGACGTGGCAGCAGCTGCTGGACTCCCAGTGTGGGTGACTGTGTTAGGCCGTGGTAGGTGTTACGTTTTCCCACGGAGGCTTGCATGGTAAAGTCGTAGGAGGAAAATACTGCTCTCCTGCAGACATGAATGTAAGGCCCCGTGTAGCTGTGAGGGAGAATCACCGTGCTCAGGAAGGAAGTGTTCCTTTACAGAAGAGCCCAGACGTCAGTCTGCGCCCTCTGTCTCTTCCGCTGCCACAGGCGCTACCCTGCATCTTAAAGTCACTCGGGCAGGCTGTCTGGGTCCAGTGGCCATTCAGACGATGAAATCGAGACTCACGTCTACCATCCTTGTTTTAGCAATTTTGAGCTGCGTTAGCCTTTCTTCTTCTGTTTGTTTGACTGGCTGCTGTTTTATTAAGTGGTATTTCAACCCACTAAGAAATACGTAGCTTCTGCTGAAAACTGACAAAAAGATGAAGTTTTGGAGGGGGATGAGTTTCAAAATATTTTGAAACGAATCAATTGTATTTAAGTCCTGTCACAGCAAGTCTTTGTGCTCAAGTACGGGGACAAAGTCCTGTGTGTCACGAGCCCTTGCTTTGCTGGTGTCACATCGGGAGAGAGTTCTTGCTCCAGAACTAGGAATCATTCTAAAACCTAGTAATTCGGAGCCAACTGTTCACGGGTTGCTCTGAATTACGTGTCCGTGTTTGCGGTTCTGGAAACCCGCCGGGTCCGTCAGACCAGAGCTCCAGAGGGAGCCTGCGGGGGTCTCCCTGGAACCGGTCCGCAGCCCCTGCCCCTTGCTGCCCCAGACCCTTCCCTCCCTCACACTCCGGTCGTGGGGGCTTTTAAGTCACCGTCACATCTGTGCGGGAATATCCGCGGAAACGCCAGGCCTCTCTGCAGAGTCCGCGTTTTCGTGATATTCCCAGCAGCTTTGTCTCTCCTGTGGAGCGAGCGGCACATTTTTCCTTTGTCGGCTCGTGCCCTGGCCCTGGCCCTGGGGGAGCCTCGCCAGGGACAGACCCGCCTCACGCGCTCTGGCGTCCCCGCACCTCCATTGAGCACTCGGGCCATCGGCACCTGGCTCCCCGTGACCGATGGAGGGGCAGGACCGAGGCCGGCCTCCCCCGTCGATCCGCGGTGACGCTGGGGTTGGTGGAAGCCACGCCTGACGCTGACTGATGTTCTCTCTTTCACTGCTGCTTTGGATGCACTCAGTAAACTCCACCTGCCAGCGGCTCCCCCCCCACTTAATGAGGGAGAAAGCTTGGTCAGCCGCATCCTTCAGCTGGGGCCTCCTGGAACCAAGTTCCTTGGGTAGGAGCGACTTAAAGCAAATTGATGGCTGTGGGCCCCTCCTCCTCCTGCAATATGATTTCTCTTTTGTCATCGTGCCATGACATGTCCCTCTCTATGATTTAAACTCTGTATATGACCTCTCTCTAGTGGACCATTTCCGACCCCTGTGGTATGTGACTTTTGTTTTTGAGTGATGTTTTTATGCCTTTCCCCTTAAAGTGCTGTGACCTTCATTTTCGTTAAAGCATGAGCCCTGCCTAGTGGTACTATGTGCTAATTATGATGTCGTTACGGTAAATTTGGAGTCTGTATCAAAGCAACCTGGACTGGAAGGCGGAAGGCCTCTGTGAACCTAGAGGGAGCACGCCCCGAGAGCCGCCGGCCGCGCCGTGCGCGCTGCCGATGGTGCGCTCGAACGCCGGCCCCCGAGTGCACGCCTCCGCGGTTCCCGCGGTGCCCTAGCCACTCCCTGTCCAACCGTGGCGTCGTTTTGCGCCTCGCAGGGAGCGCCTGAGGAGGCTGATGCACATCGTAGATACGCATGTCTGTTTCTTTACGTGTATCGAAGGAGAAGTTCCAGAATGCCTCCTGCACTCAAAGGGGAGAGTCACGGGGCTCTAGGCAGCAGCGCGTCCCTGGGGACGCGTGCCCCGAAGCGGGACGTTGCTCTGCGGCCGTCGTTAGCCGATGCCCTGTCCCCAGAGAGAGAGGAATCCAGGTCACTTTGCCACAGACAGTCGCGTGCGTGCCCGCTGTGGCCGGCTCCTATCCACACCGGGTGTTTTGCTTGCTGCCAGGCCTGTCATCGTGGAGATCCCCCACTTCGCCGCCCTCCGTGGAAAGGAAAGGGAGCTGGTGGTGCTGCGCAGTGAGAACGGGGACAGCTGGAAGGAGCACTGCTGCGAGCACACGGAGGACGAGCTCAACGAGATCCTCAATGGCATGGACGAAGGTACCAAGGAGGCGTGGCCGAGCTCCGAGGGGTGTGACCGGGCTGCGAGGGGGCGTGGCAATGAAGCACTCTGAACCTAGGGCCGCGTGTGCGTGTACGTGCGCGTGCACGTGTGTCCTCGTGTTATTCCCGCACAGCAGGTAGCCGGTATACTCCCCGGTGATGAGTCAGGTGCACAGTGCATTTGCCTGGTCTTCTGTTGTGACCTTCAGGAAAATAAAATCCAAATCCTAGGAACCTGCTCTGTCCAACGTTTCCGCTTCTCAGGCCCGTCTGCATTTCTGTGTTGTCCACCTGTCTGCCCTGGTGCAGGCTGGGAAACACTTGTGGCCCTGTGAGCCACTGGTAGATGGCACATAGGTGGCTCAGGGTTGCAGGGAATTGAAACCCTGGGCTCATGGTCATCGTGCCACAAAGGCCCTTTTCTACACGCACGGTGGCTGCCTCAGTGACAGTCACCGCTGGAGAGACCCCATAGACACAGGCCTACAGGACAGACCGGGCCCCGCACGGCACCCTGAGGACTGAGAGTTGGGGGTGCGGTGAGAGGTGGGGGGGACCAGTGTGCTGGTGAGGGGAAGGCCGCCCGGTGTTGACGATGACCACGCACGCTGTCGCCCGCAGTGCTGGACAGCGCCGAGGACCTGGACCGCAAGCGCATCTGCCGCATCGTCACGCGCGACTTCCCGCAGTACTTCGCCGTGGTGTCGCGCGTCAAACAGGACAGCCACCTGATCGGGCCTGAGGGCGGCGTGCTGAGCAGCACTGTGGTGCCTCAGGTGCAGGCCGTGTTCCCCGAGGGCGCGCTGACCAAGCGGATCCGCGTGGGCCTGCAGGTGCACCGGGCAGGCGGGCGGGGGCGCTGTGGGGCAGGGGGGCCCTGCTGGGGATGCGGGCGTGCGGTGCGGTCAAAGCGCTCTGGAGACGGGGCCGCCCAGGCACGCAGTAGGTCTTTTACAGCAGGGGGAGTAACCGCCACCCCAGTGCCAGGCTGGCAGCCACCGCCCTGAGGGATGAGACCAGCGGCAACGTATTAAAACGATCTGTTGTCTGTTGTACGTTTTCTTTGCAAAGGCTCAGCCAATGCATGGCGAGCTGGTCAAGAAGATCCTGGGGAACAAGGCCACCTTCAGCCCCATCGTCACTTTGGAGCCTCGAAGGAGGAAATTCCACAAGCCGATCACCATGACCATCCCTGTCCCCAAAGCTGCCAGCGATGTCGTGCTGAATGGCTTCGGGGGAGAAGCGCCAACCTTGAGGCTGCTGTGCAGCATCACAGGTGAGGCCCTGCGACCGTGTGAGTGGGAAGCTCCGGGACAGGGTGTCCGGCCTCTGGGTGCTTCTGGGCCACCCTGGAAGAGGCAGCGCTGTCCTGGGCCACACATTAAACACAGTGCAACACACAATCACAAAAATACCTCATAACGTTTTACGTGAATTTACGATTTTATGTTGGGCCGCATTCACAGCATCCTGGGCTGCATGCAGCTTGTGGGCCCAGGTTGGGCACCCTTGTGTCTGGAAGAAGACCCTCGGACAGTCGGGACTTGCCTGAGGTCACACCTCAGACTCCCGAGGAGCTGGGAGTCACACCCAGGCCCGTGGACCTATCAGCCTCCGCGGAGCCGCACCTTGTACCTTTCCAAAAATAAGCATCATCCTGAGTGATTATATTCAGTAGTTCAAAGCTGACCTCTGTCTAGGAGCTGGTTATGTCTCCATCCTTGGTCTGTTGAACTAACTTTGGAAAAACAGTGAAGTTTTTCCAGGATTAACTGAGTTTGGTCTTTTCAGTTGGAAGCTGTAGTAGCATTCAGACAGCTACCAAACTCCAGGCAGACGCTCCCGGAACACTGGCGTCCTGAGCCCAGTGACCAACAGTGGGAAGTCACCCCATCCCCCACCCGCATCACTTGGCTGGTCATCCCCTATCCGCACTGATCTGAGCTGCTGGTGTTCGGTCAACATCCGTGCCGCTGTCAGCGGGAGTAACACCCGGCCTTGGTCGCCCGGTGTTGCCAGAGACGCCTCACTTCTCCTTCACGTCGGGGGCCTCGTTCCCCTACTTTGTTCCCTCTCGGGCTCTCCGTTCTTATCCGTGTATTCCTACACTTATGACAGCAGGCCATTGAGACTATCCCGTAACGTACGTTTAATAAATGCAAAATTCTACCCCATCAGTTTAATAAAAGGCAAAATTCAAAACACGTGGGCTCACAGGCGCACAGGGGAGCCCTTCCTCACTCCTGGGTGCTACCGCGCCTCTGGGTTGGGCGTCCTCCTATCGTTTGGGGCCCTGTGCACCTTCTCCTTCCCGTGAGATATAGCGCGTAGGTGCGAGGCAGGAAGGCTTAGTGTGCGGGCGTGCCCCGATCCTGCCGCCAGCCCGGTGAGCGGACCACGTGGCCGAGACGCCGTCCGCCGGGTCAGGCTTCCCGTGGGCCTTCGTCCATCTGTCCGTCTGCCTGCAGAGTTCACTGAGCTCTTAATGTTCCCCAGGATATTTTTGCCAACCTTCCGTTGCATGTTGAGAGGAAGTTTTATTTTATGAAAAATCATTGTGTGGAATGCGCAGTTCAGGAACAGCAGAGTGCCTGGGTTTCCCGTTATTTTAGCAAAGCCGTCAGCTCCTTGGTCAGGTACAGGGTCTTTTGAAATCATCGGCTGTGCACAAATGTATCTTCAGGGCCAGCAATTCCAATACAGGCCTCCGAGTGTCAGGCAGAGGATCAGAGTCCTGGTCGTTGGAACAGGCGTTCAGACAGCCGCCCTCACCTCAGCTCTGGGAAGGGGTCAGCTGTCCCGTCCCCGCCGCCTTTTAGTCACTCTGCTCCCAGTGTGTCACCTCGCGGGCAGGGCCCTGGCCAGCGACCGCAGCCGGAACCACAAAGACGCGCTTCGTGACCCGGAGTCCGGAGCTGTGCCTGGCGCCTCAACAGTCCTGTTATTTCAGGTGGAACCACCCCCGCCCAGTGGGAAGACATCACGGGAACTACGCCACTGACGTTTGTCAACGAGTGCGTCTCCTTCACCACCAACGTGTCTGCCAGGTACGTGGCACCGACCGGCCTCAGCCACACCGCCCGCTGTGGCTGCTGCTGTGTTTGATTCCGTTTCTTATGTTCTTCAAAAGCAAGCTTTTTTTAGTTTGGTTTTCAATATGGTCTGCGTTTTCCCATTTTAAACCAGACCCCCGCCCCCCCGCAAATAGAGTAGTGACGATACAGTAGCAGAGCTCCCCCAGCCAGATTAGAATCTGAGGAGCACAGGCGATGGTCAGGTCAGTCCGGGGGTCTTGGGAGCGGCACACTTCCTGCTGTCCACAAAGACCGGAGCTGCTTTCCAGCAGGACGTGACAAGGTCGAAGCCCAGCACCTGCACATCTGGGTGACTCTCACGCGCCCAACACGTTTCTGTGGCTCCCACCCTCGTGGACGTGGCCTGGTCTTGCCCACGGCACTCGCTAGCTCATTTACTGTTTGTTCTGCCCCGGGATCTGTGAGGGGTGCTGGGCGCCGCCCACACGTTTAATTTGTCAGGACCACAACTTGGCCGTGTGTCCATTTTACAGACGGAGGATCTGACGCCGAGCAGGTTCAGGCTCAAATTCCTATTTGGGGGGCAGAGGGGAAGGGCACGCAGGGACAGCTTAGGGACGTGGTGGTGGCAGCGGGAGTGGTGGCTCTGTGCTCGCAAACCTTACGCCTTCCCTCGCACGCAGAGAGGACGGGAGCTGAGGGCGTGGACCCAGAGGCGCTGCAGGGGCCCAGGGGCTGCGCACGTCTGCTGGCCAGAGGGGAGCCCGAGGGGAGGGGGCTCCCGACCTGTGCCAGAGCCTGAGGGGCAGCTACAGGCGGGAGAGAGGACCCTGGGGCAGCGGCAGGCCCCAGGGCCTCGGGTCAGGAGGACACACGCCCCTGGTGACCGCGCCCCTGTGCCCGCCGTGAACTCCCAGACAGCTGGGGAAGCGGCGAGCAAAGCACAGACGGGTCGGAGCGACACGGAGTGCCTGCCACCAGCCAGCACCTGTGCTGAACTCGAGAAGGCTCTGCTCAGGGAACGGGCTGCACACGTGTGTGGTTCCGAGACCGTGCAGGTTCACGGAGACAGGGTACCTGGCAGGTGCCACGGTCGGGGGAAAGGGACAATTAGAGGAGGAGGCGCCGTCGTGGAATGAGGCTTAGAGCCACAGTGACAGTGGGGGTGCCTTGGCGAATGTGTAAACAGCAAATGGGGACGGTGGCCCTCGGGTGGCCCCAGCTTTGTCCAGGGGGGCGTTCCTCCTAGAGCCGGGCCTGACGTGAACACGGGACTCGGCGGGGAAGTGGCCAGGCCACGCCACGGGCTCAGTGCAGCTGCCAAGCCCATGGTGACGTCCCCCAGGGGCCATGCTCTGTGGCCCTAACAAGGTCTGCAGCAGAGCAGATTCCCAGGTTGGGGGGCGGGTCCCTCTGGGTGACTGGAGAGGTTTTGGAAGAGTGACGAGGTGAGGAGACCCTGGGTCGATTTTACTGAGAAGCATGAAGCGTGTGGAAGGGAAGGGAGAGGAAGAGAAGAGGGATGGGGGGGCTTGGGGCTCCCCCAGCCCGAGGTCCAGGCAGGACAGCCCAGGTCTCACCCGCCGGTGCTGGGACACGGGCGCGGGCTTGGGAAGACTGGGCACGTGGGCGGTGTGTGCGGAGACTCTCACACACGCGGGTTTCGTGGTCGGCGGCAAACATGGCACAGTCCTCAGCGTCCCCTGCCTCTCGCGCTGTCCCTTCCTGCCTTGTGCTGTCTCCTGTCTCACTCTTGTCCTTTTCCAAGAAGCACTGAACAGCGACTTCGGTCCCACTGGGGAAGCGGGTGTTTTTGGCTGCTGCACAGTAGCTTCAGGTGACTGACCTGGAACCATTTTCTAGGTTCTGGCTGATAGACTGTCGGCAAACCCAGGAATCTGTCGCCTTTGCCTCCCAAGTGTACCGAGAAATCATCTGTGTGCCCTACATGGCCAAGTTCGTGGTGTTTGCCAAGTCCCACGACCCCATCGAGGCCAGGCTGCGGTGCTTCTGCATGACCGATGACAAGGTGGACAAGACGCTGGAGCAGCAGGAGAACTTCGCCGAGGTGGCCAGGAGCCGGGACGTGGAGGTGCGTGTCCCGGACGAGGGAGGCTGACCCGCGTGCCTGTATTAATGGGTTATGTGTAAAACAGCAGTTAATAAAGAAAGCCATAAACTTAAAAAAAAGTCTACATCTTGATCAGTTAGAAGGTCAAGGTCCAAAATCAGCTGTTTTTAGCCGGTTGGGACCAGTCCTGTGGGGACGACCTCAGCGTACGGGAGGGAACAGTCTTCCCTGACAGATTATCCCGGGGAAGATTATGGCTATTGATCGAGTCTGTAGCAACGATAACAGTTCACATGGTTTTATCCTTCCCTGATGCTCTTACCGATTTTCGGCCGTGAAGAAAGCAGTTGGGAAGCACGTCCTCCTGGGAATGGGGAGGGACAGAGCTTCCCACGCCACTTCTGTTAAAGGCCTTTCTCATCAGCGTGGGTTTGGGGAGTGGGGTCGGGCAGCCTGACCCGCTGGGATGGCGAACGCTGCCCAGTCAGGAGTCTAAATTCAGGGTTAAAGATATGCCAGTTTGGGGGGCAACGTGATGTGGTGTTGGAAACGGGGACATCCCCACAATAGGCCACCACGCCCCGCAGGCCCGTGAGGAGTGGAAGGCGGGCGTGAGGACGCGCTTCGTCGCCGGTGAGACGAGACGTCCAGTTTGGAGGGGGCCGTGTGCGCGGGTCTAACGCTCCAGGTGGCACCGCCAGCTCTTCCCTCGAGGGCGGGCAGTAAACGCAGCTGCCGTCCCCTGTCTCCCCAGGTGCTGGAAGGGAAGCCCATCTACGTGGACTGTTTCGGCAACCTCGTGCCGCTGACCAAGAGCGGCCAGCACCACATTTTCAGCTTCTTTGCCTTTAAAGAGAACAGGCTTCCGCTCTTTGTCAAGGTAACACCTGCGTGGCATTTTCAGGCACATTTGGTTCAAGGCCAAGTGAGGACTCAGTATCCTTTAGAAGGAGAGAATTCCCATTTTCAGTCATTTCTGGTGCTTAGTTAAACCCCATCTATAAAATTGCAAAGTTCTGGAAAAGCAACCCTTTTTATTTTTGGAAGTCAAATTCCACTGTAGTTTTTATTTGTAGGCTCAGTTTAAGGACAAATAGCCAATTCATTAATTAGAAAAAGGGACTTTTCTTTTTCTAGTTTTACAGGAAGTTTCTCTCTTTTCTAAGTGTTAACTTCTTTTAAATATTTGTGCTTAAGTTTTCAAAATGTGTGAATTTCACAAAAGAAGAGACCAAAAGAGTTCTGAGTGACAGTTTTTTGTAACAAAAGCTCCCAAAAGGCCTAGGAGCCCATGTCACCCAGTGAGAGTTGTCCCCAGCACAGCTACAGATGGACGTATGTTCACAAAGTCACTCAACAAACATTCTCAGAGGCACTTCAGTGCCCTGTGAGTGTGTTAATCCAGATGAGGAGTTTGCCCGCAATACATTCAAGTTTCATTCTGGAACTTGCCCCTCCAAGTCTCAGGAGGGTCAGCACGTAGGCGGGAGGTTTGTGAAACGGGAAGGAAGGGATCCTCATCCCCTCCCTGTTCCTCCGGCCTCTCATTTACCGCTGCTCACCCACAGGTCCCTGGTCTGGGGCCGATGCTCAGTCCTCCCGGGCAGGGCCTGGGCTCCGTCCGCCTGTTCCTGGTCCTGCCCTGGGTGGCGGGCCCCCTCCCCAGCCGTGTGCTGCCAGTGATCCTGTTATCACTCGACCCTCAGGATTTCCCCAAGCCCTCGTCTGTAAGCCTGTGTAATGTTTAGGTCCACTGCCATTTTCCCAAGGTCTCTCCTGAGCCTCCCGTTGTGCCGTTTCTGATTCAGTGGCTCTGCCTGGCTGAAGTTGGGTTCTTACTGACCACCGCACAAGCAGGAACTGCTGAGGGGCAGTGGAGCCATTTAACGCAGACAGCTGTCTGATTAAACTAATGTTTGATGTCACTGATATCACAAGTCACTGATAAACAAAAAGGGGTACGAGTGGCTAGTAAGCACAGGGACAGATGCTCCACAGCTTAGGGAAAGCCAAGTGCAAAAGCTGCAATGCGAATGGTTGTTGGGTTATTGGGGATGCTAATGGGTTATTACACACCCATTGGAATGGTTATTATCAAAGAGAGAAAAATCGGAAACTAGCGAATGTTGCTGGGGGGACAGGGAGACTGGTGGGTCATAAAATGTGCAGCCCCATGGAAACAATGAGGTGAGTCCTCGAAAAGCTAAGGGTCCGTGGCCCAAGGGTCCAGTAACTGTACCTGTGCATACCTGTGCCCACAGGGGCTGAAGGCGGGACCCAGTGACCCCAGCACCCGTGCTGGTGAAGGCACCATTCACCAGAACGTGGGCAATCTCAGGCATCCATTTGCAGAGGGATGCATAGATAAGATGTGGCCCATCCACTGAATGGAGTGTCACTCAGCCTGTAAAGAGCAGTGACATTCTGACACGGGCTGCGGCATTGGTGGCCCTCACAGACGTGGGCTGAGTGACAGTAGCCGGGCACAGAAGGGCAGGTCCTGCCCAGTCTCTCCATCCGGAGCGCCGAGAAGAGGCAGGTGCAGAGACAAGGTAGAATCGAGGCCCCTGGGGCCCAGGACTGAGGAGACGGGGCGGTGGCCGGGTGGTGGGAGCAGAGATTCTGTCGGGATGATGAGGACACGTGCCCAGCAGGGATGACGATGGCACAGCTTTGTGAGTGTGCATCACACCACCAGGTTGTGCACCGTGTCAGTGAGAAAGTGGAAACGGTAAATGTTGTTCTATAGTCCACCACAGTTTTTTTAAAAAGCTGAATGACTTTTTTAAAGGTTGTTTTAAATGGTAGTAGAACAAGGAGAAAGGGCAGCCGCTAACCCTGACTCAGATCCTCAAATGCACTGTTTCCCCCAGTGCTTGGGAGCGTCACCTGCGTAAAAGTGGCCTCACATGTCCTGTGTGGGTGACACGCCTGTGCTTCTCTTGTTCAAGGTACGAGACACGACTCAGGAGCCTTGCGGACGACTGTCGTTTATGAAAGAGCCGAAATCCACCAGAGGCCTGGTGCATCAAGCGATCTGCAACTTAAACATCACCCTGCCCGTTTACATAAAGGTATCGAGGGGTCTGCGCCGCGCGCTCGGGCCGTGCGGGGCTCGTCTTCAGGTCCCTGGAGACGCGACAGCAGAGACACGATGCACACACGTCATAGTCATCGATGGCTCCTTGTCAAATCTGTGACTCTCCACTGAAGTGAGGGAAAGCCGCTCTGCCTTTTCTCACATCAAACTCGTTTTGATGGAGAAATCTCTTTACATACGTATTAGACGTGGAAGACAGAAAATTTGAAGTGAAGATTTTTGGGGGACTAATTTTTTAAAAACCAGTAACTGATGGTGCCTTCCTGACAGCTTTTGCGTGCGCTCTGGGGGCCACACTCAGGCACCCAGACAGGTGGCCACTTCGCCTCATTCGCGACCCGCCTGCGGTGGTGGGTGGGAGGTCTGAGTCTCACACGCAGAGCAGCCGTACGGCAGTCTGTCTCGTTGCTGAAGTGATTACCTGTTCATCGTATCACCCACCATATTTTAGGAGTACATTAATTTTTCAACTATTTTAACATGATTTGTATACAAAATCCTCCCAGTTCCAAGGAGCGGATTTGAAACCTTGCTGAGAAGAGCAAAATGCATTAATTCCTGACCCAGGTCCCACTGCTTTCTAGGCAGACCCCTCCCCACTGCAGAACTGCTCTGTAATTCCTCTCGATCATGCAGAAATAGTCTCCATTGCTTTATCAAACCGAGGAGGACACCCGAGTGAATTCAGTGCTGGGGATAACATTTCATTTAAAAGTATTTTAACCAGTATCTCTTCCCAGTGGGAGCCCCACCCAGCAGCACCCAGGAGGTGGCAGCCACACGCCCAGGTGTCTGAGAGGCAGGGCAGATGCGGGGGCAGGGAGGACCCGGGGGCCATGTGTTTGCAACCCTAAATCTGGGCCCCGTAAGGCGGAACACTTCCTTCCTGCTTTCTCCCACTGGGCTGTGTTTCCTGACTAATTCCTCCTGCACGCAGAGAATGAGTCACGTACAGAATGGCTCACAGCATCATGTGCGATGCTGTGAGTCCTTGTTTGACAAAAGAACTAAGTTTGCGTCTCTGTGAAGGAAGTGAGCTCCAGCTCTGACCTCGGCGAGCCTTCAGCATGCTGCCGGGACAGACCAGACGCAGTGCCTGGTGCTGCGGCGGTCGGGCAACCCAGCCCACGGAGGAAAGTGCCCGACGCCGCGGGCGTCGGCTGCGCCTTGGCGTTCGCTGGCTCTGTATTGCAGCGGAAGCCCACGTGGTGCCTGGGTGTCCGGACGATGCTCGCCGCACGCTTGTTCGTGGCCTTGACATTCCCAGCCAATGCCATCGCCATGTCCACGGGTGTGCACCCTCCCAGCCACTCAGTGTCCAGCTTCGAGGCTGGTGGCTGAGCATCTGGAACCAGTGCGTCTGTGATCCGGGTTCTTTTGTCTCTTGGATCTCCAGACGTTGGCGTTTAGTTAATTTGTGTGCCCATCCCCTGTGAACTGCGAGAGAAATGAGGGCCCCTGGACAGGGTGCCGCCCGTCGGGGCTGGTGGGCGGGGTCCTAACCTTTCCTCCTAAACTCTGCTCTTCCTGCTCTTTTCCCTCCCACGCGGCGTCTGGGCGGCCAGGAGTCAGAGTCAGACCAAGAACAGGAGGAAGAGGTAATTGTGTGACCTTGTTGCTTGGGGCGGCTGTGTTGTTGCTAGAGCCGTGGGGACTGCGTGCTGGGAGGCTCTGCGCCGCGGCTCTGGGCGCCGTGTGGGGACAGGCGTGTCCCTGTGATTCACGGCCCTGTCTCTCTGCAATAGCCGCTCTTCTCTGCCGACTACTGACAGCCAGACCATTGGCCCGTGGTTCTCAAAGGTCGGTCTGCAGACGCCGGGCGGGTCCTAGCCCGTCACAGCGGCCTGGAGACATTGTCTGCCGTCTGACTCGCACACCCTCAGAGGTGGCTCCCGGAGGCCCTCGGCGCCGGGTGGGCCCGTAAACCTGGGCTCAAGCATTTCCCAGCTTTGTTTTTTCCACACACGTTTATTTGTGTGTATCAAACATGAACGTTCTTCAGGCTCCTTGCTAAGTTTTAGGAGTCAGTGGGATCTTAAGACCGGGAAGTTTGAGAACCACGGAGACCAACAGGCGTGGAGCATGTAGTCCCTCCGTCGGTCCATGATGGTGCCGCTGTGTGGGAGGGCGGGCGCCAGCCCCTGGCCCGGCAGGCCCCCTCCGGGCTGCTCGGCACCGCGGCACGGGCGGTGCCTTCCTTCTGGCACGGGCGAAGGACGCGTGTCTCAGGTCACCTGGACGACGTGCCCATCGCAGTGACAGTTGCTTCTCTAGTTCAAGCCAGTCTGTGTTTGTTTCCCTTGAAAACATCGGAAAATGCCCAGACGTTATCATGGACATGAAAGAAATCAGTAGCAAATCCTTGTCCTTACGGATCAGCACCTCGGTCCCCATTTCTAGGATAGTCAAGTGCAGTTGTTACTAGTTGCACGTGAATGTTTTTAAGTGTAGTCATTTTATTTTTTATGTTCTGACGGGTGTGAAATGCAGAACGGTGAAGAAAAGTGTGAAAACACCCTTGTACTCACCTGCTTAACATGGAAGGCCCCGTCAGTCCAGAGAGGTCCTGAGCCCACTCTTTTCACGGACACCCTGGCCGTGGAGCAGGACACGAGGGCGGTTACAGTGGCACTGTTCTGCCATGTGTCACCAGACACACGTGCGCCAGTGACCAGACTGGCCGCCCTCCCTTCGGTGTCTGTCACTCCGTCTCACACCCCGTTTCCTTCCTGCGCCCGTGACTCAGTCACCAGAGCAGTGGGAACTGGGTCTCTGCCCCTGCCCCGGGGGCAGTGCAGTGATGAAGCCAACCTAGCTGCATCCAAACAAGCCTTTCCGCTGAGCTTCAGGGTGTCTGCTGGCCCGTTTCAGGAACTGTTTAGGGTGATAAGTGTACTCATCCCCGGTCTGTACTCTTCAGGAGTTGTGCTCCGGCTTGTAATTGGTGACAATGCCATTCTCTCTGTAGAGCGTGTTGCCCTGGCATGCTGTTTGTCCTCACTGAAGTTGACACTGTTGCGTATTTGTCCCCCTCTCTCCTGGGCCTTTTCCCTAACAAACTTCCATTTCTAACGTCACACACACCCTGGGTCCTGTCTTCCCAGGAGTAACATGGTAGGAAACGCTTCTACCTGTAGTGTCTAGAAGGAGACTTGCTTTCCCAGTCTGGGTGAGAATGAAGGAGGCTGGCAGGGACAAGTGTGCTGGAGCCCCTGGCCCTCATGCTCGGCTTCCCCACCTGTTGGGTCACGACTGGGTGCCCTCCGAGCACGTCGGGGCCGGGAGACATGACGCTGTTGTAACCATTCAATTTATGTATGTTTTCTTTCAGGTCGATATGACATCCGAAAAAAGTAAGATTTTCAACAAAATTAACCTTGTTTGAAAGCTGGCTACAGTAAAGACAAGCATGAATTCAGATGCGAGCTAGTTGCCTTTACTAACCACGATCATAATTACACTTTTATATTCTTATTAACCATTAACATAGATTCAGAAAAGCAGCTTGGCCCGTTCCGTGACAGATGGGCTAACACAGCCTCATTAGCAGTGAAATGCACTGACTGTCCATCTGAGCATTCACTTTCTGGACACTCCCCTTCACCCTGCTCCTGCTCCGCGTGTTAGAAACCCGCTGTCTCTGTCCGTCTGTGAGCATAACATCATCCTCTCGTTTCTGCAGAGCTGACACGACAGTATCACTGTTCACATCCACCCTTCACTTTTGTGGGCTGCACCTGCAAAGGTGATACTGTCCGCACCATCCTGGCGTGACCTGACCCTCCCTGACTCTTACTGTGGTGAAGTGGCTTTGGCAGGACTGAGGCAGAATGGGCTTTTGTGAAAACGTTCTGGAAAAATAAGAGCCGTGAATTCAAACACTGAAGCCTCCTCAGTATAATGACTAATCATGATTTTAAATAATGGTGCCAATCCCAGAGTAACTTGGCACAGAGAGATGTGGTTCCCGGACCTTCCTGGAGGCCTGCCTCGCCCAGTAACGTTTTCATGGGTTGGTCTGTTTCTGGTGACTCGGCTTTTTGTATGGAAGAACCTGGATTTTTCAGGGATTTTTTTTTTTTTTTTGCTTTTACGCCCCAGATGCTTTAGAAAAAAATCTAATTGTTAATGTTTTTTCATCTTTTAAAAAGATTTTATTCTGTTTTATTTTTAGAGAGTAAGGAATTGGGGAAGAGAGAGCAACATCAGTGTGTGGTTGCCTCTCATGCGTCCCCTACTGGGAACCTGGCCAGCAACCCAGTCCTGTGCCCCGACTAGGGATCGAACTGGCAGCCGTTTGGTTCACAGGTTGGCACTCAGTCCACGGAGCCACACCAGCCAGGGCTGTTTTTCCATTTTAAAATGTAATTATATTAACTGTATTTCAGGGTGGAGAGCCATGCTCATATGGTTGTCTTCCTGCTCACTGCTTTGAGGGCTATTTTAAGTCTTCACACAGTATGATTTACTCCTAAGTTACAGAAACTCTTTTAACTGAGAGTCTGCTCACCCTTACGTGAAAGCATTATTCAGAGCTAGGACATTTGAAATCCTGGATGTTTCCATTGGTTTACATTTGAACAAATCTGCATGGATATAATTAGTATATTTTTACAAATGCATATTCACAGAATATATCCCCTCAACAAATACTGACTCTGTCAAGAGAAGGCACTTCTGTTTGCAGAAGAGCCGGTCTGTTATCACTGCCTTTGTTCGTTTTCTCTCTTGAGGAGGTTCCGCTTTGTTCTCCCACGTTCTTGTGCAGAGAGACTGTGGATTTGAACAGCCTGTTTCTTTGTTCCTTGGATGCAGGCTTGGGGCTAAACATCAACGCGCGGGGCTCAGTCACTACAAAAACCTGCCCTGTTGCTGTACTGCCCGGACCCTCCTGGGTCCTCCTGGGGTTTGTGTGTTAAATTTTCAAATGTAGACTTGTTTGGTTTTCTTTCAGTTTAAAGACGATTACTAAGTAACATCCATCTGGGCGTAAAACAATGTCCAGAGAGGGTGCTGTTGGAGGGCCCATCCCGGGTCCGATCTGCTCCCTCCGCTGGCAATGCCCCCCCCACTGCTGTGCCTGGACGCCCTGGACGCCCTGGACGCCCTGGACGCCTTGCGTTCCGAGTCGGGTGCCTGGGCTCGTGGGCAGGGTCGATGCTTCACCACAGTAACGTGCCCTGTTGTCCCTCCCAGCCACCCTCCCACCTGCATCCCAGCGAGCCCCACCCCCGTTGTGCCCCACTTTGCTTTGCATGGAAATAACTTGGCTTACACACCTGTGCGTGTGTCCGTGTGACTGTCTCTGACCCAGTTGCCATGAGTCACACTCTAACCTCAGACTCACCTACATGTCTCATCACCACTGTCCTTTCTGTTGTTTTTCCCTTTTCTTCCATTCCCTCCTTGGTCTGCCCAGTGAGTGTCCTAGCAAGGAGGTGGCTCCAAGGGAAGGGCTGTGCCTCTCAGCACCGGGCCGTGCTCCTCACTGTCGGTGTGAGTTTCCTTAGACGAAACGCCGGTTTGCAGCAGATTCAGACACTCGGGCTAGAGTCGCACGCGGGGCAGAGCGGCACGCGCTGGTCCCAGACTCACACGTGATTAACAGCGGACACGTGCCATGAGAAGTTGTCCTGAGCTGGCTGCTCACTGGCTTTCTCCCCGAGGAAACGAGCGTCCTGCAGTGCGCTCCCCTCCCACTGCCCGTGTTTGTTTTCCTGTCCACACTGACCTGTGACGTCTGAGCAATCTTGAGATGCCTCCGTAGAAGTCACCGTGCCCGTCTCTGTGTCGACGTGTGGCGTTGTGTGTGTGTGTCAGCGGTCCGTCACTGCGTGGTTGTGTGTGTGGATGTGCTGCGCGTGAGAATGTTAAGCCAGTTATTTCCTGCTCGTTCTCCTTTTCGGTTTGTCTGTTAGCCTCGCTTTGCTTTGTGTCCCGAGACCCCGTGGCTCCGCCCTCCCAGCCCCTGTGATGTCCCTCCCACCACGACAGGAAGAGACACTGTGTCCTTGGGTCCTTGTTTACATTTGCCAACATCTTCTTTGGTTTCCGTTTTACTTTCAATGTCCTCCATTCCCATCCAAGATGATGAGACAGAGTCGACAGAAACGTCTGTCCTGAAAAGCCACCTGGTCACGGAGGCCCCGGCCCTGGCCAGCCCGGACTTGCTCTCGGAGGTCTCCGAGATGAAGCAGGACCTGATCAAGGTGACGGCGCTCCTGGCCACTGGCGCGGCCAGCAGGGCGGGCGCCCTCGGGGAGAAGGCGCTGGCCGGGGCCGCGGAGGAGGAGCCGGGGGAGCCCTTTGAGATCGTGGGGAGAGTGAAGGAGGACTTGGAGAAGGTGAACGAGATCCTGAGGGGTGGGGCCTGCTCAGGGGGCAGCGGCCTCGGGCCAGGGTCCCAGCCTGAGGGGCAGCTAGCGGACGAAGAGTGGGTGCTCCTCAGTGACGAGGAGGTAGCAGAGGCCAAGCAGAGGGCCCCCCTGGAGGTCCCCGAGGTCCCCTGTGTAGAAATCAGGCTAGAGAAGGAGACCCCAGCACAGGGACAGAGGGACACCACGGGGCTGGTCACCTACCTCACAGAGGATTTGAACTCCTACCCGGCGGCTCCTGGAGGGGCCCCGAGGCCAACGCCCCCCACAGCCGGGGACAGAGGCTCTGGACTGGGAGCAAAGGACGTTCCCCTGGACGAGACGCAGAGAACGCAGACCCAGCAGCAGCTGGGCCCGGGGGTGAAGAAGCCAGTGCGGCGGAAATTGAAGGACAAGCAGAAGCAGAAAGAGGAGAGTTTACAAGCCAGTGCAGGGAAAAGTGAGCTTAAACAGGGTAGTTCCGAAGAGTCCTTAGAGGGAGACGCGGGCTTGGCCCCTGAGCCTCCGCCCAGGGGCAAGGCTACGTCCCCCGTGATCGAGGAGACCCCCATTGGGCCCATCAGGGACAAAGTGAAGGCCCTGCAGAAGAGAGTGGAAGATGAGCAGAAGGGCCGAAGCAAGCTGCCTGTCAGACTCAAAGGCAAGGAGGAAGTGCCCCGGAGGGCAGGGCCCCGGCCACAGCCCGCCGTGTCCCCCCCCCAGAGGCCAGACCGGCGGGCACCCGTGTCCCCCTCCTCCAAAGCGGACAGACACTCTTCCCTCACCTCCTCCGCCAAGTCCGAGCGGCATCCTCCAGTGTCACCACCGAGTAAGACCGAGAGACACTCGCCTGTGTCTCCCTCAGCAAAAACCGAGAGACACTCGCCTGGGTCCTCGTCAGGTAAAACCGAGAGACACTCGCCTGTGTCACCTTCGGGTAAAACAGACAAACGCCCACCGGTGTCACCGTCAGGAAAGTTGGAGAGACATCCCCCCGTGTCACCTGGGAGGACAGACAGGCGCCTGCCCGTGTCGTCAGCTGGGAGGATGGAAAAGCACCCTCCTGGCTCGGCCTCCGGGAAGACCGAGAAGCGCCTCCCGGTGGCGCCTCCTGGGAAGACAGACAAGGCCGCGCCGGTGTCCCCCACCTCGAAAACGGAGCGCATCGAGGAGACCATGTCCGTCCGGGAGCTGATGAAGGCCTTTCAGTCAGGCCAGGACCCGTCTAAGCACAAGGCTGGGCTGTTTGAGCACAAAACGGCCAAACTGAAGCAGCCACAGGACAAAGGCAAAGCTCGGGCTGAGAAAGAAAAGGGGCCACTACCAGCCCAGAAAGAGACACTGAAAACAGAGAGTCAGACTGTCCGACGAGGCCAGAGGTCCCCGGGAGTGGGGGCTGCAGAGCCCAGAAGAGGGGCCCGCGGTGCCTCGGGGCTGAGAGAAGACACCGCCAGAGGGAAGGCGACCGTGCCCACCAGTAGGACGCTGCCCCCCGTGGGCCCAGTGCCCGGGGAGGCGCTGGACGAGCAGGGAGACAGGGACCTTCAGATCAGCCCCGACCGCAGGACCTCCACCGACTTTTCCGAGGTCATTAAGCTGGAGCTGGAAGACAACGACAGGTACCAGCAGTTCCGCCGGCAGGAGGAGCCCGAAGAGGTGCCGCTGGTGCCAGAGCAGGTGCTCACCAGCCCCTTCCACACGGCCTTCCCACCAGAGCCCAACGGTGAGCAGCCACTCCCAGCCTTGACCTTCCGCCTGAATGGCAGCTGTGAAAATCTGGGGCAGGAAGGGGTGGTGGGGTCTCCCTGTGGCAGCCTGATGGAGGGGACCCCACAGGTCAGCTCGGAAGAGAGCTACAAGCATGAGGGGTTGGCAGAGACGCCCGAGACCAGCCCAGAAAGCCTTTCCTATTCACCAAAGAAAAGTCAGGAGCAAATTGGGGAAACCAGTGAAAATGCCACCTTCAAAACAGACGTTCGTTCAGGCAAAGTCCGTCCCTCCACCAAAGACTCTCCCGACGGTGCCGAGGAGCCGGGGGCGGCGGCCGCAGAGGGCGCAGAGCCCCGGGCCAGGCGTGTGACGGAGGGCGCCCTGGACCCTTCCGCAGAGATGGGCCCCAGACCGGAGGGCGAAAGCCCGGGCCACTGCGCTGTGTCCTCGGCGAAGGAAGCGCCCGCTGGGCTGACCGAGGACGAGCTCTGTGATGACGGTCCCCTTGCCCACAAGACACAGACGGATGCTGGAGCTCAGGGACCCGCGAGCCCCAAGCCCTTGCCGACCGAGGCCCCTGTGAGGACGGCCGGGTCCCAGGCCTCCCCCCGCAGTCCCCAGGGGCTGGACCTGCCACTCCCTCGCTCTGACCCCGAGGTCCTCAGTCCCGGGGCTGACGAGTCACTGGCGGTGAGCCACAGGGACTCCTTGGAGGCCAGCCCGGTGCTGGAGGACAACTCCTCACACAAAACCCCAGACTCCCTGGAGCCCAGCCCCCTGCGCGAGTCCCCCTGCCGCGACTCACTGGAGAGCAGCCCCGTGGAGCCCAAGGCGAAGGCCGGCACGCTCCCGGGCCACGCCCCTCTCCCTGTGGCCGGCGCCAAGACCGACTTCTTCACAGAAATGGCCTCTGTGAGGTCCCGGCTGCTGCGAGACCCCGACGGCAGTGCCGAGGACGACAGTCTGGAGCAGACGTCCCTGGTGGAGAGCTCTGGGAAGAGTCCCCTCTCCCCTGACACCCCCAGCTCCGAGGAAGTCAGCTACGAGGTCACGCCCAAGGCCTCTGATGCCGGCACCCCCAAACCAGCTGTGATTCACGAGTGTGCTGAGGAGGAGGACTCAGAAAACGGGGAGAAAAAGAGGTTCACCCCCGAAGAGGAGATGTTCAAAATGGTGACCAAAATCAAAACCTTCGATGAACTTGAACAAGAAGCCAAGCAGAAAAGGGACGGCCGGAAGGAAACGAAGCCCGAAGAGTCGTCTTCGTCCCCCGACCCGGACGCCGACAGCTCGGCGGCAGCAGGCGAGCCACCGTGTGGAAGTGACATCCCCGTCCTGGTGAGCTCAGACAACAGAAAGACCTCCTCCTCCTCGGAGAGTGAGCCTGAGCTGACGCGGCTGAGGACGGGAGCTGACCCGGGGCTGCTCCCGGAGCCGGTCATTCGGGTGCAGCCCCCGTCCCCACTCCCGTCCAGCCTGGACTCAAACTCCAGTCCCGAGGAGGCACAATTCCAGCCCGTCGCGTCCAAACAGTACACTTTCAAGATGAATGAAGACGTTCAGGAAGAGTCCAGTAAACCAGAGGGAAAAGAGTGTGACTCTCGTTTGTCTGAAGACGGTCACGCCGATTCCACGGGAGGCCCAGATCTGCCGCGCGATGACCTGAACAGAGATGCTGACCCACCAAACATCTGTGCCGGCCACGGGTGTGTGGCGGGGAGTCCTAGCCACTCGGCGCCCCCTGTGTCCTCCGGTCACTGTGGCCCCAGCAGGGAGGAGCTCGTCATCCGTGAGGATCTGCCATCTCCCCCGGACCCCAGTGAAGACTCAAGAGGAGGAGAGCTAGGGGTTGCTCAGGAGGGATCACCACAAGCAGGTGGCCCCGGCGAGGGCTCTTCACCTTTGTCCCCTTTGCCTGACTGTCCAGCATCTGGAGACGTTGTCTCCGCGTCTTCTCCAGCAAAAATGGAGGCTACAAAGACCAACCACACTTGCGAGAGCTTCCAGGACGTCCCCACACTCGACCCCTCCCTGGCTGTTCAGACAGACAGACTGTCTGTGGGCGTTCCAGGCTGTGACCCCGCGGAGGCTGAGGAAGCCTGCGATCTTCAGGTCACAAGCCCATATGAAAACGTGCCTCCCCAGTCCTTCTTCTCTGGCGAAGACAGCAAAACCCAGACAAGCGTGGAGCACTCCGGTTTTCATGCTCCTGACGCAGGCTCTGTGATTGTCACATCCTCTGCGGACAGCGTGCTGGCGGCCTGTGCCTCCAGTGGGGCTGTTTCAAGCGAAGACTTCAGTTTTGGGGACCAGGGCCTGGAGAGCACCTCAGGGGGGACACTGTCCGGCTGTGCCCCTGCATCCTCGCAGCCCCGCCTGCCCCGAGCCACTGCCGCCGCCAGTGAGCACACGAGCCGGGTTGTCATCACCGCCTCTGACGCGGACCCTGATTCCTGGAGCGAAATCCGCGAGGATGACGAGGCCTTCGAGGCCCGAGTGAAGGAGGAGGAGCGGAAGGTGTTTGGTCTGATGGCGGACAGACAGCCACAGGGCACCAGCCCAGACACGACTCCTGCCCGGACCCCCACCGAGGAGGGGACTCCGACCAGCGAGCAGAACCCCTTTCTCTTCCAGGAAGGCAAACTATTCGAGATGACCCGGAGCGGGGCCATCGATGTGACCAAAAGGCCCTGCGCAGATGAGAGTTTCCACTTCTTCCAAATTGGCCAAGAGTCCGGGGAAGCGGCCACCTCTGATGATGCGAGAGAAGGGGGTGCTGTGAACGAGCCTCCACGACCGCTGACCCCGGCCCCAGCCCCCTCAGGGTCCACCGACACAGATGAGGCTGACTTGCTGCCCGATGTCCTGGGTGAGGAAGGAGAGGGACCCCCTGCCTCCGATGGCGGCCTCTGCTGCCAGACAGGGACCCTAGCCTCCAAGGACACACTGTCAGGGGAGGTGGCCATTTGCTCGGGCACCGAGGGCCTGCCCCCTGGGCAGGGTGGCGATGGGCCTGCTGCGTCCAGTGTGAAGCTGCTGGCCGGCCCCACCTGCCCAGAGCCTGCTGTCCAGGCTGTGCTGGACTTCTCCACAGTCACCAGGTCTGTGTATGCGGATCGGGAGGACGATTCTCCTGACTCCTCCCCAGAGGAGCAAAAGTCAGTCATCGAGATCCCCACCGCAGCCGCAGAGAGCGCACCTTGTCCCGAGAGCAAGTCCAGGATCCCCGTCAGGACTTCGGCCCCAGCGCAGGGGGAGAGGGCCCAGCCCGAGGGCCTGCCCAGCCCGGACGGGGACAGGGCTGAGCCAGAGGCTAGGCCAAAGTCCAAAATACCCGTGAAAGCGCCCCTCCAAGGAGCTGGGCAGCAGCCCCCGCCCCAGGGCCCATCCCTGCCCAAGACAGTGGCCCCTTGGGGACAGGATGCACCAGGCAGGGCAGCAGATGACAGAGGCAGATCCGAGTCTGGTGCCAGTGCAGGGAGAGCCAGAAGCTATGCTGAGACAGAAGTGGGGAGCAGGGAGGGGGCAGAGGAGCCCGAGCTGCAGGCAGAGGGTGAGGCCACCCGTCCACCAGCGCAGGGCAGGGGGCCCCCCCGGGAGAGCAAGGAGCAGTTCTTGGACCTGTACCGGAACTCCCTGGAGTTCTTCGAGGAGATTAGCGACGAGGCGGCCAAGCTGGTGGACAGGCTGGCCCAGGCAGAGAGGGAGCAGGAGGCAGTTTCCGATGACGAGAGCAGTAGTGCCCTGGACGTGTCCGTGATCGAAAACCTGCCGCCTGCCGAGACCGGGCCCCCGGTCCCCGAGGACGTCTTTGACACGAGGCCCGTTTGGGACGAGTCCATTGAGACTCTGATTGAACGCATCCCCGATGAGAACGGCCATGACCGTGCTGAAGGTACTGCGCCAGGGACACCCTGTGCACGCATGTCCCGAGCCCGCGTAGCGTGTCCTTTGTTTTATTTGGTGGTTTGTGCGTCCTTTTCTTTATGCTTTGCGTAGTGGCTCCCGTGTTTGCGTCAGCCCTTTGTGTTCTGTGCTCTCTCTGTTCCCTCCCGTCTGTGACAACAATCTCAAGATTGAGCGATGAGAATGCTTATGGAAATGCGATCCCACCAGGCTGCGGCCTGGCCTCCCCACGCTGCCCGCGAGGCCGCGCCTGTGCGGAGTTTTGTTGTTCTGCCTCCAGCTCGGCATTTCTGCTCCCACACGGGGGGATGTCGGGTTTTGCTTTATATTATGAGGATTCGAAGCTTTTTCTTACTGCCGTGTCCTTGCCAATAATTCACACTTAACTTTGTGATCATTAGGAAGCCATGTGCTCGAGAAGATTTCACAGACCACGAAATCCCGATTTTGTGGATCTGTTTTTGATTCAGAAAGGTTGGATTTCGGATACCGTTGGTAAACACTTTAAGCACACACAGACCAGGTAAAATGGGCTTTTCGCTGACGCGGCCGGTGAGCAGGGAAGGCACCTGGAGGCCGTGCAGCAACAACAAAACCCGGACGCTGCATGGTTGATGTCGGGGAGGGGCCACGGCTCGGAGTCTCAGCAAGGAGACCACGGGGCGTGGAGAAGCCGCCCTGAGCTTCCAGCATCTCTCCAGTGAAGACTATTACTTTTAAATTTGCGTTATGAAAAGTGTCACAACGCCACGATCTAAAACTCTGCCCATCAGTTAATGGGGGTTAAAAATAAATGGGAAGTCACAGTTTGTGGGAGCAATGTAAGCGCTTACTTAGGAGAGAGCAGATACAAACTTGGCCCAACGACAAGTGTGCTGTGATACAGCCTGCACTACCAACACAGACTTCACCTCTCTCCTGTGGGTCACCAGGGCCAGGCCACTCTGAGAGCCCCGGGATTGGTCCACCTGGCCGGGGTCTCAGTGTCCTGTGACCCACAAGTGGGAGGGGACCACTGCTGCCTGTGACGGCGAGGGGATCCTCACCGATGGCGCCCCTTTGGCAGCCCGGCTGTGAGCCCCTGGCACCTGAGGAAGGGGGTGACGGCTGGTCACTGGTGGGCAGCAGTCTCTCAGGTAACCTGGCAGACGGGTCCTCGGATGGCGGCCAGTCAGCCGCTTACGTGGCGTGCGCAGCGACTAGTCTTGACTGCAGAGATGTGGAAGCACCGGGGCTTCATGGTTTCTGTTCCATCTGCCCCCCATTCCATCTGGAGGTCAGGCACACACACAGGTTAACCCGACATAACACGCAGCTGCTCTGGTGAGAGCTGTGCTCTGGGCGTCCGGACGCCTGACCGCCCCGCCGTGGACGGTCAGCCCCGGGGCCTCTCCGGTGCAGACAGCACGGCTGTTCTGTTTCTGGCCTTCTGCAGATCAGCAGGAGGAGCAGCGGCGGATGGAGGAGCGGCTGGCCTACATCGCTGACCACCTGGGCTTCAGCTGGACAGGTAACCTGAGTGGCATTTGCTTTTCAGCAAGACCTGCTTGGTCTCAATGACAGTCGCATTGGCCAAGAGTCATTAACGATGACAGAAGCTTTTATTCCCTTTCCTTGAGGAAGACCGCGTGGGGTAGTGAAGGGAACAACACACGACCGAGTAGGAAGTCCAGGTTCTCACGAACCTGCCCTGTGAACCAGGGCAGCTCATTCACTGTCTTGGGGGTTTGCGACAAGAGACTGAGCGTGAACCAGCCTCGCTGCCCACTTCAGGAGCCGTGGGTGACCAGCCTTCGGGGAAATGGCTCATTTTCAAAACCACTGTGAGACGCCATGGCCACAGCGTTTGAGATTTAACCAGGGCTCCTTATGTTCAGGGGTGTCCAACCTTCTGGTGTCTCTGGGCCACACTGAAAGAAGAGTTTTCTTGGGCCACACATTAAGTACATTGTGACATGTAATCACAAAAAGAAATCTCCTAATGTTTTAAGTAACTTTATGATTTTGCCTTGGGCCGCATTCACAGCCGTCCTGGGCTGCATGTGGCCTGTGGGCCACAGGTTGGACACCCCTGTTTTAGGTCCTATACGTCAGGTATCTTTGTGAACAGTGCTGAAATTTGCTTTGAATAAATGTTGAAATACATAAGAATGAAATGCACTGATTATCTGAGAAACGGGACCACTTAAAAGTAGAAATTATAATACATGTTAGCTTACCGAGGAAAAGTGAATTCTAAAATAAATACCATTTACTTACAAATCGGATTTACCCTTTCACGTTACCTGGACTTAACATAGTAAAGCAAGGTGGATGGTCTCCAGCTCTGTTTTTTTCTTTTCTTTTCTTGGTCTGACTTCCTTTTCAATTCCTTGTGACTATTTGATTGAAACAAATGGTGTAAAATTAATATCCATCCCCTTTTGGTTTCTTAAAGATTTGGTGATGAGCAGGAGTCCACACACCCTTAGCAAAGATAATCAATAATGTGGGAAATGACTGAAGGCAGGAAGATAACCATTTTCTTTACAAACAGATCAGATTTAGTTCGCCAAGGAACTCAGGGGAAGGAAGAACAGCGCGCTATCCCCGGCTGACTTGTTAAATAGGTGGCATTCAGAATGACTTTGTTTCTCAAATGTCCACGTGTGTGTGTGTGTGTGTGTGTGTGTGTGTGTGTGCTGACTGGGACATCCATGCACTTAGTGAAGAATAGGACTCTGCTGCCACGCTCAGTGGCTGGGACACTAAAGGTAAGTCTCTCACTGCATCTGGCCCTCTGGCTTTGAAGGACCTGCTCATGTGTTCAGAAAAAATGCACAGTGCCCGCTCCTCAGTCTTTTATTTAAAAAATAAGACAAGTTTTCCTTGGTGTTTCTCATAACTCCTCCATCACTACAGACATAGCTGCCTCGCGCTCTCAAATGTCTGGCTAATCCTGTTGTAATTTTATCAATGGCTGTGGCCGACGGAAAGTCAGTGTGTCCCAGTCTGGGCAGGAATGTTCGTATACTGCGGCATTTCTGTGGGTGTCTACAGAGCACACGACTGAGGTGGGATTGCTGGTTGAGGGCATGTACACTGTTAATTTTGAAAGATACTTGCAACTCGCCCTGCAGAGGGGATGCCTCATTCCACACACATGCCCCACGGTGCGTACGCATCCACGTAGCCTGTCTGTGTGTCCTGTAAGGGAAAACCTTTGGCTCCCTCTGCAGGTCAGTCCTTCCCAAACCTTCATTCACAGCACAGCGACTCCAAGCAGGGAATCTATTCAACCATCCTAATGAGGCTGCACCCGGGGTTTTACACCCCAGGATCTGGGAGCAGGACTCATGGTGGTTAAAACGCTGCCTTGTGGTGATTCACAGAGTAATGGTCTCTTCCTCCTACTTTAGTGATTTGTTTTCCATTATGTCAATGAGGAGGATAAGCCAGTACTAATGGTCTTCTCTGAATTTTGGAATTAAACGGGACCGAGTTATACTTATTTTATCCCCATAGCCTCAGACCCAGTATTTCCACTAGGACAGTGACCAGTTCTACACGCAGCTTTAAGGAAGAGTCCGTGCCTAATGGTAGAAGGACGAGGGTACAGGAGGGTCGCGGTGAATGCGCAGAAGATGGGGACCGGTTGCTCGGCCATGCAGAGAGCTGACCTTCCCAGGACCACAGCAGCTGTGGGACCGAGGTCTGAGGTCCATGGCTCACAGGCTCGGACCTTCTCTTCCAGAGTTAGCACGAGAGCTGGACTTCACCGAGGAGCAGATCCATCAGATCCGAATAGAGAACCCCAATTCCCTGCAGGACCAGAGCCACGCGCTACTGAAGTACTGGCTGGAGCGAGACGGGAAGCTCGCCACTGGTAGGTGGTACCGCTGGGTTGTGCCCAGTACGCACTTTCCTGCCCGTCGGTCAGGTCCCAGGACAAGCGCCACCAGGCCAAGCACCGAGGCAGGCCCGCAGGGACACAGGCCAGCGTCACCAGTGGGAGGGGGTGGCAGCCCTAGCTGCCAAAGTCCTGGATTTTCTAAATGTTGACGGCGGACAGAGCTGCTCCAGTTGTCCTGTGTCACTGCTGGTGACCACCTTCTGCTCTGCTTCCTGAGCTGCTGGACAACCGGGCGGGGCGGGTGAGGATGGTGACCCCACCCCGCTGGCGCGGAGGCCTCCTCACTCACTCAGCCTGGGGCTCACTTGCGCCCCCTACCTGCAGCCGCGGGGCTTTGCCAGTAAAAATGGGGCACCAGTTAGACTTAACTCAGAGCTGGACAAACGCTTCTCCACGCACGGGTGTCCGGCGCAGTGCGTGGGCTGTGCTCCGTCTCTGTGCTCTCTCGGGAATTCAGGCTTGACGGAGCCCTGTGTGTTCCCTGGCAGGCGACGCCTTGTGCCCAGCTGGCTCGGGCTTGCTCTCCTCACCCCTTCTCCTGTTCCTGTCATTATTTCCAGTGCCCTTATTTGGGTGCCGCTGGTTTCCCGGTCGGACCCAGCGTTTAGTAAGGCAGCTAAATGAAAGGGCACCCCCGCACGCAAAACCGCCCTTGCTCTCTCGTCCCAGACACCAGCCTCATCGGCTGCCTCACGAAGATCAACCGGATGGACATCGTCCACCTGATGGAGGCCAGCACCGAGCCGCTCCCGGAGCGCGGCAGCCTGGGCTGCGCGGAGATGGAGCCGCCCACCGTGCGGGACCACAGCGAAGGTCGGGCTGCGCGTGCGCGCGTGCGCGGGACTGATCTGGGCGCCGGGCGGGTCCGCCTTTCTCAGGGCAGCGGGGACGGCCGCCTGCGGTGGCCGCCGCTCTGTGTTCTGCGGGGCCCAGGCGCTGTCACAGATGCCCCAGGCTGCGTGGCCGAGACCCAGAAATCTGTCTGTCTCAGTCCCGAGACCGCCGTCCGAGGCGGCCGCCCCCTTCGTGTCGGGCGGACGCCCCCACCCCGGGCTCTCCCTCAGCCCGCCTGCGGCGCCGCCCCCGTGGGGTGCGCTGCAGCGCGACTTTCAGTAGTGTCCTAGGACCGGACACTACTCCGTCCGCCGCGACCGCGGGCCGTGTGTCCCCCCTTCCCCTCACTCGCGTGTCCCGCCCCCTCAGGCCCGCACCTGTGCCCACGGGCGTGTCCCTGTCCCCGAGCCCAGCCGTGCGCACCGCGGGGCGTGACCCGGTCCCACCCGTGCGCCCTCGCTGTCCCCTCCTCCCCCACCTCGGGGCTGCGCCCTCTCTCCTCCGAGACGCCAGCGTGTCTCCTTGCGGTTGGGAGCTGGGGGCCAGGCTGCCTGCTCCCTAGACAGAACGGAAGGATCCCAGGCGGAGGTTTGCGTTCAGCCCGCAGCTCGTGGGCCCTCGGTTTGCAGGCCGCTGCCCTCGGCCCCACTCGGACCGTGGCCCCTTGTCCAGGGGAGACCCTCACTCCCGAGGCGTCCCCTCGGCTGCCCCTCGGGCTCTCAGCGGGGCCTGCTCACCGCACAGGCACCTGCTGCGGCCGCGCAACCCCCCGCCCCGCCCGCGGTCCCTGCATGACCAGCGTGCGGGAGGTGAGCGTGGTCTAGTTCAGCTTTGTGACCACGGACCCATCCCGGGACACAAAGGCGGCGCCGCGTGGGCACCTAGCGAGCACCCACGCACCGTGCGTGGGCGTCGGACATCCTGATGCGCGCTGTCCTCTGCAGGCTTCTCCGCCCTCCCAGAGGAGCTGTCCGCCCCGCACGCAGCATCCGGGGAGAGCGGGTCCTGCGGCCACCCTCCCATCGTCTCAGACGAAGACCTCTCCGTCGGCTACTCCACCTTTCAGGATTGCACCCCCAGAACGGGTGGGGACAGCCCAGCCGCCACACTGGTCCCCGCTGCTCAGCAGGAGCAAGTGCCCCAGGGCCTGTTGGGGTCGTTGCGGGGGGAGCCAGCTCCAGAGCAGGAGTACTTGTGAGTTTCTGCGGGAACAGGGAGGTGGCTGGCGAGGGGCTAGGCGCGATGCATCCGTCCTTGGCAGTGCTTTTCCGATGGCCCCACAAATGCCAGGGCTGCAGGGAAGCACAGGGTGTGAGAGGCGTAGTGGCGGCCACGCGGTGGGCACAGACCTTCCTGAGCTTCCAGGTCTGTGGCCGGTCCCGGAGCCCATGCCCAAGCCCCTGAGTCTGTCTCCACATCTACAGATTATGATCCTTCTGTGCACCTGTTCATGGCCAGGGTTGAAGAGGTTGGAAATGGGAGGGATGGGTGGGTGGGCTGGAATGGGAATAAAGGATAGAAACTGTACTGAATAATCTAAAATGAAAAATTAATTAAAAAAGAAACAGGCTTGGAAAGGCATGGTTTAAAGGCTTTCATGACCCCGGGGGGCTGCCTGTACGGTGGCTGCCCCTCCCTCCCCTGCGAGGTGACAGGCCCAGCGGTGGTGGGTCCCCGGGTGAGCAGAGAGGCGCAGGAGGCGTTGCATTCCTGCACAGGCGGGGGGCTCACGATGGCACAAACGTGGGCCAACCCTCGGACGAAGGGGACCGCGCAGCGCCCAGGTCCACGTCACTGCTGCAAAGGACAGAGTGTTGTTCAGAGGACACAGAATGTCTAGAAAGAGAGAACAAGCGTGAGGAGGGCAGGCTCGTCCCCGGGCCTGGATCCGGGAGCAGCGTCCGGAGCCGCCCCGCAGTGTCCTGGTCACTCAGCGAGCTTTGCCAGGGCCCCTGGCACGTGAGGCTGGTGGGGACTCGGGTGACGGCTGGTCTTTTCCCCACGGAGCCACCCTGCGCCCGGCAGACTTCAGGGCACAGCACAAAGAAGACAGGAGAGAAGACAGGAGCGAGGAGGGCGGGGAACCACAGACCAGCAGTCGGAGAGGATCCTGGACGGGGACAGGAGGGTCACTCCACGTTTGGAAGGAGCAGGGAAAGCAGAGAATTTTCTTACTAGAAAGTGCGATTAGAAAGATTACACTAGTGTGAGCCCAGACTGTGTCAGTTCAGAAAGCGTCGGTGCCAGAAGGTCTTTCTGTTGAGTGACAGTTTTCCAGAAGCGAGACTCTCTACGTTTATAGTCGCAGTGCCTGGGGCAACGTGCGGTTTACATGCTGCTTTTTACAAGTTTTGCCAAATTTTGATTCTCGCTTCAAAGCCTTGTTACCTGCAGGTCTCTGTTGCGTAGACCTGCTTGATTGGTCAGTAGCACCTCAAGTTATAAGAGACCAGATGAAGTAATAGTGCATACGCTCTGTGGAGACTGGGGGGTCGGTGCCCGTTAGGGAGCCTTTGACCTTCGGAAGACCCCTTCCCCAGTTGTGCTGCCCCCGGGAGCTGTAACTCAACACGGTACCTCACCTGGGGGGGATTCAAATTTCATTTCTTGGCCAAAGTTACGAAACCTTTTTGACTTTGTGACTTTGAAGGGCAGCCAGGATCCCCTTTGAGGCCTGGGCTGCCGTGGGGGCGGGTGCATCTGCTCGCTCTGACTGGCCTTCCTGTTTCAGTGTGACGACCCCAGGGACAGAAGGATCAGACACTGAAAAGGCTGCGTCTGCACCTGGCTCTCCCAGCGGGGCCCCCGAGGAGGATAGGCCCACCCTGCGGACCCCGTCCCCCGCCCCTGGGGAGCGGGCAGACTCGCCCATTGTGCAGGAGCCCGAGGAGCCGCCGGGCCCCAGGCAGGGCGCTTCTCCCCGGAAAACCAGCCTCGTGATCGTGGAGTCCGGGGATGACCGGCCGCCAGCCTTCGAGAGTCTCGACGAAGACTCAGCTTTCCAGAAGGTAGGAGGTCCCTTCTGCGTGTCCTGCCCACACGTAACAGCCACAGACCGCCTCGCAGAGGTCAGTTCTCTGGGGCTTGTCACTGGAGAACCACGAGGTTGTCAAGTTAATGAATTTGGGCCATGGGAACCCCGCAGTCCTGTTCAAAATGTGGGACCCAGTGAATCCAGAAAAAATAATACACGATTCCCACTTGCCTGTAAGGCCGCATTTTGTCCCTGGAAACCCTTTGGCTAGGAAACGTTAACACTGAGGTCAAGGTTGGAGACCTTGGTTAGACCTGCTGTGAGGGGTAGGGGACAAACCGGCACCGGGGTGTGAGTTCCAGGGATGCCTGAGGAAAGGGACCCTCCTCCTGAATCCACCCCTGCCCCCAGACGTTGGCAGCGCGGGGCGCAGCCCTGCGTCCCTGCTTGTTAGCTGGGGGCCAGCCATGCACAAGGGAGGAGCCCACCGCGCAAACGTGGAGACTGTCGGTTCTCAGGAAGAGTGTATGTGGTTCCCCCTCACCACCACCTGGGGGCGTGACGCCCTTGGAATCCTGAACTTGGGGAAGACGCTCTGTTGTCAGGAAAACCCACTGATGCCTACACGCAGACGTGTGGATCTGTTTGAATTCAACCTAATTTACTACGCGTTAAATTAGGTATTCCTTTCCTTTTAGAGTTTAAAACATCGCATATGTCAAAGAGCTTTTAAAGCACGAATGTCCGTCTTAGTAGGAAAGAACAGGCTAGACAGAAGAATCAGCACTTCCAGGGAGAAGGGCACGCCCGCCGCTCTCCAGGCCGCAGGCCCACCCGTGCTGGCTCAGGGGCGGCGGCCTCCCCATCGCGCCGAGACGGTCAGGCCGGTGAGCGCCACTCTCCGGGCTGCCCCGGAGGTCATGGAACCGCCCCGGACGGGCTTTGTGTTCCATGGTTCTCGTGCCTTTGCGCAGATCGCTCATCTTGCTGCAACCGGTTTAAATCGGCCCCAGTAGAAATGCTCCGTAGGTGCCGTCCGGGGCTGAAAGCTGCCGAGCTTAGCCCGGGGCCCTCGTGCTAACTGGCCGGCAGGCTCGGAGCCGCGGCGCTCGGAGACTCGGCTCGGCTCTGTCACCCTGAGCCCCGCCCTGTGTTTTCAGGCCCTGTCCTGTCCCCTGACCTCCGCTCCGGACTTTGACCCTACCCTCTCACGACCCCAGCGTGGGGTCAGGTGTCAGTTGGGTTCCCTGCTGACCCTGTTTCCAGGCAGCAGGCTCCTGAGCACATTTAGTGTGTAACTTGGTCCCGATTTTACATTCTTTAGCAAAGAAGATAGAAACATAAGTGTTACTTTAAAATAGGTTGAGAAAACGTTGATGTTTTCTTCCTTTTTGAATAACGTTCCACGAGGAAAGAGTGGTTTGATATGTGGCTTGTGAGATGTAACCTGAGGTTACATCCTGGCTCTGTCCCTGGCTGTGGCCCTCCCCACCCACAGTGGGCAGGACACCCCAGGGGCACCGCCGGCCGGGAGGCTGCAAGGAGCCCGGGCCTGTGGGAGCGGCTGCCGTCAGCAGCAGACACCACGCCTGTGGGTCAGTCCCTCCAAGCCGGAGCCTGGGAGTCAGAGGGACTGCGTCCCCACTGGGCTACTTGTCAAGAGCGCACGTCCCAGGAGCAGGGAGGACAGGCCGCTGGTCTGTCCAGTGGGGCTCAGACGCTCGGATGCCAGGGCTGCTGTCCATTCATTGCACCAAGAGCTCCAGCCCCGGGGACGTGAGCCTCGTGGTGGTGGCCCTGCCCTGCCGGCTCCTCCCCAGGCCTGAGTGAACAGGACCTCCAGGGTGCACGCGAGTTCCAGCAGAGCCCGCGGCAGAGGGGTCACCGGGTGACGACCCCTCTCTGCCCGCTTGCAGGAGCTCACGGCCGAGCTGGGCGAACTGGAGGCCAGCTCCGACGATGAGGCGACGGTCACCACCAGGGTCGTCCGCCGGCGTGTGATTATTCAGGTACCGGCTGCTCAGAGGGTGCCTGTTGGGACCACGTCCCCCAGCCCTGGTGGCCAGCCCAGGGCGATGGGGCCACATGCTGCCGTGTGATCGTCCTGAGCACTGATGCTGAGGACGTGGCGCCGTGGCTGCTCCGGGTGGGGACGACGCTCCGACATCTGCCGTCCGCGCCCCTCACCCGGGTGCCACCCGGCCTGTGTGTCAGTGGCTCAGCCCCCTGAGCTCAGGGTCATCTGCTCTCTCTTCTGGAAGCCCCTGTGCCAGGCCTGCCCCCGTGACCCCGCCCCGCCTCCATGAACCACCTCACACACACGTGCTCTCGCCGGGACAAGGGGGCCCTCAGTCGGTGCCCCCAGCCGACGGGACCTGTCTCTGTGCAGGGCGACGACATGCCTGAAGTGCCCCCAGAAACTGTCACGGAGCAGGAGTACGTGGACGAGAACGGGCACACCGTGGTGAGGAAGGTAACGTCCCTGCGTCCCCCAGGCGCCATCCCGCCTGTCGGTCCTCACGCCCAGGCCTGTCGCTCCAAGACAAGGTACCTGAGTGCCGTGTCTTCCAGGTGACCCGGAAGGTCATCAGGCGGTACGTGTCCCCCGATGGCATAGAGAGGGAGGAGGTCACCGTGCAGGGCCGGCCCCAGGAGCCCATCAGCGTCGAGGATGGGGACGGCTTCTCCAAAGTCATAAAGCGTGTGGTGCTGAGGAGCGACACTGAGCAGTCAGAGGTGAGGCTGCGCGGCCACGGGGCCCTCGTGGAGCCTGACGTGGACGTGAGACGTGGATGTGAGACGTGGACGTGTGACGCAGACTGTGATGGGTGGAGTGTGGTGTGGGTGCGACGTGGGACCTGGACAAGGCAGATGGTCCTGTGGGCCTCTGTCCCCCTCACGTGACTCCTCGGGAGGCACCTGCCTGTCTCCACAGGGCACTGGAGTTCTAAAACAGCCGTCAGGTCACCTGTAGCCTGACCTCTGCTGTCTCCGTCCTTCTGTCCATCTCCTGTTCTGCTCACAGCCAACCACGGCAGACACCCAACAAGGGTGGGAGGCCTGGACCCCCGAGTGCCAACGGGCAGGGAGGCGGGAAGGGCCCGTGTGCACAGAGGGGCCCCCGCCGGCCAACGGGGTGCGTCACAGCCCGGTCAGGGCGCTCGGCGGCACGTCTGGCTCCACGCACCCTTCTCTCTGGGCGACACTGTGACTTCTCGCCACTTCGTCACCCCCTCGCAGTGTTGTTACGACACACAGGCGGGTCTCCAGAAATGGGCCTCAAGGTGTCTCCCACTTGGAGAACTCCGTCTCCAGGGTGATTCGCTCTTCAAAATGCAGAGCAGCCGGTTTCCACACGGGGCGGTGGGAGAGCCGTGCACAGGGTCCTGCCCGCACGGCACATGTCACAGAACTGCCAACAGGTTTCTTAGCGGCTCCTCAAGTGTCCGATCGCCACGCAGTGGCTGTTAGACCAGCACTGCTGGTGGGTTATTGGGCCTTTTGCTAACTGCTTCTTCTCCAAACTTCTGGAAGGCTAGTGTGTAGCATCATGGCCTCTGAGGGTTTGCCTTGTCATTAAAAAGGCATCACGGCTGCCTCATCAGTCAGAGCTGCGCTGTGTCCCCGACTTAGGTGACTCTGTCTGAGCCCAGCGCCCCGTGTGAGTCCTCGGGGTTCCAGGCTGAGCCCGTGGACGGCCGGCGCGTCAGCAAAGTCATCAAGACGACGGTGGTGCACGGGGAGAGGATGGAGAAGCACCTGGGGGACCCCCGATTCGCTTCTGACCTTCCCTCCGCCAAAGCCGACTTTGAAGAGGTACGGGAGCTGCCACGCCGTGTCCGTGTCGTGTGTGTGACGTGGAGGGTGTGTTGTCCTCGCTCGTGCGTGTTCCGGGGTGCCGGCCACCCCAGGGGGGCAGTGCCTGGCTCATAGCCCGTGCGGTGAGGGGCTGTCCCCTCAGTCTCGGGGGCTCGTCCGAGTCACCGTCACAGCTTTTAAAAATCTGGATGATGGATTCGTCTCAGCCGAGGCAGCGCCCCGTCTCCGGAGCTCGGCGTGAGCCTGGACGTGAGGTGCACCCTGAGTCTGAGGGAAGGAGCTGGGGCGGGTGCAGGTCCAGTGATGGGCGTTTAAAAAAATTCATTCATTTCGTACCCACAAGTAAAAGAAGCATCTTCTAGTAAAAGAAGCATCTATAATTAACTTCTGACTTCCAGTAATTAGGAAGTCAGTCCACAGTGGTAGATACACAACCCTTTAGAACCCTTATAACGATTCTAAGCCCAGAATTGTGGAAACCAGCGCCGGGTTTGAAAGCTGGTAGCGAGCCACTCGCCTGTAGGACTCAGGTGCTCTGAGGGGGAGCCTGTCGGCCCCCGGAGGGGACAGTCCTGCGCTGAAGGGTGGGCAGCGCGCACATCCTGCTACTTTTCCAAAGTCCGGAAGGAAGACCGCCTGACTTCGAGGTGTCCGTTGCTGCTGGGACGTTCTGAAGTTCACTGTCACAGTGCGGCCTCTCCCCACCGCAGTGCGCACTGAGCTTGTGTCTGAGTGGGCGGGGATGGAAAGCGCGACTTGCTGAAACACTGCTAGTTCTTCTCACTCTGACAGCCGGCGACCTCGGAGATCAGACGGTGGCCGATCTGAGCTGTTTTTCTCGCTCTGCGTCTGGTCGTTCCGTGCTGCGGAAAGCAGGGGCGGGGGGTGGGTTACAGCTGCTGGCACAGTGTTGGTTGGCAGCCTTTGCCAAGTGGTACGGCAAAGCCCCCTCGGACGCGGGAGAACGTCAGCGCTCTGCGTGCTGACTGGCCCCCAGCGCGGGTTCGATGTATTGTCTTAGCCGCACGGACCACCAGCGCAGTGGAGTGGCGGCCACCTCGGGCCACGGCGTGTGACGGCTTTCCTCGTTTCTTCTCTCCCACTCAGGCGTTGAGTTACGCAGGTAGCCACGCGCCAGTCCACCTCCCCAGCTTAGTAGAGAGGGAGATCCTGAGAGAGGACGGATCGGTCGTGAAAAGGTTTGGGTAGCATGGCGTGCCGCTCTGCCGACTAACATCCTTCAAAGGCGTCCGACTTGGAGAAAATAAAAACGGAGCCTGCAGGCACCCTGGGGCCCCTTGGGGGCTGCCAGCCTCCTGGTATCAGGGAGTCAGACCTGCTGTCCTCTGGAGGATTTAAAAGTGGCCCTCGGGGCCCGAGGACAGTGGACGCCTATCCCCGTGGTCACCTGGGCCCGCCGAGGCCAGCCCGTGGGGTGTCCACTGCGCTGACAGACTGGAGGGCGTGGGAGGAACCCTGGTCGGTCGCTCACAAATGAATCTGTGACTGCCGCCCGCCTGGGGCTCGGCCCCAGTGAACTGCCTGCTGCTTTGGGTCACGAGCTGGTCTGTGTCCTGCATGTGCTGTGTGACCCCAGTGTGCCTGGCAGACGGTGCGGAAGGTGTCTGATCAGCAGCGAGCGGCCTGCGTCTGCGGGGACGGGCCCCCCTGGGCGGGCCGTCCGAGCCCTCGCCGGGGGCTGGCGCACGTCCTGGGTCCCACGGCTCCCAGGTGCCCCCTGAGCCGAGGGGAGAGCGTCCCGGGCTCTGGCACCCAGTGTTTCATCCCGGTGGGACCCCAGACACCCCGCACCATGAGGTCTCCCCGTTGGCACAGACTTTGAGGCCACTCCCCCTAAACTCTCCACTGCAGCTGGGAGTTCAGCCAGGGAGGGAGGCAGCCTGCGAGGTCCGGGGTGCGGACCGCTAGTGTGCATGTCACTGGGCCCCCACCGGGGACACGTGTGTTTGTAGCACGCTTGTCACATGTGCGGCAAACCCAGGGCAGGGCTGTGACAGGCTGTCACCCCCCGCATCTGTGCCATCGAGGCAGAGTGTCAGATGCGTGCCTTTTTGGAGGAAAAAACACTATGGATGCTGAACAGTTAGAAAGTCGTAAACTGGTTTCAGCCATTGGAGCCCAGTGTAGGCCTTCGTATCAAGAGGAACAGATGGAAGGTGCTTGCAGACACAAAGCAGTTCTCCTGGAATTGAAGAGAAGGCGGGTGTCGGAGGCCTGAGGGGGGCAGGAAGGAGGGAGGGGCCCAGCGAGGCCCGCGCCCAGACCGCGTTAAAGCTCTGGGCGAACTTACCAGACGCGGTGAGGTGTCAGATGGGAGGGGCCGAGAGAATAGCCTGGGGGCAGACGTCCAGGGCTGGACACTGGAAATCCGTCTGGGCTGTGTAGGGTGAGGCCCGCCGGCCGGTCCCCAGCACGGTCCCACGTGAGGCTGGGTGGACAGGGTCACCACTGGGCTCTGGATCGTAAGCGAGGCCCTGCCACACCTTCCCTGTGTCGGATTCACCGGGCAGTGCTCAGATTCCCTGAGATTCAGCTTCCTCATTTGTTCTAATCACAGTGCCCAGCACACGAGACACACTCAGTGCGTGCTGTGGAATGAAGCCTGGACTTACAAGGGGACAGACCTGAGTGTGAACTAATCACATGCCACTGTGTCCACGGAAGGGGCCAGGCGGTGGTGGGACCAGCCAGGGCAGCCCGTCCTGGCCCTTTGCAGTAGAGCCCAGAGCGAAAGGGCTTTGAGTGAATTGACGGGTGTTTCTCAGCCTGTTGAGCGGTGAGCATGCGGCTGCCATTCCAGCCTAACCCTGTCTCGCCTGCCCCACAGGACGACGCTCAGTAAGACCAGCACGCGGAAGAGGGCGGTGGTGAAGGACCAGCAGGGGGCGCACGTGCACCTGGAGCGGCTGGAGGATGTGCCCGAGGCCCTGGAGCGGGACGCCTTCCAGCACGACCTCCAGCAGCTGCTGCGGCATTTCTGCCAGGACGGCCCGGGGCACGAGGCCGAGTGAGGGCCCCAGAGCTCACGTTGGAACCCTGTGGCCCCCCCGGCGCACAGCACCCCCTTTCGTCAGCGGAGCAGCCTGCCTGGTCCCGGGACCCTGACACCCCCACTCCGGCACACACGCCGCGCTTGGTTAGCTTGCCCCACCCCCTTTAACTGTACGCTGATCTGTGACCAAAGATGGCACCCTCCTCCTGGGGGCTGTGTCCCCGATGTCCTGGCGTCCGGGCCGGCCCGAGCACTGGCCACCCTCGTCCCTCGCTTCCGCTCAGGCTCCGCGCGGAGCCGTCGATCAGGGCAACTCCCTGCGCACCTCTGCCCGGGACGACCAGGCACGGTGGGCCCAGCAGCGCCCGACAGACCCGTGTCGGGTGGCGGTCACCCTGGGCACCACGGAACCACGGCCCCCGGAGGCGGCCAGGCGCGGTTCGTTCAGGTATTGCTGACACAATCCAGCGACGGCCCCTCCCGCCGCCGCGAAGGGGCCGTCAGACCTACCAGACCTTACCACTGCAGCGTAGCTACGGCCCTGGCCGGGGCGGGGCCCCGAGGAACTGCCCCGTGGAGCTCGCACTCCGGCCGGCAGGGCAGCGGGGCGGCGCCAGGTGCTGGCAGCCGCCACCCGTGGCCTTGGAGCCCCTGCAGGTCTCAGGTCCTGGACGCGTGGGCCGGGCACGTCACAAAGCTGTAACTGCTGCAGTGCTCCAGACTCCGTCGCTGCTCGCGCAAACCGCGCTGTCTTACGGGTGGCCCTTCGTCCGGCGCAGCGCGGCGCTGTAGATACTTCCTGGAAGCAGGCTGTGCCCGCGGCAGTAAGGCAAAGCGCCGCGGCCCTGGGGGACGCTCCTGCTCCTCCCTCCGGGTTTCCGTCTCCGCGAGCGCCTGCACGTCGCACTCGGAAGCCTGGCCCCAGTCGGAGCCCTGCCCTCGACACGCGGGCGGTGTTCCTTCTCACCCAGGACACGTCTCACCCTCCGGGGGCGTCTGCTTTTTCTCTGGCAGACGAGATGGAGGAGTCCTTAACGATTTGGGTTTGGTTAAAAGTTTTGGTTTATTTATTTGAACCCTGAGGTGCATTTGTGCACTTCCTGTGTGTTTATTTCAAAGCAGGGCCTCCCGTCACCTGAGTGGTCCCCATGCCCTGGTCTGCATTCTTCTAGTGGTTGGAGCTGCGCGACATTTTAATCACATTTACTCACAAATATATTCCTGTAAACAGTGTATGCTTTGGACACTTACTTGTTAAAGGAAAGCATATTCAATGGAGATGAAATTTAAAAACAAACACCAGAGTCTGTCCTCCCGGATGGAGCACTTCCCGATTCCAGCCGGTCTTTTCCTGCAAAAACAAGCCCTTGCTCCCGATGTCACAAACCACGCGACGCACAGTGCCACTCGGTCACTTCAGGGAGCGTGGCAGGAGGGAGCGTCCTGGGGGTGCCCCCCACGCCGCGCCCCCCACCCCTCGTGGCTGTTGGATTGGAAATTCGGCATCGTCCTTTGCAGCCAGAGCAAGAGGCCGGCGGCGAGGCCCTGGACACACGGTGGCCTCTCGCGAGCCCTTCCCGGGCCCCAGAAAGCATTTCCGTTGTGTGACTTGCAGTGCGGATGACGTCTGTGTAACAACTTAACGGTTATTCACCTCCTTTTGGTTTTGATTTTTGCTGTGTAATCAGAAAACTTGAATACTGTGAGAAGAAGTGAATTTTCAGTTGATGAATCAGCATCTTGTTTCCATGGTGATAACACTAACTGAATATATCTATGAGGGCATGTATTAGTTAACGGGAAAATACAACACTAACAACACATAGCTGCAACGTGTACAATGGCTGATTTAAGTAAATAAAATGTACAAGTGTTCACTGCGGCCTCAGTGGTTTGTCCTTCTTTACCGCTGACCGCTGGCTTCAGGAGGCGAGATGGGACCGATGACGGAGACAAGAGGGATGGGAAGCCACGGGAAAGACAGACCGCTTTTTCTGCAGCTGTTCTTAAGTCGTGACTGAATGTGCTGTTTGCCCCCAACTGCTGAGCCCTGGGATTTCGGTCCCTGCCTTCAGAGAGCATCTGTGGTGGTTGTTATGCAGAAGGAGAAAAGCAAAGATTTCATTTTGGGGTCTCTGGTGAGTGAGAAGTGGGAGCTGGGGGTGTGGGGGCTGCGGGCGCAGAGCCTCCTGGGCAGGGCCTGTCCAGCTCTGTCCCAAGACCACAGCTCTCAGAGACGCCTGCGTGTGCTTCCCGGTTTAGTTTTCCATCCTCACATCTCCTCCTAAAAAGTCTGTGAACTTAACGCATTAGAAACCGCGGGTTACGGCAAAGCAGAGGTCACAAGAAACCGCCATAGGGCTCAGGCCCGGCGGCGGGCTAGGAAACGCGCCGCAGTGTCTGGGCGGCTGGCGCGTCGGGATGAACAGGCGAGGACAGACTTGCTAGAGAAGGAAAACCAGTGCGAACACGGACCACGCCGAAGAGCTGCCTTTGCGCTAACGACGTGGTAACTGCCTCCCACAGGTGGGGGGCGGCGATGCGCTGCGGCCAGAGCAGGCGGGCGGGGGGACTCGGGGGCGGGAGGAGAGGGTGCCTCCGTCCGGCTCTGACCGGGCCGGGGCGGAGTTTCCCGAGCCGTCACAGCAGCAGCGGCCCCTGCTGTGCCCTGTTCCTGCAGCGGCTTCAGACCACGGAGGTGAAGCGGGTCTCCTTGTTCCCAACAAGCCCTGCTCCACCTCACCTGGGTGTTGACGAGGGGACTGTGGGAAGCGCCTGCGGACGGGGCTGGTGGCCGGGAGAACCTGTCTCCCCACCCCGACCTCCGGGAGGGGAAGGGCTGCAGGTGGAACCCGTCACCAGTGGTCGGGGAGGTAGCCTGCCCACGTAAGGAAGCCACCGTGGGGACTGCAGGACGACTGGGAGACCGGGCGGGGCGGGAAGCGGGGGCAGTTCCAGGACAGTGGACAGTGACGGGGTGGGCACGCGTGCTCCGCCCGCCCCCGCCTCTGGGGCGTCACCAGGCTGTTCCCGAGTGGCATCCTTTGACAATGAACGGTGATCTGATGAGTGGAACCCAAGGGGGGGTGCTGGGAACCCTGATTCAGAGCCGGGGGGTCAGCAGGGTCCCGGGACGGGCGTCTGGGGCGGCCTGTCCGGTGAACAGACGCCGTCTCCGGGAGACGGGAGAGACTGAGTTGACGGGGCAGCCCGGCTGCCCCTGGAGACCTGCTTGCTGGTTGGACACAGCTGCCCTCTCTACCTGCCCCCCACCACACACACTGGGGGCAAAACTGCATTAGGGAGATCAGCAGGGAGGAAACAGTTACAAGAAAACGTCATCTACTTTTATGTAAGTGAATGCAGAAATCTGAATAAAAGAGATGATTTTGTTTAAGTGGAAATGACTAAAAATGACCCCCATGTGACTGGGGCCTGAGCACGTGCAGCTGTTCCCAGAAGGGATTGATCCGCATCTGACCGGAGAAGAAGACCCCTCCATGCCGGGGGGCGGGGCGGGGCGGGGCCGGGCCGGCAGAGGGAGGGGCGGGACTTCTCAGTGCTCTGACCTGGGGGACCAGTCCCTCACCAGGACTCTCCTCTGATTACTCATTACTCGTTATCCTCTGGGCTGCTTCTCTGGAGAACACTGATTACTGCACCTGACACCCCAACAATGGAAGAAACCAGGAAGGGAGCCTAAGTTTTAACCGCGAGCAGGATCCAGGTGCTGCGCAGATGGGTCCTGTGATGCTTTCAATAGACAGGTAGCTGCAGGCCCCTTGGAACGGCCACAGGGCCCTGGAGAAAAGCAAAGTTCCCAGTATGTTTAAAGAAGCAAGTATTGGATGTTATCAGTCCCCAAACTGGACAAAATGCACCCAGTAACGCTGAAAGTGACAAAAACTCAGACCAATATCACTAAGGAATAGCTATGCAAAAGTCACAAATAAGTAGCAATATGATTTGGCAAATCATAAACAAAAATAAAACGATGACCCTCTTTCTTTTTAAATTTTTTTATTTTAGATTATTCAGTACAGTTTCTATCCTTTATTCCCATTCCAGCCCACCCACCCATTCCTCCCCTCCTCCCTCCCCTTTCCAAACCCCCCAGTTTTGTCCATGTGACCTCTATATTTGTTCCTGTAAACCCTTCCCTTCTCCC
>CM052545.1:553234-640281 GCA_028533065.1 Trachops cirrhosus
TGCAGTGAGTTCATTGTAGTTTCCCTGTAGTTTCTGGAAACTCATTGAGAGTTCGTTGAACTTCTTGATAATCATTGCTTTGAACTGAGAATCTGATAGTTGAGTTGCCTCTATTTCATTTATCATTCTTTCTGGGGCTTCCTCCTTTCCCTTCATTTGGGGATTTTTTCTTTGTTTTCTCATTGTTCGTGAGACTCCTCTTGCTAGCCTCAGCTTCCTAAATTGATCTGTTTGGCTCCCTGGGTTTATGGTGTGAACCTCTGTTGTAGAGTACTGGTGAGATTCAGGGGTATAGTCTCCTTCTGGTATCCAGGTGTTCACAGCTTCCTCCTACTAATTTAATAAGCCAAGGAAAGAAGTCTATACAAAAAGAAGAGGAGTGCCAAAAATACTCCAGGGCCTGGGCCTCACAGGTCCCGCGGAGTGCCTGGGCTTTTTCGGGTCCACGGGTGCGCAGTCTCTGGGACCCGAGGGGCGCCCACTTCTCCTACCTCCGGGGCCTGGGCCTCACAGGTACCGGGGAGTGCCTGGGGTTTTTCGGGTTCACGGGTGCGAACTCTCTGGGTCCCGAGGGGCGCCCACTTCTCCTACCTCTGGGGCCTGGGCCGCACCAGTCCCGCGGAGCGCCTGCGCCTTTTCCTTTTTCAATGCTGTGGTTTCCGAGACTTTCACCAAACCACGTTCTCTCTTCGGGTTTTTCAATGTCCGCTACAATTTGCGATCTCCTATTTTCATTTATGGCGTGATAATGTTGGCTCTTTGCTCTGTTCCTATCTAAAATGACTCAGATTTTTTTCCCTGGTTGTGGGAGAGCAGAATCTGCTGCATCCTACCACGCCGCCATCTTCTGTCCCAGAAACATAAGTAATTGAATGAAATAACAATAATAAGAATTAAAAAAATGAAAAGTTACTTAATTAAAAAAATCCAGCAAAAATAGAAAAAAGAAAAGAAATAAAAACAAAAAACAAACAAACAAACAAAAAAACCCTTTGTTGGTTTCCCAGTTTTCCTGGTTTTGCTGGCTGCAGCAGACTTAGTGGCGAACGCCATGGCTTTGTTCCACTTCCTGTTCAGAGCTCCGTCAGCCTCTGGCGCACTGTCCCCAGGTCCAGCCTCGCGGGCCCAATGCCCCAGGCACCAATCTGTGTACTCCCAAGCACTCCCTTTGGCGCCCACCGCGGAGTTCCTGCACGCATGGGTCCCTTCACGGGTGTGTACGCTGGCGCCTCTCACTAGGGTTCAGGTCTCAGGCGCGCACTTCAGCACTCCTTCGATAGCTCACTGCGGAGTGTGCGCCCGCGCACCTCTTCCAGGTTCACGAGTGTGTACACTGTGGATTCTGAGGGGCTGGGACCTCCCCCGAATTTACGTCCTTGTCACCAGGGATCCCGCAGAATGCCCGTGCTTTTTCCGAGCTCACGTCTGTAGGCACCCAGCCTTTTACTTAAAAAAGAAACTCTCTCCGGGTTGGGGCGCCGCTGGTCCCCGGACCGATTGTATAGGCGCCTCTCCCTCGGAAAGCTCACCACGCAGTGCGCGTGCCTGCCACCGCTTCCAGGTTCACCGGTTTTTATGCTGTGGATTTTGGGGGACTCGAGCCTCCCCCAAATTCCCGGCCTGGGCACCGGGGATCCCACAGAATGCCCGTGCTTTTTCGTGCTCACGGCTGTAGGCACCAAGCCATTTACCCAAAAAATAACTCTCTCTGGGTTGGGGCGCCCACACAAGGACCTGCCGTCTTTGGCTCCACTGCCTGGGCTGTGATCTTCCCCCAAGCCCGCTACGAGGTCCCCCGGATCAGCACTGCTCAGTCCTTGTTTGGCCAGGGAGGGAGTGGATGACCCAGCTCCCCTACCCCAAGAGCCCTGCAGCAGCTCCCCGCGCTCTGGGGCTGGGGCTGCAACCTCCCTGCTCCCCACGCTGATCACTGGGCTGTTATTATCCTGCAGTAGTCTCCTTACTGTCTGGTCTTTCCAGTCCGCTACAATTTTGATTTATTTTCATGTAAGCTGCAAAGTCCTCTTTAGTATGGTTAGGTTTTTCTGTCTTTTGAAACAGGAGGTGGCGTGTTCTCCCTCCTACCACGCCGCCATCTTTCCCCCCTCTCACGATGACCCTCTTTCCAAGATGCGAACCCGGCTCAGTAAGAGTAGGTGTTACTACAAGTACCCACGTGGCCCGCCGGAGAGTAGGTGCGATTCCTCCGCGGGACCGCCAGGGGGCGCGGGCAAGCGCTGCAGCCGTCACTGAGTGTTGTGTCCACACGGGAAGAGAGATGCGCTGTGGGAACAGCCCTCCCCTAACAAGTGCGCAAACCCACTCGTGTTACCGGCACTGTGGGTCACGCCCGCGCGGGCCCCGCTCAGGCAGTGCTTCGCGATGGCAGAGACACCGCTCAGCTCCACGCCCGCGCAGAGGCGCGCTCTGCCCTCGGCAGCGCTGGCCCCGCCGGCCGCGGGAAAGGGGCACTTCCACCGCAGGGGAGTGAAGGGTAACGCGGGCGGGCGCGGGCGCCGGGATGCGAGGCGCGCCAAGCTGTTGGGGGCAGTTCCACCTTAGGGGGTTAATTGACTGGTCGTCTCCACGTGAACGGAAGATGACCTTTACCAAAAATAAGGGCAAAAACACCTGGAGCCGAACTTTGCGTCTCCGGCAGGTGCCGATAGGGGGCAGCCTGTAGCTGCTCGCGCCGGGTGTGTCTGAGCTGCGTGCGAACCTGAGGTCGGGCGGCGGCGTGCCGCTGCGTGGCTGTGTGACCGTGGGCCTGGCGGCCCGGGTCTGTGTGGGGGAACCCGGGCCGGCAGCGTGGCCTTCGCTGTGCTGTGCCCCTCTTCCTCTCCAACGTGATTTCTATATGAAAAGGATTTTAGCTGTTTGTAGATATAAGTAATAAAAACACCGAATAGTTTCGGCTCCCACTTCATCGGAGACACACTGGGTAGAGAATTGCCTGGTTGGGGAGCCTCCACAACGATCCTGTCATGTCCCCAGCTCACCACCAGGGCGCAGCAGAGGACGCCTAGGTCTTCGTTGCCAAGTACTGGGTTGGCCAAAAAGTCCCTTACGTTTTTTCTGTAACGTACGAGACATTTTTCATTTTCACCGATAATTTTGTTGGCTATCTTCTGCTATTGGCTTCTAGTGCGTAGAGGCCAGGGGTGCTGCTAAATGTCTTCCAGTGTGTAAGACGGCCTCATGGCAAAGGATTATTTGGCAAAAATGTCACTAGTACCAAGATACTTCGCAGACCACTCTTGACACATTCAATCAGTCACAGCACCTTCTCCATACACTGCACAAATCTTTTTTTTTGCATTTCAGCTGTGTTTTTACTTTTCCTGAAATAATAAAGCATAATGCGCCAAAATGTTGCTTATCTTCTTCCATCTTCGATATTAAAATGGCTGCACAAAATTTCACCAATTTTGATGGTTTTTTATGCACACTGATATGACAGTTGTCACATACAATCTAACAAAACAATTTCAAAGGAAGTTAAAGACAACTAAGCATCACTAAGGCCATCGTATGGAAAAACCTAACGGACTTCCTGGCCAGCCCGATAAACCTTCACTCTCGAGGACTAGAACTCCCTCTGCACGCAACAACGTGAGAAATGAGCTGACTGCCCACAGCACTGGTCTGTCTGTCTTTGTTCTCATTGCTGAAAGCACAGGATTCTGGATGAAACGGGGAGGCTGGTGGACGGCCTCTTGCAGCGTCCTTGGTGCTTATTTCCTAGGGCTTTCCTCAGGATTCCATGCACTTCCTTCTGCTGGGTGCATGAGGAACTCGACCGCCAAGTGAAGGGGCTGAATCGTGAGGATTTCAAGAGCCCCGTGTCGAGACTTGCACAGCGACCTCTACAGGACTCCCGCGGGCTTGGGAGGAGAGGAGGAGTCGACCGGTCCTGGCCTCCTCCGGCTGAGAGGGCGGTGGGGCTGCCGTGTCCCGGCACAGCCCGTGCGCCAGCACAAACGTGGGCTGGAGAGCACAGCTCGTCTGTGTCTGGTCTGGGGCCACGATTTTGTGCCGAGAACAAGGTTTGTGGGGGGGGGGGGTTGTGTTAGGAGCCAGCGTGAGTGAAGAGCCAAGAGCTGAAGGGAGCCTGGGGGGCTGATGGGGGAGGGTGGGAGACGGGAGGCACCTGGCCCCCAGCCTCCGCATCCGGGGGTCCGCCCTGCGGTCCTGAGCCCCGTCCCCCAGAACACGGGGGTGTGCACATGGAGAAAGTTTTTCCAGGGAAGGGAAAGATCGGGGCCTCTGTGCCCACAATCACCTACAGCCCGCGCATGGTAGGTGCTCAGACGCTGCTCTAATCACCGCGGGCCTTAGTTTGGCAATAACCCTGGGGCTCGGGGAAGACCCTCGACTTCCGAGTGGATGTTCAGCGCCAGGTGGTGAAGGGGAGACATGGACGGCGAAGTGAACAAGCCTGTCAATTCCTTCGCTTTTGGTTACAATCGTAATTGCTTCTTAAAACTGGTGAAATCGGGCTGATGGGCTGCTGCTGTGACGTGGCCCCACCTGTGCACAACGCCCCTCGCCCAGAAGCCCAGACGGCTGAGGGCACCTGAGATGCTCACACCACAGTTCACCCCGTACTCGTGGTGAGAAGGGCTTCACGCATTTTTCTCAGTGTAACGTGATAGTGTGATGTTTAATGAGAAATACATATTTGGAGCTTATTCCTATTTCTGGCACCAAGCTCTAAAAACGCTTAGAATTTCCTAAATGACCAAGGTGTCTCTCGTTCTGTGAATGAGGGAATGTTTGGAATTCACCTGAGGATGGGGCCGGTTGCCAGGACAACCATGATATTGAAGGGATGGAACTTTCAGTCTGACCACCAGGGAGGGGCGAGGGGCTGGAGTGGACTGTCACCAGCAGTTGGTGAGTTGGTCGTGCCAAGGTGACAAAGTCTCCACAAAAGCATGAGGATTCAGAGCTTCCGGGGTGGTGAACACCGGGAGGCCTGGTCCAGTGGAGGCCAGAGAGGGCTCGGAAGCTCTGTGCCCCTCCACACCTCGTCTGTCCTGTGCATCGCCATCTCCACCTGGCTGCCCCCGACTTTCCTCCTTTCACCAGCAGCCCACAGTCCAGTGGGTAACGTGTTCCTCTGAGCTCCGTGAGCCGCTCTGGCGAAGCTGTTGGGTCTGAGCAGGCTCGGTCACAGTCACAGGCGACGCCGCCTGGCCTGGCGGTTGGCATCGGCGGGGCCATGCCCGGGAGAGGGTGTCGGAACTGTGCTGACGTGTGGGACCCCCGGGCTGGGTAAGAGCCTGGTGGGGACCCCGTGACCGGTGAGCAGCAGGGTCAGCGTGGAGGAGTCAGGGAGCACGGAGACACAGTAGGCAAGAATGGGAGGCTTTTCTCTTGAGTAACAAGGGGTCGGAGGTTGGGGGGCCGTGTGACAAATCTCTGCAGCCCTGCTGGCATCGCGTGGCCTCGAAGGGCATTAAAGTGTGTCAGGACGGGTCTCTGGGGAGCAGGTGCCACTCTGCAGCCAACAGGAAGTGTGGCGTGTCGCGTTCGGGTGCGAGGCAGGTAAGGACCCACGAGGGGCCTGGACGGAGCGGAGGCTCGTTCTGCTGGGGCTCCCAACGTGCCCCCGCCCCCACCCCCCGCACTGCCCTGGTTCTTCACGGCCACAGGCCCCTCTGAGTCGTGTTGTAGTTTATTTAGTTCACGCATTTGCAGCCACGATGGAGACCTGGGGTGGGATGTCTCACAAGGTGACTCAAGGGGGGAGGGGGAGGCGCCCAGCTGCGGGGAGTCACTTACAGGTAGGCTGAGTCCCAGAGCAGTGAACAGAGATTGTCGTGTCTGTGACTGACGCCTGGACTGCAAGCCTGTGGCCGCAGCCATGCTGAAACCCAGTCTCTAGGGGACAGCCTAGCAGGTGGGGCTTGGGAGGTGCTCGGGTGCTGAGGGGGGCTTCTGTCCACCAGGCAGCGTTCTGACCCCAGACCCTCGGCCTGCAGAGCCGTGAGGAATGCATTTACAGGCTGCCCTGAAGGCGGGCGTCGGGCGCTGCTACAGCTGCCTCAGGGGTTGGGACACTCGCAAAACCAGGTAACTGGTCCGAAAGAATAAAACATTGTGAAGGAATCTCAGGTCTGAGCTGAAGCGGCCATGTTTATGCAAACAGATCTGAGTGTTTTATTTTGTAGCGTTGTTGAATTCAGACAAAAGAAAAACCTGCATTTGATGATATAATGAATTTCACTACTTGATTTTGAGACAATTATTTTAATAAGATTGGGTCGGCCAAAAAGTTCATTCGGTTTTCCCAACCGATGGCTCTAGTAGGGCTTAGTGGTCTTTACTTCATTTGAAACACTTTTGTTAGATTGTATTGTGACAGCTGCCATATCAGTGCGCATTAAAAAAATTTATACAAACCGGTGGGTTTTTGTGTAGCCATTTTAATGATGAAGATGGAAGAAAATAAGCAATATTTTTGGTATATTATACTTTATTACTTCAAGACAGGTAAAAACACACCTGAAATGCAAAAAAAGATCTGTGCAGTGTGTGGAGAAGGTGCTGTGACTGGTCGAATGTGTCAAGAGTGGTCTGTGAAGTTTCCCGCTGGAGATTCCTCGCTGGATGATGCTCCACAGTCGGGTGGACCAGCTGAAGTTGACAGCAATCAAATCGAGGCATTAATTAAGAACAATCAGTGTTATACCACCCAGGAGACAGCTGACATACTCAAAATATCCAAAGCAGTAAAGTTATTGGTGAAAATGAAAACGTGTCCTTTCTGCTACAGAAAACCTGAAGGGACTTTTCGGCCCACCCAAAACAGAAAAGGTGTGCGGAGACGAGGGTCAGTTCGGGTGGAATCTGTCCACAAATGATCCAACTAGAAACTCGCGATAGGTGTGATTGATGACTTACAGCCTGTATGCTCCACGCATGTGCATTCTGTTAAAGACTGAGACTGCCCCTAAACCGTTGTTTGTGTGAAAGTGAACATTCCGGTTGTTCCCTCCGCCACTGGACCACCGACCGCCCTGGGCAGCCCTCGGGCCTGCGCGGCGACGGGTGAGGGAACTGGGCGGCAGCCTCTGGCTGGCTTTGCTCCGTGGTGACACTGTCAAGCTGTGTGTCCTGTGTCAGAGGGGCCCACTGCCCTGGGCATGCACTGGGTGCATCCACCCTCCCTCCCTGAGGTCTGGAGGTTCTGCACTCAGCGTGGTTCAGGGACCCCTCAGTGTGGCCACACTGATTAATTTAGCCTGGAGCCCAGAGGCTGGGTCTCCTAGATGCAGAGGGCGGGACCAGGGGCTCAGGCGGTGCCCTGACAGTCGGGGTCCGTAGTGCTGGGCACTGGGGGCAGGGCCAGGCCCCCGGCCCCCAGCTGAGACCAGCGCGCCTCCCAGCATCTGATCTTGGTTTGGGACAAGCGGGATGCAGTGGCCTCTCCGCCCAGAGACCAGGGACTGTGCCCAAAAGCGGAGGGACTTCCTGCTGCAGCGGCGGTTTTGAGTTCTGTCTGCTCGTGTGTGAGTTTGCCCTGAGCCCCAGCAGCGCCACGTGCTTGCCAGCTGGCTGTCACCTCTGCCCTCAGGGGGTCTCCATGGCACCCCCCACTCGTCAGGCCCCAGTTCCCAGAACCCAATCCCAACCCATGAGTCACTGTTCCCAGCGGCCGCGCCGCCCACACTGGATTATTTCTGTGTTGTGTGAGGCGGTTGCCTAGGAGGCTTTTATTTTCAGTAACCACAGGCCTCGTTGCTCCTTGATTTCGTGGCTGGTAGAAAAGACAGCAGTTTTGGATTTTATGCAGCGAGACTGTCTCTCAAACCCCCAGTATCACCCTTCCCTGGGAAAGTCTCACTGCGACACGCAGGAGAGACGTTTCACAGACGTGATGACACTGCTGGCGTGTGGCGCGGCGTCGAAGGAACACTGCGTAGCGGAACCCCGCAACCAGGGCCCACAGTCTTCCCAGACTTGGGGAACCCTCTAGCCAGGGCCAGCGACCTCGGCGATGGACAGATGTCGGGTCGAGCCCACGGGACAGCCGGGTTCTGCAGGTCACAGACGGTGGATATTGGCAGTTCTGTTGGGTCTGACTTAATAAAAGGATCAACGTGATAGACGTCACACACAGGTGGGGTGGTGTGCTGGTATGCTATCGCTTTAAGACCTCCTTGGTTTTAACTTTGAATTCGGCCCATGTCAGTCACTAGCGCCCCCACACAACACCTTTATGAGGTTGCCAATTGTTTTAGGCGTAAAGTGTCCTGAGACTGAATTTTTGAGAATCAGTGCTCTCGGTTTCTGAATTCATCCTTTTCTGCTCCAGTTTTAAAACTGGCGGCAGGTATTCTACTTCTGCGGATTGTCAGACTGGCGGTTAGAGTGGACGCCATCAGCAAGCCGGGCATTATCTGGCCTTCCTGAAAACCAGGCAGGTCCTTTCCCTTTCCTCCCCACGTTCCCGTGTGTGCTGGTGCGACGGTTAGTTTTGTGTGTGCACTGGACTGGGCCACAGATGCTGAGAAGGGCGCAAGCTTCGATCTGGGCATGTGGGAGGCTGTTTATGCACAAACCTGACACTTCAGGCGGCGGTGAGCTGAGCAAGCAGAGTGCCCTCCCTACTGCCGGTGGGCCTCGTCCAACCCGTGGACGGCCACAGCAGAACAAGCCGCCCCTCCCCCGGGAACGGACTCCGCCCGCCGGGCTGCTGTGAGCTGGGACACCAGCTGGTCACTTCTGCCTGTGGACCTGGCCTGAACCAGGGCTCGCCGGGGTCTCCAGTCTGCTGACTGTGGGCCTTGGGACTTGTCGGCCTCCCTGAACGTATGAGCTAAGTCCTTACAATAAATCTCTGCAGGCTTATATCTATTTCTCTAGAAAACCCTGATACGACCAGGAGATCAAAAATAACAAGAGGAAGTTACAGAGGGTCTGGACCTTTGGAGTCTGGCCATCGTGGCCTAAGGAGTCAGCACAGGGCCCACGCCAGCGTCCCCGAGCCGGCGATGCACCTGCGGGGCGATGCACCCGGGGCTCGGCTGTGCACTGCGGCCACGGGAACACAGGGCCAGTGTGGCAGGACCTTACTGCTTCTCAAATGGATGAAGCCAGAAATCCTGACTTTTATATGAAATACCAATCTTTAAAGGTTGGTTGAATTTAAGGAGAAAAGCCCCCCCCCGTGCTAGCGGGCCTGCCGGACTCCTGCGGTCCAGGGCGGAGACCTTGGACACGCGCGTCCCCGGGAGGGGAGAGCAGGCCTGCGCCGCAGCGGCCCCCGTGGGGGCTCCCTCCGGGCACCGGCTGGGCACGGCAGGCGCGGGGACGGGGACCCTCGTGGCCGTGTGGCCCGGTGCCCGCGACTGTCCGCACCGAGCATGCGGGGTCCAGCGCGTGTCTCCCTTCCCCTGATCACGTCGACCCAGGAGACGAGGAGGAGCCCCAGGAGCTGCAGGATTTTATGGAATGAAATCATTCTAAGTGTGTGCTTCTTAGGCTTCCCTTTTATTGTATATGGTTCTTTTATTTCTAGTTTCCTTGGAAAATTTCCTGGAGTCTGCTGGCTGTGCCGTTTCAGTCCCCACTGTTGGAGGGAGGACTGCCTGACTCAGAGTCTCTCCTTCCCACTGACGCAGGTAATGGGGTCTGTCCCACAGAGGGCAGTCTCCGTGACAGTCACAGCGGTGACCGCTCAGGCCTGTCCTACACGGGCGGACGGCACCCCGCACCCAGGCCTCCGAGCCTCGGGGCTTCCTTGCCCTGATGCCGTTTTCCTCTCACACCAACGGGGACGGGGACTCCGAGGGGAGAGGACTCGCTCAGGTCAGGCGCAGTGGCGGTCCTGGGGCCGGTCTCCGTCATAGCCGCCGGCCCCCCAAACGGCCTGGGCGTGGCTGAGGAGCCAGCACGGCTGGGGCCCCAGACGCTGGGTGCTCCTGGGCAGCGGCACCGTGAGGACCTGGCTGGCGGGAGGGGGCTGGCAGGACTTCCCGAGGGCGGGGAGAGCTCAGGCGTGGTCGGGAGGGCCCGACTCTACAGGGTGGGCAGACCTGGGTTGAAGGAGGGAAGGACGTCTGGGACCACGGAGATGCGTGTGGCCTCAGGGGCGGGAAGGCAGCGGAGGGCGGCAGACACCGGCGGTCAGGCCGAGTGCACCCGGTAACGCAGAAGTGTTGGGGTCCGACTGGGGTTGACAGGGGCCCCGCGGCACTGCGCAGGGCGGGGGAGGGGCGTCACAGGGTTTGTTCGCCCAGAAAACCGCAGTGTCCGCAGCGCGGACTCGCCTAGGAGGCAGGGCAGCTCCCGAGAGAGGAGGCGGACGCGCTGTCAGCAGAAATCACAAATTTATTAACTCTTAAATATATCAATCAGTCATTTACCATTATGGCAAGAAATATATACAGTGTCCCATGGTAAACCGCAGTGTTTCACATGACAGAGGGGACGGGCGTGGGCCCCGCCGTGAGGAGCCGGCCGCGTGGCTGGCGCCTCGGCGCAGGGGCGGCCCCCCGACGCGACACGCTCGGGTCGGAGGGCCGGGCGACCCCGGGAGCCCACGGTGCAGACACGCGTGCGCCACGCGCAGCCGCGTCACAGAGAGTGAAGGGATCGACAAGGAAAACGGAGCTGTCACTTCACAGATTTCATTGGCAGGTTAACATGGCTCAATACACTTACTGTATGTGTGCAGTTTAAATACATGTTTTAACTCGTGTAGTAATCACCAGGGAAGCGTCAGTCCGTCCACCACACGTCCACGGGCAACGACACCCAGGTGAGGCGCCGCGGACACAGGGGGCGGCGGGAGGACAGGGCTGCGTGGGCGTGGTCTCTGCTGCAGGTGCGGCCGGGGGCGTGGCCGCGGGCGCCGCGGGGAGGGGCCGTGCGCTGCGGGGCGTCTGGGGCCGAGACCGCAGAGCCCCGCACTTCCTGTCGTCCGCAGGAACCGCGGAGCCCTAACTCCGCGCGGGGACATGACGTGGCCGGACGAGAGATGCTGAAAAGCGCAGTCACAACGGTCCAGTGCAAACACGATGAGAGCGGAAGCGCCTGCGGCCTCACCAACTTCCCAACAGCAGCCACGGGGGCGCCTGCCCCTGGTGCCCGCGGCACAGGCCCGCCCCGTCCCCACTGGGGCCCGTGCGCCAGCTGGAGCCCCGACGGGGCAGCCTTTACGGTCCCCACAGCGCTGCCGGGCGAGGGCGGTGGGACCGCAGGCCTGTGACCGCCGGCAGGCGCGAGCCCTTGTTTCACCTTCATTGTGCGAACTGCGCCCTCCCCCTCCCCACCCCACCAGAGAAGGCAAAGAAGAGGATGGAGGAGAAGTCAGAGAAAAGCGGGGTGAAATAAGAAAACAGCAGACGCGAGAAACAGAAAACTCAGCCCCACGAGTCCCCCAGCGCGGAGGCAGACCCCGCAAGTGACCCGCCCGGCACGTGGCCGGAGCCTTGTGTCCGGGGCTCCGCGCCGCCCACCACCGGCAGTGCGTTCGGTAAAACGCCACTCGGCCAGGGCCGCGCCTGGAACAGGGCGGGCCGCTGCCCTTTCGTCAAACAAGGCGACACGGGTCAGTAGCGGAGTTTTTAAAAATTTACATTTTCTTACGAGCCGTCCTCGTGAGAACAGCCAGGGGAGTCTGTCCGATCTTGGCATCGACAGGAGCGACGAGCAGGCAGGAGGCCGAGGGTCTGGGCGGCCCCTGCGGCCTGCGTGATGTCCTGTGGCGAGGCGTGAACACGGACAGGAGGTGACGGCGGGGCGGGGCGCGCGTCCCACAGGCACCGCGTCCGGCCTCCACGCCTCACGCACCCCGTCCAGGGCCCGGGGACACGATGCCGGCGTGGCACTGCGGACACTTAGCTGCGGACAGAGGGGCGAGGACAGCAGTGAGACAAACGGCCACACCGAGCCCTGGCGAGCTGGCGGGACGACGGGGGACAGTGCTGCCTGAGCGAGCTCAGCCGGCGACCCCGACAGGCGACTGCAGGGTGGGAGACAGACAGCGGCGACCCCGGGAGCCGGCACACGTGACTGTCCCCGTGTCCACCCAGTGCTGAGCTGCAGACAGACGGGGCCAGGCCTCAAACACACTGCAATTAAAAATCCGTCCGTCCCCACGTGGGAGCCGGCAGATTCATGGGGTTCGCCGGCGAGATCGTGGCGAACGTGGTCACTGGACGCAGTGTGAGTTCAGCCCTAGCTCCCGTCATCTCGCTCAGCTGCAGGCGCCCGTCCCCGAGGAGCTGGACGGGAAGGCTCACGGGAACCACACGGACCTGAGCCTCCTGTCGGAAGGAGAAACAAATCGACCACAGCCCGGGCGCGCGTTTAACCACGGCCGACTCGCAGCTACGCTCCACAGCCGCCCACTTGGTGAGCTTGAAGCTCCGGGCAGATTAAGGGACACGGCAGCCTCGGCCAGTGCGTGTCGGGAACGGCAGGACGCCGGGCAGCCCCAGAGCCCGGCCCGGCGAGGTCTGCACGGCCAGAGCTGCCTGCACAGCTCGGTGGCTGCGGGGCAGGGACGCCTGTGCAGACTGTGTCTCAGCTGCAAGCCCGGGGCAGTGACAGACCCGTTGCTGGCCGGCACCACGTTAGCCTGGAGCTCACGCAGAGGTGCCGGAAGTTCGAAGACCTGTTCTGGTTTCCAGTGACTGTGAAGTGGGAGAAAACACCCTCGAGGGGGAGAGAAACAGCACACAGCTCTCCGGTCGCCCCTCCGACCCCAAGGCACCAGGGACGGGGCGCTACTTACAAGGCCACAGAGAGATGGGTTCATGCCTTAGAGGCTCTGCCACAGAAAGGTGCTTGCTGACAGGCTGCCGCTGCCACCGGGGACACGGGCGGCCCAGTGGGGGGAGAAGCCCTGCTCAGCCTCCTGGCACAGGGGCTGCGTGCAGTGGGCTCCACCCCAGGGGCCCTCGGGCCCTGTGGGGCCGCCACCTGGCTGCATTAAGGGGCCACTAGCCCTGCACCTCCCTGGGGCGGCCGACACACAGCGGGGTCTTCAGGATTGTGCCCCTTCTGCCTTTCTCTCGCGTGCTCAGCTGTGGTTTTTAGACTGAATTTCAACCTCTTGCTTTTTCCTGGGGACGCACTTGCCACAGGTCCAGCTCTCAGTCCACGTGGATCGTTGCGGCCACAGAGGAGGCCTCAGAAACCACTGTGGTCACGGAGCGGGGAGACCTGGACAGCTCCTGGAGTGACCTTCGCCGCCCCCCACCCCAGCTGTCGAGGGGCGAACCTGGCGAGGAAACCGGGGGTGCGAGCAGCAGGGCCGCACCTGCCCCGAGAGAATCGCCCTCACGCTCCTCACCAACTGTGGCCCCAGGGCCCCTGCCTCCTCCACCCCCGACGCCCGACGCCCTGCCTCCCCGCGCCCGGCCGGCCCCCCCACGTCCCTCTGCCTCATCACGGAGGGGCTGCTGTGGCGCCCACGGCGCCCACGGGCCGCCTCTACACGGCCGCACACGCTCTGCTCCGCCGGCCGCGCACCCCCCACCAGGCTGACTGTGACTGTCCTGCAGGTTCCTCTGGTGCGAGCCGGTGCCTTCTGAGCCAGAACGGCAGGCGCCCTGCACTGTGGCCACGGTCGGCCGCTCGGTGGGGGGGTGCCGGGCGGACCCCGACCCTGCGTTTCCCCCAGCCCCTGGGCTGAGGCCGCGGGTCCCCGGGACTGCAGACTCCTGGCGCCGCACTGCCCGTTTCAGAGGCCCGCCCACTCTCCCCCCACTGCTGCGGACAGAGCGCGGCCGTGAGGCCCCAGCGCAGCCCTGGGAGGGCTTGGCCGGGCCGGGGCCCCGCCCAGAGAGCCACAGGCCACTCTGCCTGGGCGTCTGCTCCCGCCCGGCGACTGAGCGCGCGCACAGGGCGCGGGGACACCTACTTGGAGGGCACGGTTGGCGACCCCGAGCGATGGAAGTGCACGTTCTGCCACTTGCCGTCCCGGCGGTGCCACACGCGGGTCTCCTCGGCCTGCATGGTCCTGGGCAGGCCGCCGCCGTCCAGGTACTGGGTGAGCCGCACGTAGGCGATGCACGCGGCGTCCTCGCCCACCAGGTGCACGTGGGGGTTCAGGATGATGGTGTGCACCGGCTTGCTGCTCTTGGACAGAGCTGGGGGAGAGCAGAACCGCAGAGCTCGGACCGACGCCCTCTGGCAGCTCACCTGCGCTCAGGTGCCCGGCCCTGGGCCTCCCCGGGTGTGCCCAGCCAGCACCGCTCCATGCAGAGCTGGGTGTGGTTCCAAACCCACCGCTGCTCTAACCCTGTCTCTAGTTTTCAGCTTCAAGTATTAAGAACTCACTGCACAAAGGAGCCGAAGAAGAAGCAAACTGGGGAGAGATTCACAGAGAGCGCAGACAGGGCACGTTGTTAAATTTGGAGCAAACATACCGTTCTCAAAGTAGAATCGGTGGAAGTCCATCCCTTCCACTAAATTGCCCAAAGCCTCAGGCTCGAAAGCGGTGAGGCCTGGGTCGCAGATTTTCCTGTGGGAAAAACCGAACACGACCGATCAGAGAGCGAACGTGTTCTGGGGCTCCACACGCGTCCCTCTGGCCGACCTGACGTTCAGCGAGGAGAGCAGTCCCGAGAAAACAGGGAAAGCACCCAGTCTCTGTCGCAGGCCCGGGCGAGGGGGGCTGAAGGGTGGACCCTGAGCCTGAAGCAGCAACCGTGTTGCTGTCGCACGGCCAGTTCTGCGGGCCCTGCCCGCTCGTCCCCCCCTCAGCTGAAGGTCACTGTCTTTCAGACGCTGCCCAGGCCCCAGCCCCTCTCCAAACCCCGTGCAGCCGACTCCGGCTCTGACGCTGGACACTACGGAGTGGGTCTCCACGCCTTGCAGGTCCGGGCGCAGGCCTGCGCTGCCGCCGGCCAGGAGCAGGTGCGCCCACGCGTCCTGGGGACGCCCACAGGCTCAGTCACCTTGTGGCGGAAGTTGGTTTAGCTTTTAAAGTAGAGTTAACAAGCAGTTCAAATGCACATGTGAGTTTTCTTTTTAATCCTGAAAATAGGATTAAACAAAGAAGCACACCATTTTACACGTCTTCAGAGAGAGCCAGTGGGTTTTCTCTGTACACACTTACTCAGCAAAGGCTTGTTAAACACCTGTTTTATGGCAAATACTCTTTGAAACGGTGTAACACAGCGGTCAATCCCGTCCTAGAACTGAGTGCAGCGCTCTTGCCGGCCGGGAGACTGAGACGGAGGCCAGGGGTCCGGGAGAGGACGCAGGCGTGCGCCGGGCTCTCAGGCCTGTGCGGGGCTGTCTCCGGAGCGTGTGTGTGTGTGTGTGAGGCACCAGCGCTGGCAAGCACAGGGTCCTGGAAGACGCGGGTGGCTCCTCAGAGCAGGGACGTGACACCCGGGTCGGAAGCGTGAGCCGTCCAGAGAGGGGACGGGAGAGTACGAACGGAAGGGTTCCAGTCTGCTGGGTCTGCCTCTAAAGTTCCTGTGCCAATTCCCTGTTTGGGAGAGGGAACTTTTCGACTGTTCAACAGAAATAGTTTCCAAAAGCCAACTCACTGGCTCACAGAATATGGGACTGAGGTTTCTGTAAAACACTTTAAAAGTAGAACATGCTTTTAAAATAAAAAATCACAGTGGTTACTCCGTGGGGTGAAGAAAGCCTCAAAGGGGAGCTGGGGGTGGAAGGGGTTCTAAACTTGGCCTCAGACTTTCTGGGGGCCGCTATTTTTGAGCTCAAGGTCAAATACACACAACCACTTTCCAAGGGGCAAGCTGGGAAACAGTGGCCCCTGCCGCGCCGGGACGTCCTCTGCACCGCAGCGTGGGCTGCGGACGTCGGTGCGTGGACAGTTCTTACCGTCCACGGCGGCGCCAACCGCCGGAGAATCGCTGTGCTAGGGGGAGCTTTCTGCCCGACCACCGGGAGGCAGCACCTTTGACACCCGCTCGTCGGCTCCTTTGGAGCCCGCACCCCATCCCGTAACAGGCTCCGCACTGGTGGGCGGTGGGTCCCAGGGGTGCACGTGGCCCGTGGGCGCGTCCGCTCTGAGCAGGGGTCCCGGCCCCCGTCCTGGGGTTCCCTGGGTCGGCTGCACCCGATCCGGCCAGACCACAGGCTGGGGAATCAGCGAACCGGGGGCGTTCCAAGGATCCGAGTCATTTGAAACTCTACTTCCAGCTTCGTGAACACGGGACACACACTTTGCCACTTTTCCTGGCTACCACCACGGACAGAACACGCTCGTGCCATCCCATGAGCTATCGCAGAGGGAGGTTTGAAAGGAGACACTGCTCTTGTCCCAGAGCCGCCGGGTGTAACAAAGCCGCGCCGGCTACGCGATCGGGAGCCCCCACAGCGGCGGCTGCGCCGTCTCTGCCGGCCTCGCGCCGGGGCCCTCCGGACCCGCCCCAGAATCACACGGCGCACACGCGTGCCGACACGCGCACCGACACGCGCGCCCATGCGGCTCTAACCCAGGGAGCAGTCCTGCAGGCTCAGCTGCAGTCCCTCTCGCCCACGTTCTGTCCGTGGCTGTTTGTGGCTGACGGTGGAGGTGATACCTTCTTCTTAACACTTGGAAAGAAGCAGGTGAAAACCCACTTGTTCTCCCAAAGGCAACGTCTGTTTTTCCCTTTCCTCCCTCACAGTGCCCACAACACAGGCGTCGTTTCCCAGTTCTCCCTGACGGGGGCATCAGCGTATGCCTCTGCTCACCCTCCGCCCGTGGTTTAGATGCAGAGCTCACGGCCACGTTGCATTTCGGTCAGTGGAGTTAGAGGGCGAAAGCCACAGGACCGTGCTCCTCGCCCCGCTCCCCACTTTCCAGTCCCCTGCACGACACGAGCTCCTGAGTGTCCGCACCGTCTCCCGCTGGCTGTTTGTCCCCCAGTCTCCTTCCCACAGGCGGCCTCGCCACCCTGGCTTCTCACTGCGCCTTCCCATTCGCTCTGGGGCTCGGAGACCGGCCCCACCTCCTGCATTCCCAGTCTGTACTCCAGGGGGACCCGTGGCGGGCACAGGGAGTCTACACAAGCGTGTAGACGGGGTACGGCTGAAGGGGAGGCTGCGCCCTCTCCTCCCTGCACCCCTGCAGCGCGGCAAGGATGCCCGAGTCGGTGTGTCCTCCCCAAGTGCGTCCTGCCCTGAGTCTCAGCACACAGGTGTGGGGGTCACAGTTCCGTGCACTGGGAAACCAACCCCAGCCCTGCCCAAAGGCCCCCAGCTTGCTGAAGTCTCGAACACAGGCGTTTTTCTCCGGGCACTTAAGTCCTTTATATCGTGAAATGAGACCCCTGCTGACAGGCCAGGCCTGGGTGGAGCACACACGCACCCAGTGCGGCAGAGAAGGCACTCCGTGGAAACTCCGCCACGTGGGCAGGGCACGCCACGTGGGCGGGTGAGTACTCACGTGTATGCTTCGAAGTCCCCGTTGTTGATGGCTTCGATCAGCTGCTCGGTGACTTTGATGATCTCCTGCTTCCGGGCTGAAGGCAGAGACACAGAGTTGGTGCGGGCAGAGGACAGACCGGGAACAACATCAGGCAACGACACCCCCGACACGGGGCGCCGTCTCAGCCGGCCCCCGAGGGAGCGGGAGGCTGCCCCTCCACCGCCTCGAACTCACAGCAGCCAGGCCCGCCTGGGCCGGCCCCTCCTGAGCCTGTGGGACTTGCCCTGCCAGGCCCCCCTGGGGACCCCAGGGCAACGCGTCTCCGAGAGGCCCCCGGCGGGGCTGCGCGCTGGAGGCCGGCCGCCCGAAGGCCCAGGCTCTGTGGGTCGTCAGTGCCGGTCCCTGTGGCATCGGCTCCGTGTGTCTCAGTGTGTGCACCCTCCTGCTCATCCCACCAGCTGCACGAGAGGATGCCCACCCCGTGCGCGCCGTCGCAGGCTCAGTGGCCTCAGCAAACCGTGCGTGCGGCTGGGCGCGTGGCTGTGCCCTGTCCCAGCCCACACCTCAGTTACTGCCGCCGCCCGGCTCGGAGCCCACCCGTGGGGTGACCTCTTCTCCGGCCGCACACCCCACACGCCCGCCCCGCGTGCTGCCCACTCGGCAGCTACGAGAGGCTGTGGCCCGTGGCCGCCGCTTCCTTCAGCCAGGCGACCACTTGCTTAAACTGTTCACAAACTGCGCTCCCTGCGCAGCCCACCCTCCTCCCTGGGGTGAAAGCTCCTGGTGGGAGAGAGACTCGTTATTTCTGTGCACGCTCTCCAGTTTCATCTGACGTGCTCGGAAATCAGCTTCGGGCCGCAGGGCGGGCCTGACCCCTCGGGCGCGAGCCGTCTGACACAAGCACGCGTCTCCGGCAGGCGTGGAAGCCGGTGGCCTCACGTACCTTTCACGTCCTCGTCCTCGATTGTGGTGTTGGAGCTCTCCGTGGACTCCTGCCGAGAAGAACAAACACTTTCAGTGGCGAACCAGGAGCAGCTGGCCTTTTCTGTTCTTACAAATCTGGTGCGTGACGTTCACATCATGCAGAACTCCTCAGCAGGCCGTGTGCGCGCCGACATGCAAAGGGACAGCGTCCCCGCGGCTCTGAGGGAGATGAGGGCCACGTGCTGCCGACACGGGGGCGGGGGGCGGGCTCCGGCTGCCGGAGCTCCGAAGCAGCGCAAACCCAGGTGACCTGCAGGGGCGCCTCCTTTGCAGAGCTGCCCGCGGGCGTGCTGGTGACGGTGCCCCGGAGGGCGTGCGTTTTGTGTGTGTTTAGGAGGAACTGACTCCACGAGCTGAGTGCACTAGAGCCACCAAAGAGCCCGATCTTCCTTCCCTCTCTGACCAGCAAACGGCCCCGGCTCTGTGCGGCCTGCCTGCTGCCCTGCTCCGCACGGGGAGGGGCCCGTGCCAGCGCCGCCCCCGGGGAAGCGAGGTGCCGGGACACGGGACGCACTTCCAGGCGCATCCCGGTCCGTGATCAGCACAGGGAGGTTTTAAGGAGTCATCTACTTTCACGGGCAATTAGGGTTTTTCATTCATTCTTTTCTGAATCAGGATGGGCTGTTACTGATGAGAACCCGTCCCCTTCATGGAAAGACAAGGGCCTCCTTGGACAACTGCCACAACGTCAGGACGCACGCCTGAACGGACACCGTGACCAGCAGCACCGAGACACGCCCCTGGAATGGGTCTGATGAGTTTCCCATTAATGTGTTTTCTAGCAATGAATTCTGTGAACATTCGTGAGACACAATTTCCTACTTTGGATGATTGGAGGCTAGAGACAAGAAATTGGAAACAACCTTCCAATCGATAACTACGTGCTCAGTGACAAAGAGCGGACTCTGCAGAATGATGCCAATGCCAGTCAGTGTCCTTTCAGAGACTCAACACTTAGAAAGGCAATCGGTTCGTCACCATCATCCGGAGCATTTGAACCAGAGGAACAGACTGGACACGTGTCCAGAGTCTCCATCCACACAACACCAGAGCCTCCATGCATGTAACACGGCCTAGAGCTCACGCTCCGGCTCGCCACGAAGCGGGCACTTACGAACAGACCGGCCCACGCCAGCGGGCGCCTCGTGCGGCAGCTCCCACAGGAAGAGCCGCGGCCCCTGCGGGCCCCTGGCCGAGCGCCTGGCCCCCCGCTAACGCACGGGACAGGACGTCCCCTCAGGGTGGCCCCTCGCTAGCTCGAGTCCTCAGGGACCGAGGCCAGCGACTTCCAACCGCGTGCGCGAGAGTGTGTACGACATGCAGTGCCCGGCCTCTTCTCCTTCAGATCGCCAAAGATAAAAAACGACAACAACCAGCACAACAGCAGCCATCCAGAGTGGAGGGATCAAAATTATACCTATTTTTTCGGTCAGATCGGCCAACAGACCTTTTTTGGCGTGCGGCAGAATGTCAGTGACTGCCGTGCGTGGGCCGTGAGACGAGAGGGCGGACAGTCGCTGACTCAGAGCGTCCTAGGTGCCGTGCCGCCGAGTGCCCAGCGCGTCTCGTGATAAAGGGTAACCGACGCTCTGCGTCTTTCCCTCCGTGACTTTGATACTGACCAGCTGGACGTTGACGCAGAGACAGTGTGCTTCCCGACTGAACGCTGCCGATAACGGCAAGGGGGAGCAGACGAGGGCCCGGTCTGTGAAGGCCTGAACACGCGGCCCGCCCCTCGGAAGCACGGACACCTGTGCGGACACCGGAGTGGACACAGGCACGTGTGCAGGGCGTGTCTCCTCGCCCCGCAGCCGCGCACACCGGCGTGTGCGCACCAGCGACGCCTCGCGGCGAGGACGCCGCCCTGACGGCCCCCGGCGCTCAGCGCAGCCGGCTCGGCGTCTGCGGCTGAGGTCGCCCCATCCCACAGCCACACGCGCACAAGCAGCGACACGCCCTTACTGTCTGCAAATTCACGCCAAACCAGGACACCGCCACCACCAGCCAATGGAAAGAAAACCACGGACCAACAGAGTAAACGAACACCTACGGACTCAGGTTGGAGTTTGGGAGCCAGTGGGAGGCACGGCAGAAACTCAAACGTCTCATGCGGGACACAGGTGAGCCACGGGGAGAGGCAGGCGCGGGCAGGGCGGGCCGGGGCCTGGCTCCGGAGAACGCCGCCGAGCCGAGGCCGCGGCCTCCGGGCTCCCGCTGACAGTGCGCGTCCCTTCTCTCGCTAGGCCTCCTCCTTCCGTTTTAAAGGAGACATGGGCCCTGGTCTAGGTGAAGCAGGCCCACGGGAAGGGTGCTGGGCCGAGGGCAGGGCTCCGCCCCGTGCCTGGGCCACGCAGCGGGCTCTGGCCACGGGGCTCGCGTGGCCTTGTGAGAGCGCGCGGCTGTGCTCCCGCATACCTTGTTTCCGTCAGGGTTGTGGATTACAGTGGTTTGGGGCTCCTGAGTGAGAACAAAATAGAGAAAGAGACAGTTTGCACGGTGAGTATATTCTGACTGGCGTGGGCAGAGCGGGGGAACAGCCCCCAGGACTGACAGGGGCAGAGCAGAAGCCGTGGTGCCCGCGGCGAGGCCACAGTGGACAGGCCTCGGGCGACAGTCTCTGGGGGCCCAAGCGCGGCATGCACAGGCCTTACTGCGTCAGCACACACACCGGCTGGGAGTCTGCAGACCTGCAGAGGCGCCACTGTGTCACCGCCCAGCACGGCCCCGCCCCGCTGCTCCCTGAGGGGATTTCAGACTCTCTGCAGGTGGTTTTTCAGCGGAAGTGTCTTCAGGATTGATTATGGTGTCTCACTATAACTCACACAGATAGACACCCTTGGAAAATGTAGGACCACTGGACTTAAAAGGACGAACCTGAAAATACATTCCCAAGTCCATGAGAGAGTCTAAGGAACACTTAAGAGTTCACTGAATGGGGTCTACAAGTCATCATGGATTCACGGTAGTTTGCTGTTGAGTCCTGTGTCAACTCGTATCAAAAAGACTTTTACCTACGTAGAAGATTTGTTTGTAAAGTCATGTTTTTCCATAAACAATTATTTTTCCTATTTTTTTCTACCAGAAAATTTAAGAAATGTTTCCAAGTGGAAATTAATACTCAAATAAGTGACATAAAAAGCCTCCACTCCCTTCCCTGCATGACACGCTGACTCTGGTCCCACGATGCGTCATCAGCAGGAGGCCGCGGCAGCCCGAGCATTGGTGGCAGCCACAGGCCCTTCCCAGTGAGGCCGGGGGGACCCTCCTCCCCTCCCCGCTGGACCTGGGCTCTGCACTGCGACCAGGAGATAGCCTGCCGTCCTGACGTGTCCGTCTGTCCTGCTGACGTGTAAATGGGCCCTGCTGTGTCACTCCAGTGAAATAATCTGAGCCTTTTGGATTCATTTATGATGTCAGTACACAGGACAGTAAAAAGCCAGGGACACTTCCGGAAACCCTAAATCCAAACGTGGGACATTCTGGAGAAAATCATGTGAGACTCAGACCGTCGCGTTCCCGCTGTCACGCCTCACACTCAGCAGTGTGCTTCTCGGTGGTCAGCTGGCGTGGCTGCCGCCAGTGTGGACGCCGGAGAAACGCCCTACGTGGTGCCGGGGACTGAGGCTCTGTGCCGGTGGTCTCACCCTCTGGGGCAACGTGAAACAGTGGCCGTCTGATCTGGGAGACGGCAAACGGGGGCCTGACGGCCCACAGGCTCCCGTCTCACCGTGAGGACTTACAAAGCCGGCGTCTGTCAGCAAGCAGGCGGGGGCCCGAATAAGGTCTGAATTCCAGCTCAGCGGCTGGCCCTGCGCCCCCGGCGCCAGGAGAGTCAACAGCCACCGAAGCGCATGCACGGCACGTCCCAGGCGCATGCAAAGGCCAGCGGCAGGGAGCCCAGCTCCAGCGATGCTCAGCGACAGAGCGCGGCCTCTCGTGTCGGGCAGGCACAGCTGGACAGCCGCCTCCACAAAACCAAAGGGAAAGGGGAGCTTGTCACGTCTTAGAAAGCGAAACAGAAAGAAGCGGAACAGACAGAGTGTGTGCTGTGTGTCTGCGCAGGCGAGCGGGCGGAGGAGCGCGGGCAGGCGGAGGAGCGCGGGCAGAGAAGCGAGGAAGTGTTACGGAGTCCAGCTGTACCAGCGCCGGGGAGGGGGCATGTTCTCTGGGGCTAGTTACCACGTGGGCCTTGCTGTTTATCTGTGGGTGCGCAGAAAACAGAGAGAGACGCCTTAACGCCCTGGCAGCGAACTCTGCAGGACGTCTGCGGAGACGTCGGCACGGAAATGAAGAGCACCACGAAGGGAGGACTGAGACGCAGGCGCCTCCGGCAGCTCCCGCCCTCTCCGAGGGGCCCCCGTCGCCGGTTCCCCGCCCCCACGCCTCCGGGAGCTGTCCCTGCCTTCACTGTGTCCCGGAGGCTCAGCTCCCCACCGACCGGTTTCCCGGGGGCCCTCATCCCTTTGTTTAATGGGCATCCGATTACAGGCTAAGTTAGGTCTTCTGTGGAAATGCAGGCTTTATAAGTTTGCTCAAAAATGGTCTGTCTGGGTCTCCTCTAAAAAATACATCGTCAAATATAAATAGGCAAACAGACCTCACTGCCATATTCTGGTGGTAAACAGCTACTTTCACTAGGTTTCCTGTCAAAGTTCTGCAGCTGTCACTGAAGATCACACCTGGAAATGCCACCCCCGCTCCAGCGTCACTGGACTGAAGAGACTGCTGTCCCGGTGGGAGCCCCACGGTGAAAGCGCCCGGGGCTGGGAAGTCGGCCTCGCGCCCAGAGCGGACTCTGCACACAGCGGCCCCTGGACCGCGCAACCCAGTCGGGGCGAACAGAGCCTGGGGCTCAGCAGCAGCCAGCGAGACGCACGGTGGCGACGTACGCTGAGGCTATCAGACAGAAACCGACGCTCTCTGGGTATTTTCACGCATCAGTACTGTCTGAAGGAACACAGCCCATAGTTGAAGTACAAATGTACATAAGGACTCACAGAGAAAAACGCACCACATTAAAAAACGAACACCGAAGAGCATAAGCACTCGTCCCAAGGAACGCTCGGCCCTCTGGGAGCTCTGTCTCACACCCGGGTCACCCTGAAACCGGCGCCGAGGAGGACAGGAGGCTCAGCAGCTGACGTGGGCACATGCTACTTGGCTTCTCTGTCCATCCACCGGTTTGCCTGGATGGCACACCGTCACACTGCACTCTGGGACGTGCAGGAGAAGGCGGAGGACTTCAGGGGCCCCTGACCGGGAAACTCTTTAAACACCCCTGTCTTTGGCAGATGGTCTGTCTGAAACTGCTCTTTAAGTAAGAGCGTACAGACTCGAACACAAACTGTGCAGCAGCCACAACAAGAGAACACGGAGCCTGCAAAGGAGGGACGGAGCGCAGCACTCCTGCGCACAAGGACACCTGAGGGGGGTGCAGACCGTCACCTCGTGCCCAGGAGGGGCGCTCGGCTTGACCGTCAGAGGTCAGAGGGGTGACTTTCCCCAGGGGTCACAGGGCACTGTGCACACACCCCGTGAAGAGGCTGCATTCATCATGTCAGCGGATGCAAACCATGGAAGAGGACTTCTGTGTTTTTATTTGTTGAGACAAAAGAGTTGTTTTTTCCTAGGATGTGGGTGCCAAGAACTGCTTTATGTCAGCGAGTGTGCCACAGGCACCCATGCACACCAGCACGCACACGTGAGCACACGCACACAGTGGTGTGGACACTGTGCTTCAGGAGCCCTGCACTACCCCCGTGCCTGGCTCCGGGGTGCAGCCTCTCCCAGGGCAGAGCCTGGTGGGCAGACCCCTCTCCCCACCCGAACACGCCGCCAGGACCCCCTCTTCTGCCCTCACCGGTCAGAGGCGGGGAAGAAAACACAGGGCCGGCCGAGCTTCCGGGCACCCGAGTGCGGAGCTCAGGACGGTGCTGCCCTCAGGGAGGCCGCGGGGAAGTGTCCCCACCCAAGGGGCCCAGTGGTGGTCGCGCCCAGCAGGAGCCCTGGGCTCCGCGTCCCAACGGCACAGGACCCACAGGGAAGGCTGCCTCCGGGCCTCACGTTCCCAGCGCGTCACCTGGGAACAGGCAGACAGCCCCCCAGCACGTCACCTGGGAACAGGCAGACAGCCCCGTGACGCTGAAATCTGAACGGGGCTGCGCAGGAGGAGGGAACCGGCGACAGGCAGCGCGGGCGCGGAGCCGCCCTGCCAATCCGGTCACGCAGGCAGGCGGTGAGGACAGGGGCGGGCCAGGACACAGGGACCCACCATTCCCCACGTCACACTATCAAAGTGCACGAGCAGCTGCCTCTTAGTCTAGTTCAAGTAACTAACTTGAGAATGCTGAACAGTAACTAATCCTGAGAATGCTGAAGTGCTCGTGCGGAATGTGCGCATCTGCCGTGGGAGAGAAAGGAAGGTGTTACAGAAAACTCACAGGTAAGGCTCTGGAAAGAAACACAGTGCAGACACAGGTTACACTCCAAGGTAAGTTCCCACGAAACAAAACGCAGTCAACAGAAAATCAGTTGTACTGTCCTGTTTAGAAATCCTGTTCCTTTCTTGGAGAGTTTATGAAACTTGTTCCAAACATTCCCCTAGACGTGTCCCGGCACCTTAGACAGAGGCACAGTGACAACTGGAGCCCTGAGAAAGGGCCCGGCCACGGAGCCGGTCCCCGGGCACTGGACCCCCAGGCCCAGCGCGAGGCCCTCTCAGGCCGCACGTGTCAGCAGCGCCCAGTGCGGGGAGGTCGGCGTCCCAGGCTCTCAGGTGACTGGGGCCGTTTGGGGCTGTAGGAAGCCAGAGGGCTAGACATTCCGTTTCCATAGTAACTCCATATGAGAGTATTATCCGTCACGATTGTTTCACGTAATGAAACAAAAAAATACAGCTCTTGTTGGCATAAACACCACTCATCACTGCGTGTGAAATCATTTTACACTTTACCCCGATTCTCTGCAGGAATTATAAAAACACTCTGCAGAGACCGGGGGTCTCGTGTAACTGCAAATTCTCAGAAATGACTCCGGGAGCGCGTGCTGGACGTACCTTCACTCCGTCTGGTTTCTTCAGCAAACTCTTGGCTGCTGCAAAACGAGAGCAAGATCACGTTAGCGAGTCACGCACAGGCGCCAGGGCCCGGCGGGAGACAGGCACGCTGAGCTGCGTGCGGCCCGCCGGCGCTCCTGCCAAGCCGGCCGTGACAGCCAAGCGCTGGGCACGGAACTGTGGCATCTCCGCACGAGGAAGCCGCAGCCCGGGCCCCGCCCAGTTCCCTGGGCGGTCTTCCTCATTTCGAGTGATTCACTAATTACTGGGCCACAGTGGAACATTAACTTATTTACATGAAGTCTGTATTAGGTAACATTTAATGAGATGGACTGAACTCACCCCTGTAAATGTCAACCGTTCGCAGAACGGGTCACTCGCCAAAGGCAGTGACGAGGGGACCACACCCACCCAGCTGAGCCTCCGTCCCGAGCCCTGGCCTCCTCCCCGCACGGTTCCGCTGTGCTCCCCAGCCAGGGGACGCCTCTGGCAGCCTCCCCGGCTCACACTGTCACCCACTCAGAGCACGGGGACAGCACCGGCCCTCGGGCTGCTGTGGCTCTGGGCGCCACAGGAAGCAGGAACAGAGGAGGAGACTACTGGGTAGTCGGACGCCACAGACCCTTCTGTAAGCAGGAGGGGAGTGAGAGGGACCCGGTTCCGGCACAGTCCTGTGACAGCTGTCCCGGTGACAGTGGCCTGACCGGACAGTCACCAAGGGCAGCCTCCTCGCTGCCCTGGGCCCCCTGCACTCGAGGCTGAGCAGCAGTTACCGAAATCTGACTTGGAAACTGGGTCCCCAAGTCAACTGATCAGTCGAAGAAGGGGGCCCCCAAATGGAAATAAGGCCTGGAGACAGGAGACACTGGTGTCCATCTGGGGCAGTGGCCCTTGCTGTGAAGAGCGGACCCCGCTTCCTGCTGCGCACTGAGCTCGCCCAGCCCGCACAGGAGTGTCCGTGCGCCCCCGCGCTGCCGAGGGCGGTTCCCCTGGACGGAGTCTGGGCCCCTCTCCTGGAGCCAGGACGCGAGAGCGCGTTCGGAGACGTGGCCCAGGAGCTGAGCTCCTCAGCGATGGCCCAGCACCTTGGGGACGAGGCCACAACCCCCACTGCCATCCCCAAACAACACACCGGTTTCCTAATGATTATTTTTTCTCAATTCCAAAGAGAGGAAGAAAGAGGCAACCTGAGAGTGAGGATCAGGGTCCTTAACTCACGTACCTGAAAAATTCCTCGTGGCCAGCATCGTGGTCAGGATGGCGCCCTGTGAGACGGGAGACTGGGTGAGCCCCGCCCTGTGGGCTCCGACCCCCACGCGCCGTCCTGGGCCGCAGCCTCCCGCCCAGCTCAGGGGAGGGACGCAGCTGCTTCCTCTGCTGCCGGTCACCCCGGGTGCTCCATCACGGGGTGACTTCCAGTGCACCCCGAGCTCATGGAGACCCAGGAGCCGAGCCCACGGGCCGGATACGAGGACGTCTCTGCTAAGGGAGCCTGTTCCTCATCCCCGCGCCCCCGTGACCCTCCCAGCAACGTCCCCACGCACCTTCAGCTTCCTGCGGGCGTTGAACTTCTTCAGGCAGTCCACGGTCTCCTGCCTGTGCATCATGGAGGCCACCGTGGAGCGTTGCTGCGGGAGGAGGAGAGGGCTCACACTCCGCACGGCACCGGGGCCGGCACGCGCAGAAGTCCATCCCTTCCCAGGCGCCTCCACGCCCACACGCTGCACCCTCTCTCTGCAGGCTGCCTTCCCTTTGCTTCCCCGCCTCAGCACCCTCCCCACACCCCACACGCATCCCTAGAAAGCACCCTCGTCTCCACGTTCCCCGCAACGTTCACGGGCGTTCGGGGCACGTCCGGGGTCTACCCAGCCTCGGGCCACCAGCCTTTCCTGTGGGGAAGACTTCCTCCCAGCTTCTAAACCTTGCATTTTTTCCTGAAGCTGCCGAATTGTACACAATAAATGTTGTGTAATTGTTTTCTTCTGGGGGGTGTTGGACCTGGGTGTCACTCTCTGCACTTCTTCAGTGACTGTCACCGGTGACCGGTGGCGAGTGCGCACTCCTTCTGAGACTGGGCCGTGGTGACTCGGCCATCTGTGGGGCCAGGTCCTGCTACCCAAATGCGTTTCATCGTAATACAACTAACTTTGCTTAGCACCTTGAGGCAAACTTCACACATTTCATCTTTTCCTGCAAAAACTATTTTAAACCCATGAAAAAACGCAAAGGCGAGCCTGTCCCCGTGCGAGCGCCACTCACGCAGATCCAGGGGTGCTTGAGCGCCTCGGCGGCAGTGATGCGCTTGGCAGGGTTGATGGTCAGCATCTTGTTGATGAGGTCTTTGGCTTCGGGAGTCACTGTGTCCCACTCTGGGGACGGAAACTTTGAAAACAGAAATTTAGAAAGAGTGTGAGAGACAGGTTCCCTCAGCCGAAGGAGGACGGGCCAAACCTGCTACCGATGTCCTTGAGCGCCGAGTTCCCACAGGAACTCACCGACTGTGCGAGCGGAATGCGTCCGGGTGAGTCGCCACAGACGGAGCCTGCGCCCCCCACCCCCTACGCACGCACCTGCTGCGCGCGCACAGAGGGGACCGACGAGGGACAGACACACACTGCCAAGTGCGTATTCTATGTAGTGAATACTTTTTGAGCTCAGAAAAATAAACTTAAAAATCTCTAAGTCCTGAAGGTGAAGTTTTACACACTCCTTCTCAGGAGCATTTGCAAAAGTCACGACGGCGGCCGCTGTCGTGCGTGTGGGCGCCACCAGGCTGCCCGGCGAGGGCTCCCCGGGGCCCCGCAGGCCCCACCATCCCAGCAGCGACAGCAGGGACGGCCCAAGGCCTCGTGAACTGTGCGGTTCATGTCCACCGGTGGCCGCAGAGCGAAGGGCCGGGCTGTGCGGGCTGTGTGCTGCGCCCCGCGGGCTGCCCCAGCCATCGGGGGTCACTGCCGCTGAGTTCAGGCAGCACCAGCTCCCACAGGGGCAACTGCAAACCCACGTCCCATCAGCGCCTTCCCAGTAAAGCTACTGGTCCCGAGCTGCTCTCAGTGAAACTGTGGAGGAGCACGTGCCCTCACTGTCACCTGATCAGCGCAGTGAGCAGAAACACTCTCAGCGGAACTCCAGAAAAACTGATGTTTCATTGGTTTCTAGACAACAGAAACTGGGCTCTTCCCCAGTCTGCGAAGCTTTAAGGAAGTCTTGGAAGAAGCTATTGTAACTGTGTCATGGACTTGTTACTTTTTGTATAAAATGGGCAGTTTGTGACCCATTGGCAAAATGAACCTTGAGAAAAGCGTGCTCTTTAACAGTGGTAGATTTTGCCAGTTCAACGACGGTCACTTTAACTCCGTGTTTGTTTGGGCAGCTGCAGAAACTTGCTAAGGATTCAGAGCAATGAAACTCTCCGGGCAGCAGTGGGCGCACGGCCCCGCCCGGCTCTCCTGACCCTGACCGAGGCCCGGTGGCGCCTGCCCAGCCACACCTGCGGCTTCTCCCCCAGGGGGTCTCGCTCTCCTCCGCGGGGATGGGCAGGTGCCGCTGTGGCCACCGAGATAAGTCTGTCCAGTTATTAGTCTGCCCAGATGGGATGTGTCCGCATGAAAAGAATCATTTTCCCGTGACGTGAACTTCCACCTCACCAGACACATTGTTAACAGAAGGGACTGGGGGGTCATGAGACCTGACAGAACGTAATTCAGACTTTTACTTTATTTATTTTTCTATTTTAATCATTACTCAAGTGCAGTTTCTATCCTTTACTCCCATTCCAGCCCACCCACCCATCCCGCCCCTCCTCCCTCCCATTTCCAACCCCCCTAGTTTTGTCCACGTGTCCTTTATATCTGTTCCTGTAAACCCTTCCCTTCTCCCCTGGAATTCACCTGAAATTCTCTCCCCTCTGGTCACTGACTACCTGTCCTCTATTTCAGTGTCTCTGGCTATATTTTGCTTGTTTCTTTGTTTTGTTATTTAGGTTCCTGTTAAAGGTGAGATCGTATGGTATTTGTCTTTCACTGCCTGGCTTATTTCGCTTAGCATAATGCTTTCCAGCTCCAACCATGCTGTTACAAAGGACAGAATGGCCATCATAAACAAAACAACAGACAACAAGTGTTGGAGAGGTTGTGGAGAAAAAGGGACCCTAGTGCACTGTTGGTGGGATTGCAGACTGGTACGACCACTGTGGGAAACAGTATGGAACTTCCTCAGAAAACTAAAAATGGACCTGCCCTTTGATCCAGCGATTCCACTGCTGGGACTATGTCCTCAGAATCCTTGCCGCTCCCAGCCCCGCCGCTCCCAGCCCTGCTACGTACGTCGTAAGCGCCGGCCTTGATCTGCTGGTAGAGCCTGTGCTGGTCTTCGTCCCAGAACGGGGGGTACCCCACCAGCAGGATGTACAGAATGACACCTGCGGGGACGGGCACATCAGCACGTTAGGCCCCGAGGAAAGGCTCCGCGCTCCCGTCTCACCCCTTTCCTCTCCGTCTCCCTCCTGCTTTCGGGCGAGTCCCCAGACAGGGAAGAGGCCCTGTGACAGCCACTCCGGGGTCACAGCAGCCCCCGCCCGCCGGCGCAGGGTCAGAACCCACAGCCGTGGCGGCAGTCTGCCCCCGGGACGGCCCGCCCTGCTCCTCGGGACGCAGCCTCTGCCTCCCGCGCCCAACACTCTGGGCCAGCCTCTCAGCTGCGGGGGTGCTGGGTGAGGCCAGGAAGGGACACAAGCGAGGCCTGTGGGGGGACACCCCCGACCACACGGCACTGCCGAGCCCTGCAGCCCTGCGCAGCCCCCCGGGGGTCCTTACCGCAGGCCCACATGTCCACTGGCTTCCCGTAGGGGTCCTTCCGTAGGACCTCCGGAGAGAGGTAGCCGGGCGTGCCCGCGAACCCTGCGGAAACAGAGGCCTGTGAGTCGGCGCCGATGGCACAAGGCCCCTCCAAGTGGGGACAACGGCTGGACCTTGCTGGGCTCTTTGTGTGTGGTCTTTGCCCCGCCGCTCCAGCCTCAGGGGACTCCCCGGGGCCGGGGCAGAGAGAGCCCCCTCCACCCGTGTAGGGCCCGGCCAGCCTGCACTGCGGCCGGCCCTCTCCCTGTGGAGGCTGGGACCAGTGTGGGAAGGGGTGAGCATGCGCCACGCAGGCCTGCCACGCGGGCCGGGCCCACGGGGCGTCTCAGTGGCAGGCAGCTGGGAGCAGCAGGTGCAGGCAGGACCTCAGTCCCCTGACCGCCCCGCCCCAGGAGGGGGACTGCCCTCGGCCTGGGCGCCGAGGCTGAGGTGAGCTGGTCCAAACAAACCCGAGGGAACAACTCCGCGCCCCTGCAGTCCCCATGCACCCGCCACCCCGGGCACGCCCCTGGACTGACACCCCGCCAGGACACAGCCAGGACACGTGCCTGGTCAGGGGCACGGAGGGAGCACCTGGGGTCTCCAGCTGCTTGCAGTTGTTCAGAGAAAAGCAGCTAGGAGTGAAGGGCATTAAAAACACCTAATCTCAGAACACTGAAAGTTGGCAGAAAGTAAGACGGGGCTCGGGGAGAGGTTCCGGGACATCGTGTGAGAAGTGGGTTAACAGTGGGAGCTGGTGGGAAGTCAGAGCGTAGAGTAACTTATTCAGGCCAGACACTGAACTAGTGCGTAAGCCTGGTTAGAAACACTTGTCATTTAAATTTGTTTAGAAACAGAAATCTCACCATATAGAAGCCTCAGAATTATCAAAACTTTAGAGAGGAAACTGGCATTTCCCAGAACAGACACCTCAGATGAAACACATACTATGAATCTACGTGCATGCATGCTTCTCAATGCTGTCGCTCTCCAGTTCACCAGGCAGGCAGGCCCCTCAGTTCCTCGTTGCTCCCCGAGCCCGACTCCTTGCACAGCAGCTCCCAGCAGCGCGTGCGGCTAGGTGAGCGCAGCCCCTTCTCCCGGACCGAGCACGCACATGCTCCCGGAGCGCGGCCATTGCCGCGGTCCTGCTCAGGGCCCAGCCGTTTTCTCACCGTCCCTGACGACAAAGTCTGTGTGCTACTGCTCGCCTACTGACCCTTCAGTGTCGGCGCAGCGAGGTGCTGACAGGCCCCCGTCTTCCTGCTGGTCGGGCGGGGTCGGAACAACACTCCGGTTCCCCGAGTCAGGAAGCAGGGAGCGGCTGGGCAGCAAGGGCGAGCCCTACTCACCGAACCATGCCTGCTGGTCCCCTTGAACCTCTATGGCCAGGCCGAAGTCCGCCAGCTTCACCGCCGCTCCCTTGGATTTGCTAGCTAAAAGCAAATTCTCAGGCTTTATTTAGAAATGAAAAAAAGAGACTGAAGTGAGAACCTCTTGTAAGGGACTCCCCACCGCGACAGCGCTGTGTGAGACCGGGGACAGGCCTGCGCCGCCCTCTGTCCCGAGACCCGGCCCAGAGCAGGCAGGGTCGGGGGCGGGACTGCCCAGCGCTGCCTCGTGTGCAGGTGCGGACCGAGGCGCTCACACCGGGATGGGCTGCCAGCCGGACAGAGTGCGCGTGGCTCCGGTCTGGGGACGGGCGCCCGTCCAGACCTGCTCACGCGCTCCCCGGGGCACCCCAGGCCCCCACGCGGCCCCCACGGGGGCTGAGAAGCCTGGCAGAGTGCAGACACTGGCGGCGGCAGGCGGCACAGCAGCGGGGATGGGAGCTGGACTGATTTACAGACATTTGGCAAAGAAAGCTGTGCAAATTAAATCCTCGCTGGTTTCAAGAGCTGGGACCCAAATGTAGTGATTTTGATTCCTCAATGTTTCCAAACAATTTCTGTACAAATTTTGGAGTCTTGTTCTGAATTATGTATTAAAATTGCAGTCTTTAAGAATCTGTTTATTCTTAAAGGCAGAAAGAGTACGCTACTATTTGCCAAATGTTATCGTCAGCTTTTTTTCCTTCGCAGGCCAGCTTTCCGCACCACAGTTTGCATGTCTTCAGAGTGTGATTCTAAGCTTCACTTAGGCATCCAGCTTCACACCGTGGAGTACTACAGGGAGGAGGCGTTCTCACGTCCCGGTCCTCACCACTGCTCGGGACTGGCACCTCCAGTGGAAACAAGGCCGTGTCCACCCCCATGCTTCCCACCAGAGCCCGAGACACACGGGTGCTGGGAAGGCAGGCGCCAGGCCTGCGCCCTGCACAGGCCCTTCCACCCTGTGGGCTCGAGGGAACGGCGGGGAAGGCGGTTGGGAAGGGCGGCCAGTCCTGCGCTCAGTGACGTCTCCTCCCTCCCGGTGTCTGCAGGGACCCTGCTAGGCTGGGACAGACACCCCCGGGAGCGCAGCTCACGCTCTCTTCCCCTTGGGACCAGACCCAGCAGATCAGAGGTGTGTCTCAGACAGACTGACAGAGGGTGGGAAGCAATGGACCAAAGAACAGCCAAAACAATGGTCTGAAAATCTAAAACTTCAGTCAGTCAAATTGGTTTTGTTTATATACTGACAACAACTAATTTCATATTTTTTCATGAAATTAGATACACTTTTTTTACTGAATTAGTCAATTCTGGTGGTTGTTCTGACCTTGTATTAACCCGATCTAAACCAATATTTAATTGATTAGTTAAGCGAGCCATGCAAATTGGCAAACGACTCATAACCACAACGTGAAGGAATCAGGTTAAGGCTGCAGGAGATGTCAGCCGGGCGCCAGGCGAGCCCAGGCTGCTGCGTCTCTGCCCTCAGACGCAGCCCCAGCAGGACGGCGGGGGGCTGGCTGTCAGGCAAACGCCGCAACGATGCCTTAGGGGTGGGCGGGCTTTGAATCACCTCGACACCACTCTGGGACAATCTAGTTTGGATGTTGGGATGAAGATGTCTCAAGAACATGAATGATCCTCACGTTGAAATCACTTAGCAAAACCTAACATTCCAGATTACTTGGAACGCTGGTCATCTATCAATACAGTATCAAAGCATGGCACGCTATTATTCGACAGTTTTTTTCTTATAACTAAAAAGTCTCTCATGTAATCAATAGTCTCCAGCTATTAATTTATGGAACAAATGGCTGGGAGGAACCCCATCAAACCGTCACCACAGTCTGAGAGCAAGGAGGTGGCAGGGATCTGCGTCACCCGCGCCGTCCTAACTTGTCACCGGCAGGCTCATCTCGGGGAAGACTTGCGACTGCTCTCGAAAGCACAGCCACCTTAGGTCTCTTAGGTCAAGTGGCACTGAAGTTTGCCGAGCAATGCCAGTGTCACCGTGAACTAGCGTGTAAAAATTCAACGTGGTCTCATCCCTATCGCTCAGTCAAAGCACCCTGGGCAGTGCCGTGTGCTTCACGCCCTGACACGGCGGCCCCCTCCAGCCGAGCTGTGGCCGCCCAGGCCTCACCAGGCAGGCCCGTGAGCCACGAGGGAAGCCACGCGGGAAGCCACGCGGGAAGCCACAGACCTGTCGGCATCGGGGTCGGCCCTGACACCATGATGACTGTTCTGTGGCAGTTACGTGCAGGAAAAGGCAAGGCAATTTCAAGGTCATTTTATAAGTTTAAAAATTACCAGCCCTGAAATGGCTCCATGTTTATGTGTATCTTTTAGGCAAACCTAAAATATGGAATTATGGAATGCAACCTGGAAAATCAGAATGATCGACTTTATTGAGATTTGCTTTATATTACACAGGTGGCTATAAGCACAAGGCCCGTGGGCCGAGCCCGGCCCCCCTCCTCGTTTCCACCCGGCGGCAGCGCCGAGCTCTCGCTTCACTGCTCAGGGCAGTTGCGTCTATACAGTCCTAAGTTCCATTCGGCCCGTGGAAGGCAACCACAAAGCTGACATGACCCCTGGGGCAAATGAGTTTGACACCCCTGCTTATAAAATGTTTCATCACAAGACTGCTTCTAGTTAATGGCTAGCTTCAATGAAACATTAAGAATATCACATAAATTTGATTTATACATATGCTTTGGAATATATCAGCTTGATTAATCCTATTATCATGTCCTACAAGTCATACAGCCTCCACATCCCGCATACACTGTGCTACCAAAGGTCAGTGGTCAGGTGGCGAGTTCAAATTCTGAGTGACGTCAGAAAGAAAATTCGTCTCATATTCCAAAAAAAGCTGAGGCAGAAAAACCTCTTGGCTTACCGGCGCCCCAGTCCTTAAAAAGGGCGCCTGCTGCACCCTTACTGACACTGCTCCACGACTCCGATTTTCTCAGCAAACGAGCAGAATGGGCCCAGACGCACCGGGCTTCCCGAGCAGCTGTGGGTGATGCGGGCCCAGCACCGCGCAGGGCACAGGCAGCGAGCTGGCCCGGAACAGGGCCGCAGGCCAGGGCGCGGTCCCGGGCCCGGTTACCGCCACACAGGCCCTTGGGGCTGAGCCGTGAGTGTCTCTCTCAGACAAACACTCTGAGGGGCCGCTCTGCCAGCTGCTCAGGAGCTGGGTTCTCCAGGCTCTCAGACGAGCACGCGTCCGAGTCGACACTCCTTTATTTCCTGTGACATCAAGGTTGTCACTTGTCCCCGCAGCCTCTGTGGCCGAAAGCTTTCTGGTTGCGGTGCTTGTTTGAGGTATGGCCTTCTTTGGTGGGAGGACAGCAGCTCACGGCCCACACGGTTGCAAATGGCTCGTGAGACGACTGCGCAGTCCCGCGGCCCGCGGCCCGCGCACGGGGTCTGCTCTCGCTCGCACGGTAACTCACGCCCGCGGCTCAGGCGGGCTGTGCGGGGGCGGGGATGGCTCGCGGTGCCTGTTCTTTTCTCTTCGCAGCCGACAGCTCCGTCACCAGCTCACAGACGACCAGCAGGAGTCGCAGTGGCTCACGGACAGTCTGTCTGTCAGGACCCCAGACCCACTGTCTGGCCTGACCGGGCCCGTGTTAGGGGCCCGGCGCCCTCCGCTGTCTGAGCCTCCCTTTCCAAAGGCTGTGGCCAGTGCCTTATTCGTCCCTAAACAAGGAAGCGTCACTTTACACAACAGCCTATTCCCAAACTATGCTCCTCCCGCACTCCACATGAAAGCTGGAAGCGACCTTGTTCTGATTCCCAGCTCTGGGAGATCTACGGGTGGGATTAAAAAGAATCTTTTGGTTGGCTAAACTTAGAACCATTACCCACATAATTCTTAATATTGCTGGCAAAATTCTTTCCCGTCACCGTTGACCTACTCTTTGGTCGCTAATGAAAGTCTCAGCTCACTGAGCTGAGCTGAGAAGTGGCAGCGACCCTGGAACCAAGCTACGTGGGCACACACCTGTGGCCTAGCTGAGCGGCAGGGATAGGTCCTGTCCGTCAAGGTCACTGCAACCCGCCCTGGGCAACACAGGGCCTCCTGAGTGCCCTGCCCGGAAGGGGTTGTGAGCATTCCCAAGGCAAGTCGGCACGGGGACGTGGCGGCTGTCGGTTTTACAACTAAGGCCCTGCTTGACCCCAGCCCCTCCGAAGAAGAGAGCGCGTCCCCGAATTCCAGGACACTAGTTATGCCAGCAGGGCCAGGGCCAGATCCAGCACCGTGAGGGCCTGCAGCAGTTGGCCTGACCTGGACGCACAGTGGACAGTGGCTGTGTCTGCCCGGCGTGCGGTGCCGTGTGCCCTTTGCCCTTTGCCCTGACCCCAGCACCGCACCACCTGCTCCCCTGCGAGCGCCTGCTGGGCTCAGCCTGGTCTGCGGTCCGGACAGCGCTCCAGCAGGGGCGAGCGCCCAGGGCTGACCCAGCCCCCACGAGCCATCCCCAGACTATCGCGCTATCGCACAGGGAATTCTCCTCTTCTTTACCCAACTTTAGGTGAGGCACGTAGCAAGGACCTTACTGTGCTACCTTTCGTGCCATAGACGTGCGTTCACTCTCCCCTCCACGGAAGGAGCCTGCCCAGGCCCTCAGGAGGCGTGGTCCGCAGAGTCACACACCCCGCTCCACAGCCACTGCTCTGGGACGACCCACACAGCTCAGCGGCGCCTTCACATCGAGGGAGAACGACACTCCTGGGCTTTCTGCTAACAATCAGACTGTGCGCAAACACCTGTGCTGTCCCGGATCAGCACAGGATATCAGGGCACGGGACAAAAACGTACGGCCTGAGGATGGTAAGAGCAGTGTTTCTGGAGCCTGCTAGGGAGAAATTTCAGCCATCCGTTCTTCTCACTTTCAGGTGTCGGTAAAACGCTGTTACGAGCAGCACATTCACCAGGCGGAGCACACCGGGGGGGTGTAGGAGACACGGAACGGGCCACGTGGCCAGTGCCCTTAGCACGCTCTGCACTCCCGCTCGGCAGGCCTCCGACACAGCGGGCAGACCTGCTCTGAGCTGAAGTTCTCCCCGGCCGGCCATCGGACAGAGACGAGGGCAGGCGCGGAAACCAGGACGCGCTCCCCGGAAGCTCACCTGTCCTCCCTAATGTCTCGGGAGAGGGGGCAGAAACGCGTCCCCCCAGAAAGCAATGTGCCGGGTGATGCTGCGGCCTGTCTCAGGGTGGCCAGCCTCCCTGATGTCCCCTGCCTGAGTTTTTAATTAGCGACTTCAGCTCATGTGTCAGAAAGTATCTTCTTCCTCACAGCTCCCCGGCTGGGCCTGCTGCCGGCTCGGACTGGAGCCCGGCCCGTGCAGGCTGGGCTGAGCTGGACGCTGACTCACGACCACATCACGGCCCAGAAACTGTGACCCAGGAGCCACCGGACAGTGCTCCCCCTCTCCATATGAGCTTCGAGCGCACCAGTAATTACACGGCACGGAGGAAAGCACTTCCAGTGATGAACCCTGACACGCAGCGCCTGGCACACAGCACGGAAGTGTGCGTGCCCGCGTGTGCTCACTCACAGGGAGCAGCTCTGGGCTCTGAGCAGCAGCAGCGGCGGCTCTGGCCGCACGTGGCTTGAAAGGCATTTCTGACGTGACCACCAGGAAAACGAGACTTCGAAGAGACACAGCGTCCTCCCTTCATTCCAGCGGCAAATTTGGTAAGAGTAGCGGTGAGCACAGGCCTGTTTCGGCTGTCCAGAGGAAAGCACGCCGACCCTACCTCTGCTTTGACATCTGATGCTCTCAGATGCAAACTAAGGACAGAGGAAAATTCCAGAAAGCTAAGGCAATGCTTTGCTAAGAGCTGCATCTCCACGTAACCCACTGTGGGTCTTAGAGGCAACCCTCCTCGGACACACGGAATGAATGGCGGCGGCGGACCTGCAGTCCCTTACGACGAGGGTCTGCCCGCGAGCGGCCAGCCGAGGCCCCCTGGACTCACACAGCCGGACACCGGAACCCGTGCGGGCGCCGCGCACGCAGCCGGGAGGGCCGGGCCTCGAACAGTCGCAGCGGCGTCCTCAGGCCTCCCGAGCCCGCGCGGGCTTGCCCACCGCTTCCTCTCGTGCTTCTAGGCCTCCCCGTCTTCTCTGGGCCCCACGCTGAGACCAGGACGCTGAGAAGTCTTCCCCACTCGCTTCCAAATGATCCAAACACTGCTCCTCAGCGACACGAGAAGCGGCCCGAAGTCTTGTTTTACTTTCCTTCATCTGATGCAAAAGGCACGCAGGCCTCAGCCCCGAGGAATGTCAGGAGATAACGGGCCCGGGAGCCTCAGCGTTCTCAGAGCTCCCGGGGCTGAGACTCCAGTGCCCAGCAGGGGCTTCTCCGCACCCCAGCACACGGGCCGAAACCGACCCAGTAACTGTACTTCCACGCGCCTCGTAAAGTGGGTGACCACTGACATCACGGCAGGTGCAGAGCACAGGCTGTGAGACAGTGTGTCCGACCAGCGTCCACAGGACAAGGTCAGCACGAGGAGGGTGTCTGTGCAAAGCCCCATCAGAGGCCGCCTCTCCTCTGGTGAGGGAAGTATTCCTCCCTGAAGGAAACGGGACAGAAGTCCCAGCAGGAGGGGGCTGTGCCCCGCCCTGAGCAGAGTGAGGGCACGCAGCTCTCAGCGCACCTGCCTCCGGGACACAACCGCACTGACCGGCGTGTGGGCAGCACTCACCTGCGGTCCCGGCGGACCACGCCCACCTGGGGCCCCGCAGGGCGGCCTCCAGGATCTGCTGAGTGCAATGGCTGCTGCAGACACCGGGGGCATCGTCAGTCCCGAGCCGCACGGAGACCGGGCGCCCACCGTGCAGACAGCTGGCGGTGCAGGGCGACCGCCGGGAGGGACACATGGGTCCTGCAGGGCGACCGCCGCCTCGGAGCAGGCAGGACCCGCCAGCACGAGCCTGACTGGGGGTCCGCTTGTCCTGAAAAAGCCACCTTCCCTCGTGTGATCCCGGAGCTCTCTCCCAAGCACTCGCGGGAAGTAAATTAGGGCACAACTATAATTCTAGAGCTGCTGTGCTCCACCCTCTGCCCCCAAAAGCAGTTGCCCGTTCTCTCCACTGTTTTCTCAGTGTCCCCTCGAAGCCGTCACCTGAGCAGTCAGGCTCGGTCACGGTTGGTCAGAGACGTCACTAGCCCGGCCGCTCTGCTCCCTGGCGTGGCAACCTCTACCTGCGGGCTCGGCACACTCAGGAGCAACGTGCGGCCAGTTTTTCTGCTCGGCCACCGCGGTCCCAGGACACAAGTGCACTTCAGTCTGCAGGCAACACTCATCACGGGCCAGCTCTCCAGGCAAATGTGGGACATTCGGGAAAACCTGCCCCCAAACCACCTCGTGGCCCATGTCCACCACGTGGACACGGGACAGGAGTGTCCAGCGCCTCCCTCCCCTTGTTGCCGTGATGTATGTTCCGCCTGCAGACAAGCAGCTGAAGAGGCCTCATGCATTGTCACGCCACCAGCCAGCCAGTGCAGCGGAGGTTGGGAGCAGCAAGGGACCCCTCTCAGTGCCCGCCCTCCCCCCTTCCCCACACCCCCCAGCCCCTTCGATTCAGACGTGCAGACTCCAGTACTGACCTTCAGGTCCCTGTGCACAATGCCATTCAGGTGACAATGGTTTACACTCTCTAGAATCTGCTGTATGCAATGACTGCAAAGACACAAGGGCGGGGGGAAGGGACAGTTGTGAGGCACAGGACCACTCATTAAACAAACACAAAAATTACATCTTTTCCATTGTTTGGCGTAGCACTGCAATTAAGTGAGCTGAATACAGCTAACTGTGCTGCTAACAGCAACGGTGTCCAGCAGGGTCTGTGGTGAGTCCACACAAAGCAACCTGGGCTGCCTTTCGCCCGCTGTGCCTAGTCCCACCACTGGGGGGCAGGGCCCAGACTTCCGTTTCCGAGAGGAGGTGCACCTGCTTCCCACCGTGCTCTGGGAAAACTCTCCAGAGACAGAAGACGTGTGGGTGTGTCTTAGACACGCCTGAACTCTTCCCAACCTGAGGTCACAAATAAGCACAGGTGTGGAAACAAGAGGACCAAGTGGCAGGAGAAACAAGGGTCAGACAGAGGGACACGGCTGCCCGCTGCCTCAGAAGCGCTGCCCCGTGTGGAACCTGTTAGTGGGAAAAGCAGTGTGAGTCCGTGGTGATAGGGAGAAGTCAGAGTCAGGCCACACTCTGGGGAAGGGCTAGGAGTGGACGGAAACAAACGTGCAGTTCAAGCCCTGGAGCACGTTTCCGCACGGTCTACCACCGGTCGGATGCACGGCTTACGCTGTTCTCAGTGCAGGCCCCCTGACGTCAAACAGACCACCAACCAGCCTGGGGGGAGACCGCCGGCTGGCAGCTGTGCAGTCCCCGCCATCTGACCGCGTGGGGAGTCCCCTGCGCAGTGCGCCTGGCCTGTGCGCTCGAACGCAGGCGCACACCGCTGTGGTCGTGCCGTCCCAGGTGAGGCACAGTTCAGTGGGGACATGCGCCCCCACCGAGCATGCAAAACAACGGGGCTCCAAGGTAAACTCTTAGTGAAGAGAGTAATCGCCTCTAACTTTCTACAAGGCGTGCCGAAGACGGACCCAGACAGAGACCCCCCCGGAAGTCTGTGAGAGACACACACGACAGCCTCACACTGGCTGTTCCTGCCGCACAGCTCACCCGGGAGCTGGTGATTATCTAAGTCATTGGACACTCTGCCCTCGGTAATAACATTTGCTCCGTCCTATTTTTGAGGAATTTCACTTCCTCTTCTCCAACCACAGGCACAGGTCACTGAGCCTAATGAATAGCAGAAAACAAAGAAGTAAAAACAGTTCTTGCTAAATGTCGCCACATTTTACTAGTGAGAATGGACTGAATCCTTAGCTTCTTGAGGGGCCCAGGACAAGAACAGACTTTGGCAAAGTATTGGCAGAAAATGCCCTTTGTGCTTGTGGTTGGGAAGAGAATGTTTTCTCCTTCACTTTGGGTGGGACTAACCCTAAAAATGCCCTGCTGCAGACTCCCAAGCCTCCGGGAAGCCCCCCGGGCCCCCTGCTGTCTGTGGGCCTCTCGACAGGGAAACAGCTCTCAGTCGCAGCCCCGGCCTGTCCGCGGCCCCGTGCACAGCCTCGGTGGAGACAGCCCCTCTCACGAGTGCGCAGTTTCTCCCTGGGCTGCTCCGAAGCCCCTTCAGAGGCCCCGGGGAGGGCCTGGAGAACTGAGCCGGTGATGATGCACTCGTCAGAGCATGAGTGACTCTGAACTTCCTACTTGACTTTGGCAGTGAAATCCCATGAAAAACTCAGGAGCACAGTCGCCCACAGAGGAGGTGCACAGGACGCGCAGCAACACACTGAGGCAGGAAACGGACCAGAGCCTGGGGGCCGTGCAGGTGTGGGCGCCGCTCTGGGCAGGGCCGGCGGTGGGCTGGGCCGGCCGGAGGGAGCCCGAGGGCACCAGAGACCCCTCCAGGGGTCCCGCTCTCATTGCTAACAGCGAGTCCCGGCTCCCGGCCCGTTCTCGGAGTGAGTGCCGACTGCGCAGCTCGCAGGAGGGTGCCGAGGAGCATGCACGCCGTCCAGCCTCAGCACCACCTCAGCCCGAGAGCACTGCCAGCTCCCTCCAAACACCGCCCTTCCGCAGCCTCGGAGGCTTCACACGAGACCAGTGCTGGCCGTTCTTACCTTCGTACAGGCCGAGCGAGAGCTCCAGGGCTGTACGGAAACTTCCAGCTAATGATGCTCTGGGGCTCCTGTCTCTGTCTCTGCGGGAGCCCGGGCGCTCGGGACCTGCTCCCAGCCCTGGCCACTGGTCACTGGGAATGTGCTGGCTGCGACCCAGGAACTGAACTTGTACTTACTTCTGATTAGTTGACATGGAAATTAAAGAGCCGACTTAATTTCCTTTCATTGAATTTCGCACGGAAGTGACTGGGGGCCCACTGGGCCGCCCAGGACCTAGAGACCAGAGGACGCCGACCTTGGATCTCTCACATCTGCTACAAGAATTTATGTCTTCAGTAGAAGTCATTCCAGTTAGGCTTTAATAAACTAAAACATGCATTCTGACAACAGACACTAGATACTAATAAGCTTTAGACCAGATCCATAGATGTTTTCCCCAAAGAACCACCTTGGGACCCGAGGAGCGGAAGCATCTGTGTTTAGGAGAAGGCACAGCGGTGCTGCGCTCCCTGCGGCGGCAGGCAGGGCGGCGCAACCGCGCAGAGCGGGGCAGGTGTCGCAGTGCCGGGCACTCACCTGGCGTCGGCCTCGCTGTAGTATTCCCTCGCCACGATGTCTTCAAACAGCTCGCCCCCAGTAACTCTGCAAAAGAAGAAAAAATTAGGCACCCATAGATTTGAACCCGTTCATATAGAATTTTTGTTTTTAGTTTATTTTAAAAATTATTATTGAAACATGTAGTGTTTTAAAACACTAAGAACGATAGTTGCACAACACTCGGCCTGGGGAACGTAAACGTCTCCATCTTGTCTGCGGGCCTTTCCACGGCCGGACCCCGAGGACACAGAGCTCCCTGGACCGCGAACACGTTCCGAGACCGGCGTGCAGAAAGGGGCCTCTGTGGACTCTCCGGTCAGGTCCCCCGGGGTCCGGTGAGAGGCGGAGAGCGAGGGCAGAGCAGAGGCGTCTCCCACACGGTGCTGGGGCTGCTGGGTGCCCGCGGGCGGCAACACGAACCCAGGCAGGCCTCACGCCCTTCACCGCAGCTAACGCAAAACGGACCAAAGGCCTAAACGCACCGTGCAGAGCTCTGCCGCTCCCGGAAGGTGACCCAGGAGAAAACAAGGAGGACCTTGGGCTTGGCGCGCCTCTCTACAGACAACATCAAGGGGCATCCGTGAAGGGAAGGAGTGACCAGGCGCATTACATTAGAAGTAAGGATTCCTGCCCTGCACTTGACCGTGTGAGAGGCTGAGTGCCAGGCTGAGGGAAAGCGCTGGCAAAGACAGCTGATGGACACCTGTTATCCAAAGCGTAAAGAACTATTAAAATTCTGCAATTAAAAAAATCTGACTAAAAATGAGTGAAAGGCCTAAAGAGATACCTCGCCAAAGAAGACACAGAGATGGCAATGAGCATATGAAAAGATGCGCCCCATCTCAGGCAACTGGAAACCCCGCACAGCTGCCGGACCGCCCCCAGTCCCAGTCCGGGGCGCTGACCGCGCCGAGGGCCGGGAGCGCCCGGGGCGGCAGGAGCGGCAGGCGCCTCCCTCGCTGCCGCGGGAGCCGACCTGGCGCGGCCGCCGGGAAGGCAGCTGGCGGCTCCTCGCGAGACTAAGCAGCTCATACGACCCAGCACGGTGCGCCTTGGTGTTTATCTTCCCAGAGGATCTGAGGACTCAGGTCCACACAAAACCCGCACACGATGTTTGTAGCGACTTTATGCATAATCGTCGAGTTGGAAAGCAACCGAGATTATACTAGGTAGGCTTTACGAGGAACAAAATTTGCTTGAATAGCAGGCAAAGCCCTCGACCCCCCAAAAAGGTTCAACAATCCCTGGAGACCACGTGGCACAGTATGTCCCGTGAGGTACAGGACAGCGTCCCCAGCACAACAGGGATCGCACGGCACACCCACCAGGCTGCCCGGTGTTCCCACAGCCCCCGGGGGACGGGCCCCCCACGTCGGTGGGGTCTGGACATCCACCGTGCACCCTGCTGGGGACGGAAGACGCTGGACCGCGTGGAGCAGGACCTGCGGTCGTGTCCCAAGGCAGCCGTGGCCGTCCCCCCTTCCAGCGGGCCTACGCAGGCCCGGCACGGGGGCGGCGCACACTGCGTGAGCATGTGCTCAATGAGGTGCCCCGTGCGGGGCTCGGTCCGTGCAACCCCAGTCCTCCCCGTGTCCCCGACACCCTGCGCCCAGTGCGTGTGGCCCTCAGAGGCCTGGGGACTCTGCTCAGAGCTTTCCCCCACGTGGTGAAGGTCCACACCACGGAGTCTTCAAAGCTGCCTGACCCCTCTCTGACGGTAGAATCTGTGGAAAAGGGATGCTGACTCAGCCTTCAGTCCTGGCATCACCAATGAAACTGTCAGCTCCCCAGGCCAAGGGCTGCAGTGTGAAAAAGCATGTTTAATATCACTTAATTTCAGAATTTGCAGAGATGAAAAATGTGCACAGAAGCACAAAGCATGTATCTTGACCCAGCCTTCTGCGTGGCCCAACAGGCTAGGAGGGCGGGCGGCACCACCCCGGCGCCCCCCGGAGTTCTTCCCTGAACGGACCACACACAACGGGACATTTATTCAATACTTTAAAACCGTACAAAACACTGCTTCCCCCGAACATGAGGCGCAGTGCCCTGCACTCTGTAGGCCCACTATGTGTATCTGACGAACAGAACATCTTAGCTGGGGAAAAGCACAAACCCTTCAAAATGGAAGAAAAGACGTGCTTCACGTACCAAGAGGTGTTTTTATGGGGAAAAGTCCTTTTTGAACGTGCAACGACAGCCTTGTTCCCTAATAGTTTGGAATCCTAGGAAATTTTCTAATGTTTAAAAGTGACACCAGCAGTCTCACTAATCCCACAGAACTCAAGCTGATGAGGACAGCATCGCAGCCTCGCAGGACAGGGAAGGGCTTAGACAGAGCTCGCGCCCTGTCACCGGTGTCACCCGTCCGGAGCCTCTCGTGCTGTGCAGAAAACAAGGCTCAGAGCGGAGGCCCTGCTCCACGCTCGGCCCCGGCCGCTCTGGGACCAGCACTCGCGTCTCCTCGCTCTGGGTCGGCGCTCTTCCCAGTGACCCTCACCCCGCCCGCCTACTGCGCGCACTCCCCACCGGGATCTCGCCACTCGCCCGAGTGTCCCTGTCTCACGCAGTGACGGAGAGAGCCTCGCCGAAGGGCCGGACTGGCCAAACCCCGCACTAACTTACCTTCAGACGTGTGTTACATGACACAGCTTTTTTCTTCTGTTCCCCAAACATCCCGTTGAGATGTTAGAGACTAGTCCGTTCCATGAATTTACTGTAATTATATGCAACTATTTCTCTATTATTGGGCCCCTAAGAACCGACTGTAAATTGACCAAAAGCATCTTTAATTCACAACAGTCTCCCACAGGCAGCAGCAGACAGGGACACCAGGGCGCTGTACTCACAGGTCGAACACCAGGTAGTGGAAGCCCTCCTCCGATATGCTGTCGTGCAGCCGCACTGGAAGGGGGAGAGAGAGGTCTGTGTTAGGTGGGCGCCGGTGACTGACAGCGCGTCTCCCCCACCCCCCAGCGCGGCCTCTGCTGCGTCCCTGTCCCTGGCAGCAGGCTGGGGCTCACACAGGCCCAGACTTGGGTTCTGGCCCTGGTGATTGCTACCTGTGCGACCACGATCGAATGGATAAACTCTAGTTCCCAGGCGCACAGGCCTCGTGCGAGGTCCGCTCTAGAAAGGCAGTTCCTTCCCCCGCAGACGTCGCCCTCGGCCCGCCAGTGGGCCCCCTTCTGAATCCCTCCCCAGAAAGTTCTCCGAGGGGCAGGAAGAGACTCCGCTCCCCGTAACCACAGGCATCCTCTGCACCGTGTGGGGTGGCTGGCGGCGGGCGTGGCGCAGAGCAGGCTCAGGCCCCGGCCGCCTCCCTGTCCTTGCCCTGGGCCCCCAGGAGCCGGGGCCCTGGGGAGCGTCGTTTCCTCTCAGTCGCAAACGCCCACAGCCCAGCTTCCTCCAGCGCCCGGAGCGCCCTTCTCACCCGCACACCGAACAGGAACTGCTTTCCTAAGTCCGGGCATCCCTCACAGAGACTGGGCACAAAACGAATGGTCTTTCAAACAATCACTTTAGGGCATTTACCATCTGAGGTGCTAGGCATTCTTCTGAGGTTTTGGACAGAAATTTCCACCTGATCTCAGTATACCTGGTTTTGGCCCCAGTAAAACAACAGCGGCACAGACTGCCCTCCGGGAACCCGAGTTGTGGGAACCGTGTGTGAGATGCCGGCTCCCTTCTTTAAACTTGGCCTCCACCGGAGACCGGAGTCCGGCTCTGCCCACAGCCCTCAGCCCCAGCACGAGTGACGGGCGGCTCCGTGGCTTTCTGAAAGGCCCCTCCCCGCGCATCTGGAACGGTCTGCATTGCGGTGAGCTCACACAATGGCACGTCTGCGTAAAGAACGCAGTCACTCTGTGAAAACAAGACGGGTCCCCGCACTATGGAAGCCCACGCGGCAGGAAGAAGTGAGTCCTCCTGCCCCCCCCTGGAGGACGGTGGCGGGGACCCAGGGCTGTGGAGCGACGCCGGGGTGGGCATGCCAGGCACCGCTGGAGGCTCAGGACCAAAGTCTCATTACAGCTGGGATACGAAGTCCTTAGCATGGCTGCCACGACGGCCTCAGTACTTGGGAAGAGTTGTCACTTCAGAGGAATTATTTTTTGGACAAGTCAAGAGCTGCTCGGATGCAGAATGGACGATCACACACACAATACACTGTTTCTGGCTAAAGCTAGTTTCACGAAAGCGTTTGCCCAGCAAGCCCAGGACAGTAATTAGAGGCGAGCCACTCGGCCAAGCGCCCCGCCTCCGCGTCACACGTTCCAGCACGGTCTCCAGGCCGTCCGGCCCCCCAGCGGACCGGGGGACTGTAGTTCTGAGCGAGTGCCGTCCTGGACGCAGCAGAAAAACCAGCACCGCCTCTGTCTGGATAAAACGTACACAGCTACCTCCCTTGTTCCTCATGCCCCTGCTTCCTGCTACTGTCTTCTTAAAATAAAGACCCGGAAAACAGAACGAAAAGAGATGCCAGTTCATTTGTTAACCAAACTGCACGATCCAGGCTCCCCACGGACGCTGCACATGGCCCCAGTCACCTGGGGCGGGGCTGCCTCCTCTCACGGCTCTGCGCGCCCATGACCCTCCGAGTCGCCGGAGCCAGCGTCTCTCGGCGCGGACACCGTGGTCCCCTCTGTGAGCCCTGCCTGGCCGTGAGAGGCATCTGTCTTCCAGACCCTGTTTCAGTCTGTCTGGGTTGGAAGTGCGTTTGGTTTTACAAATCAGACGTTCATGACTCCTTATAAATAACTGTCCACTCAGGGTTTTTTTGAAAGATCTTATTTACTTATTTTTAGAGAGAGGGGGAGAGAGAAAGACGGGGAGAGAAACATTGATGTGTGGTTGCCTCTCACGTGCCCTGACTGGGAACCCGGCCCACAACCCAGGCTGTGCCCTGACTGGGAATCAAACCGGCGACCCTGTGGTTCACAGGCAGGCGCTCAGCCCACTGAGCCACACCAGCCGGGGCTCCACTCACTTTCACACCAAGGAATGACAGACGTTCTGCAGAGAGCCCAGCGGAGCCGGCCCGGGCAGTGCGGTGGGGGCCCAGACACGCCCGCCCTGCCCTCGGGCTCAGCCCCGTGCTGCCCCTGCGGCCCTCGGGGCGTGCACTGGGCTGACCGCTCCATTTCACAGCGAGCGCCCGCTGCAGCCACTGCAGGCCCTCCTGCATCGGGGTCATCGCTGATTCAGTAAACACACGCGCTCACCGGCCCCCACCACGAGAGGCGGTGGCACCACCCGAGAGAGAAACGTCAGTCTCCACAACTGCCGGCTCCTGTGGCAAAGCTGGTCCTCTCTGGAGCGAACCCGCCCCACAGGGAACCAGCTGGAAGTCGCCCCAGGACTCCCAGGAGACGGGGGCAGACCAGCACACGGGCTGCGCCCTCCCAGCAGGTGCCCCCTCCGGGGCGCCGCGCGCTGACGGCCCCAGAGCCCTCCGGTTCCGTGACTGTGAGCGGGACACGGGCAGGGACACTACAGGAGGTCCCTCGGTCGTCACTGCTGTCTGGGTCCGCGGTCTCACAGCCGTCCCACTTCCATTCCCTTCACTTGTTTAACACAGCGTGTTTGGGATTTGAACATACAAACGCTGGGGATGTGGCTTAGCTGGAGAAGGCAAAGGACCTGGTCAGGCAAAGAAACTACAGTCTGTTCTGATTTCAGGTGTTTGAACACAAATTCCTCAAGCTGCATGAGGGATATGTATTTTGACAAATACTTAGCAATTGGCCCCACTAATAAATGACAAATACGCCACTATTCAGTACTCAAAAATTAAAATAACTTGAATATCAGGAATAAACCTGTTTTTTTAAAATTAAATTTATTGGGGTGACATTGGTTAATAAAAGTTTAAATATTTTTTCCTGTAGTGTAGTAACAAGAAAACCTTTTTAAACTTAATATTATGAACATTAAATTATATTTAAAAGCAAAAATATTGCTTATACTTAAGAAAAAGGAATTAAGAGCTCTTTGAAAAAAAGAGCAACTATAACGATCACCAGAAAACTCAGTGGGGAATCCACACTGACTTTGACACTACTCTGAAAGTACACAAAGAAGTCCACGGAGCCCAAGACCCAGGGCTCCGCAGGGCGGGCACGGGCTGGGGGCACGCGCCTCAGCCCGGGAAGCGGTCTGCCCCCAGGCGCAAGGCCAGCCCCGGCCGCCTGAGGGCAGTGTGTGTCCCACAGCTTCTGCTCGGAGCAGCAGCACTGCGGCCCGGTGAGGACACCTGGCCGCCAGCTACACGGCAAACTCGGCCCCAGCACACGCTTGGGGTTTTGCCACGAGTCAGAATGAGGACCCGGAATGTGAGCATTAAGGGCTCCGTGTGTTAAGGGCTTCCGTGGGCTGTAAAGCTACGAACGTACAAACACACTTTTATAAAGTCAAGGACTTCCTCGCCGCCCACAGCTGCCCGTTTGCCGAGCCCGGTGGAGAGGTGACCCACCCAGGCGGGTTCGGGTGTCCCCACCTGAAGGCCACGTCACCGCAGTCCCCACAGTTGTTTAGTCCTCTTGGAAACGTGCTTTCCGAGGACGCGACTGAAACACCCTCACACAGAGACACGGTGAACGCGGGAGGAAACACAGAAGCACCGACAATGGCGGGACAGTGGGTCCCACACCGGCGGTCACGGCTCCACACAGTGTCACTTGCAAATCAACTAAAGCTGCATCCGTAGAAATCAGACACTCACTCACTTTACCAAACATAATCAAATTACACTTCTAGAGAGATTAATGTCACGGCACACTTGGCCATGACTGTGACCGTCATTTCCAGGAGGATCCCAGCCGCCCCTGAGGCCCCATGGCCATGGGCCGAGTTCTGCACAGCCAGGGAGCAAGGCACACCCCCTCGGTGGCGTCTGTGCAAATGGACATCACCATGCACCAGCCCAGCATCGTCACTGCCAACGAGAGGACGGGTGCTGGGCATGTGGCACCGTGCCCAGGACAGGACGTGCATCCCCCCAAAGTTTAACGGGGTTACAATTTTAAGAATTAAGTTGAGACTCACGATCACATAACAACTGGACCTGTGCTGGACGGTTTCTGGACCAAGTCTCTGCTTCGAAGGCCGGACAGGAGGCACAGGCAGAGGGTGGAGGGCGATGGGGGAGGCGCTGGGGTGTCCCTAGCCACCTTCCAGAGCAGGCCCGTAGCAGCGGCCGCCACACTCCCACTGCGGGGAGGCAGGTAGGATCAGACGCTCTCCCAGGCTCGCAGGGCAAACTGGGAGAGGGGCCTGAGACTCTTCCAGAGGAGACAGACAGAGGCCACCGACCGAGCCCGGAAGGAGGCGGAGAGAGGGTTCTCTGCCTCTCTCTGGGGCCGGGAGAGAGCGGGAGTCAAACCCACCGCTTTCACCTCAGAGGAAACAACAGCAATGCCGGTCACAGAAGGGCGCCGGCCTAAGACCAGTGGCGATGGCTCCAGGCCAGGCCACCAGCCTCCTAAGGGACACCACGCCCAGGGGCACGCTGGGAATTCGGGGGGCCTGCCGCACAGTTAGCCCTGCGCTGCTTGTTTCCACGTGTTGACTGAGCAGGTACTTCTGGAGCACCCAGGTGCGCCTGGAGACTTTCCAGACAGTCTGACCTCGCTGCCCCATCTGGGGGGCAGCCCAGGTGACGCCCCCGTGTGCCTGGAGCAGAGACGTGCCGAGGACTGGGATGTAGGGCTGGACCCCTGGGGTTCAGAGGCCCACCGTCCTCTGCCCAGCCCACGGGGCCTGCCTGGCCATCGCCCTCAGGCGATGGTGCACAGCCCTGGGCCTGGACACGCCCCCGTCTCCTGAAGGCGGGCGTTCCTGTCCTCACAGGGGCCCCCAGCAGGGGGCAGGGCTCGCCACCACGGAGAAGGTGTGCCGGGCGGATACACACACCACGAGAGCAGAGGCGGCGCGGGGAAGCACCGCACCCTGCATTCCCTGACTGGTGAGGAGGACTGGCCCCGGCCAGGGTCCCCTCGAGGGCCGTACGCCCCCTCCTGCGGCCGCCTGAGCGCCAGCAGGTCGGAGTGCAGAGCGGCCTGGAGCCAGCCTTCAGGCACGGACACCGCCGTGACGGTCTGACCACCAGTGAGGAGAACGCAGGAGGAGGTGGGAGCCCTTCCGGCTCCGTGGCCACGACTTGCGTGGGAAGTGGTGCCGTGAGGGGGGCGGGGCCTCAGCAGTGGGAGGCTGTCTTGTTTTCGGTTTCCCAGGCTTCGCTTTCAGAAGGAGGAAGGAAAGGGAACTTCTTGCGAGTGCAGGTAGCGCAGTGGGAGGCCAGGACCACACAGGTCAGCTGCTCTCCAGGGCCAGCACCGTAGAACTGGTCTCCAGGAGGGCGCTGCTGGACGCTTGTGCCTGGCCCCTGAAGGAAGCGGACCGCGTGCGTGACGGGGCGCAGCAAAGGCACGACGGACGCGCCCCGACAGGACGGCGCTGGCGGGACGGCGCGGGCAGCTCTGCGCACGAGGCCGGCCGCGGACCCGTGAGAGCGCGGCCGTCGGGGCGGGAGGCGCGTCTGTGGCCTGGACCCCTGCACCCGCGGTGCCCCCCACATGGTGCCGCTGGACGCCTGCAGGCCACACGGCCAGGAGCTGCCTGGAGCCTCTCCCCGGTGCGGCTGTCACCTGCCGACTTCAGGGCCCGGCCTGCTGGCCGCCGCATGCCAGACCCACACCCAGCGGCGACCTGACCCCCGCGCGTGAAGTCCACTCTGAAACCCTCCTGCCGGGCACGAGCCCTCACCTTCCGTCACAACGCGCCCGGTGACCGCGCCACCTCCCGCCTCCCGGCTGCTCGGGGTTCCCCTGCAGCCACACACGCTGGGCTCTGCCTGCAGCACCTCGCGTCCGACCGCCGTCCGCCCAGCAGCCAGAGTGACCCTCTGAAACCCCCAGCCACCCGGGCCCCTTCCCTTCTCGGGACTTCCTGAAGCCGCTCATCTCTTCACCAGCACAGGCCACCAGAACCACATGCCACAGACCCTGGGCTCTGACAGCCCCTGTGTGTCCCCATCTGGAGGCCAGAGGCCCGGGTCGAGGTGCTGGTGCTTCAGTTCTAGAGAAGGATTTCTTCTCGGCTGTGGTCGGCCCCCTTCTCACCAGGGCCTGGATGGAGAGGACTTTGGACTCCTCCGCTTAACGGGGTGCAAGCCCACCATGGGCCCCCCCTTGAGACCTCACAGAAACCTCAGCGGCTCACAAAGGCTTCCCCTTAAGCACCATCTGGTGGGGAGTGAGGCTTCCCTGTGAACTCAGGTGGCAGCACCATCTAACCCGGCAAAGGGGAGTGAGGACCCTCACACCATCCGCAAGCCCTGCCTCCTCTATGGTGGTCTCCCCTAAAACCTCCAGGCCTGCACGCCATCACACGCCACACCATGCCCCACTCCACGGCCTGCATGCTGCTCCAGCGCAGCCCCCCAAAGGCCCCTCAGCAAAGCCCGTCCCCACACTTCCTGTGGGCCTGGCTCACTCCACAGCAGAGCATCCACGCCTGTGTCTGCCCCGGCCCCGGCCCCCACCCCGGGGTGCATGCAGCAAGAGGACAGGGGCTGTGCCTGCTGTGCGCCCCTCACACACAGTCTGGGGCACCCAGCGTGGCGGGTTCTCAACAGACACTGCTAACAGATGAAGGAAGGACGGGGCTGGGTTTGTAGGCCAGTGCCATTTTAAATCTGCAATAGCTTCCCTACAATTCTTGAAACAGTTCTATAGCCAAGACGGAGCTACCCTCTGTGTTGTTTTGTTTCTCAGAATAACGTAAAATAAAGTGCATCAAGTGGAAAAAGAAAGTTGAGTAAGAGCAGGTTATAAAGGGAGTTATTCACAGGCCGCGGGCAGGCATGAGCTCGGGAGCCCTTATCTCTCCCCGCGGTTTCGCCCGTGTCTGGTTTCAGAATCCTCGTGGAAGCAGCTCAATGCGGCTCTGTGTTGCTCTGGGCGCCCCAGGACGACGCGGAGCAGGGACAAGCATGTGGCCACCAGGGCGGACCGGGGTCAGGGCAGCGCCCCACGGGAAGTGCAAGGCAGCCTTCTGAGCTGCTGCCCCTGCTCAGGGCTCGTGACCTGAGCCTTCTGCGGGTCAGAAGAAATGCTGAACGCGCTCAGACTGCACTCGGAGCTGTGAGAGGAAGGCCCGGGGGGAGCAGGCATGACCGCTGTCCCGCAGTCTGTGCTCGGTTTGAGGACCGCCTGTGGCCTGGTCCCTGAGATCAAATGTGAACGAGGTCCCCAGGTCCAAGGAGCGTAGCTTGGGTGCCGCAGTCCCGTGGCTGCCCATACAGCACCCTGGGCCCTGCAGGTGACAAGGAAGGCTGAGGCATGTCCTCAGTGACTGCCCCGCAAAGGTGGAGGGAGCCAAGGGCCACTCCCTGCCAAGAGTGTAAGGGAAGGACCTTGAGCAAAGATGAAACTTAAACATGGGGAGAAGGAGGGGCTGGCCCACCAGGCAGCAAGGAGAACACCCTGGGAGCTGAAGTGGACGGAGTTTGCCAGCCAGGGTTCCAGCCTTTAGCCTGAGGACTCAGGAGCTCGGCCAGGGTCTCGGGAGAGAGCTGAGAGACCCCACATGCATCTTTAAAAGCCCGTCTCGGAAGCAGAGTGCATGTGGTAGCTGGGCAGAGAAGGGGGACTTAAAAGCCATCAAGGCCGCTGGCGTGAGAGGAATGCTGGGGACTCTGCTGTCGCTGGGACAGTGTGGGCAGGGTGACACGAGGCTCTGGCTCCGGCCAGGCTGCGAGGCGAGGCGGAGGAGCAGGGCTGGGTGGGGCTGGGAGCCAGGGGAAGGCCGGCCCACGCACGCACAGACACGGCTGAGGAGGGGCCACTGTCCCAGGAAGCAGTGGGACAGGACACTGCACAGGAAGCAGGCTTGGGGACCAGGGGACGTTCCTGAGGTGCTTGGGTAGACTGAGAGACGGGCAGAGCCAGAGAATTCAGGGAGGAGCCTCAGAGACAAAGGAGACATCTGGAAACACTGGTGTGACGAGGTCAAGGTGGGTGACTCACACGTCACTGCAGAGGCACCGTGGGACCGAGGAAGACAGTTTCCAGCGACCTTAGTCAGAAGGAAGGGACGGTCCCTGGCAAGGCCAGCATCATGGCAGCGGAGGCCTGAAGGCAGAGGCTGGGACGGCACAGGGTCCCCCGGGGCCTGAGGGATGGACACAGGGAAGCGGGTCTCTCACGCGCTCTGAGCCTTTCAGACGGGGAGGGTGATCGCCCAGAACCGACTCTCTCTGTCCTCAGAACCGACGCATTTCGGCTTCCATAGTCTGGGGCAGCACTGTCCCCCTAAATCTGGCCCCTGGAGATCCACGATCTGCCTAGTGTCCTGCACAGAACACCCATAGTGTGACCTTCTGCCGAGGGTCTGCTGGCGAAGAGGATGAGCTTGGCCCGAACGCCACCCACGCAGCTGTGAACCTCGAGGCGTTCCTGGTGGACCTGCTATTGTGAGGTCCGCATGCGGAGGGCACCCCCGCCGGCCAGACCGGTCGCTGGGGGGCAGCATTCGGAGCTCCACCGAGACAGAAGCCCCTGCACAGGGAGCACGGGGCTCGGAGTGGAGCAGGGAGTGACGGACAGGGGGCTGCAGGGGACAGACGTGGACTTTGGAGTCACACAAGGGATGTGAACCCTGGTCCCACCCTTCCTGAATTGTCGCCTCAGGCAAATCAGCTCGCCTGTGAGACTCGGCTGCCTCGCAGGTGCAGGGCGCAGGGCGGGGCTCAGCACCACCTGCTGGGAAGTGGAGCAGATAACACCGACAGGGCGGCTCCCGGGAAAAGGAAGAAGATAACTATGACAGGAATACAGGCTCGCCCTGCTGTTCTACGTGAGTTCAGGCTCACGCCTTCCTCTGAAAAGTGACCTGCAGGAGGTGAACGACGGCTCTGGAGTTTCGACTCGGGCTCCTCGTTCAGAAAGCTACTAAAAGCCCGCAGGCCCTGCGGTCTCGGCCCCTCACACATACCCACCTGGCTGCGGGGTGACAGAAACACTGAGTGAGCCTCTGCCACGCTCTCTGGGGGCACTTGTTAGTAAGAATGCTCTATTTAAGAATAAAGCATTGTCAAGAGCCTCTCACACTGGTGGACAAATACTGAGGCGGTGAGTTTGCTGCTGGCAGTGGAAGGAAACCGTGACCCCCTCCCTGTTGGCCGAGCGCTGACTCACCCCGGCCATCAGCAAAGCCCTCCCCGTGCGCAAAACAAGCACAGGGCCAGGTGGAAACATACCTGTGAAATAAGAGACGCATGCAACTCAAAGTGAAAAACAGGAAAAGGAGGACACCTGAGCAGTATTTCAAAATCATTTCAAAAGTGACCTGTAATCAAATTATATAATTTTATCCACCAGGAGTCATCTTTGTTATAGAACTCAAGGATCAGACATTAAACTATGGAAATATGAAGTAAAGAAGCCACAAGAGCGCCAGCTTCCTCAGCAGAGCACTCCCCCTTCTCCCGTCTGTCTGAGGGGCAGCGACAGTCTCCAGGGCTCCGGGGGGCCAGCAGGGCAGCCGGAGTGGGGAGGGGGAGGAAGGCCAAGGCCAGCGCAGCGGTCACGGGGGCGTGCACGGCTCCGAGTGCACAGCTGCACAACTCATGGTGGTCTGCACGTGCAAAGCCCCTGATGCTGCGGCAGGGGCAACTGTGGGCGTCCCGGGGGGGAGCCGCGTCTGCAAGGTGAGCTTCTGGTCCGGCACGTGTACAGAAACCCCCCACCCTCTGAACGCACAGACGGAAGACGAGGTCTCCTTTGCTTCCACAGGACGGGCTCCTGGCGGCTCTGCTGGCACCGTAGGGGCCCGCTCTGTGGCTGCAGGCCTGTCTTCCCCACTCCGAGCCCTGGGCGAAGCGCACTGTACACCCATCACTAAGAATCGGAGGTGACCTCTGAGCAGTGAACTACAGACACTACTGAACTTCAACACCATGAAGTTCCCAAATCTCCCCAAATAATTTTTCTATTTTTTCATAGAAAGCACGAATTACAACTGCAGTCCAAAATAAAAAAAAAATTAACAGAAAAAGAATTCGAATCATATCACTGTATGTATTTACTCCCTTTCCTTTAACATAAGCCATTAACTTTTTAAACTAAAAATCAATGAAATTAATATACCAAACAATAATCTGCCACAATCACCTCACAGCACGCTCATCAGAGCCGGGACTGTTTCTGTTAAGCAGATTCACTACAAATCAAATTCAGAGAGCAAATGCTTCTACCTGTGGAACGTTTTTAAAGACAAAAAGAAACCCTATTTCCAACTTTATAAAGAATGGGTATACAGAGCTAGCTTTCATAAAGTGGCAGCTTTTCTACCGAAGTAAACCGCAGCTGGCCTTACAAAATGCTGGAGTAAATGTTATCATTGAACCCTAAACTACACTTTCAAAACTTATCTCAAAACTCTAAGCCAGTACTCCTGTGTATATTCTATTAAAATTAGGTGTAATCAACACTTAATTCAACGGAGAATTATAAGGACCCCGCCAATGGCACTGCGTTAAATGAACAAACGGAGGAAAAGCTGGAGGAGACAAGGGGAACTCCTGAAAACACTCATTTGCCGAGGAGCAGCTCTCCCTGCTGTGCCCGGAGGTGCTGCTGGGGGAGGGCCAGCCCCGCAGGAGGGGAGCTGGTCCAGGAAGCCCCAGAGCGGGGGTCCGCCCTCGGCCCGCAGCCCGCCCGCAGCCCAGGACGGCTGCGGATGTGGCCCAGCACAAAACCATAAATTCACTCAAACGTCATGAGCTTTTTTGTGATTACGTGTCACGATGTATTGTATGTGTGGCCCCGAGATGCCACGAGGCTGGACAGCCCTGACAGCCTACGCAGCAGCTGCTCCAGGTAAAAAGGTGAGACGTAAGCAGGTGAAAGGTGAGCATAAAACAGGGACACCTTGCTTGTCGCTACTGAATAGCGTTGAATCACCTTTCATCCGAGAGAGAGGACTGTGCAGCAACAAAAATGGCCTGTTCTTGTCTTATCACAAGCGGCTGGAATCTACAAATGTTAATCATGTCTAGTGAAAAGTAGAGAAGTGATATTCGGCCCCAGGATTTTTGCAAGAGCGAGGGGGACTGAGGTTAACACGTCAGGACACCGTGCCCGCAGCCCGGGGAGAGGAGGCCACGCTGCGCGCCACACAGGCCCAGGGCAGGCGTGCGCCCCGCCCCTCGGCGATCCGCTCGTGACCTCGGGCACACCACCTCCGCGGAACCCCCTTTCCCACGGGCTCCTCCAGGCTCACATTCAAGGGAAGGAAGTCCTGCGAACCCCAGCCGCTGTGAGCTGTCACTCACGGCCCGGACACTGCTGACACAGAAAGTCCACGCCCGAACCTCTGCTCGGCAAGCCCCGTAACTCACGGCCGTTTCGTCTGTAAGCCCCAGAGCGAGCTCAGCGGAGCACCTTCTGGAAGGAGACGGCCCCGCAGCAGGGTTCAATGTACGGGAGGGAGGCATTTCTTACACTTTCCCAAACTGACCAAGTTTTGCTTTTTCGTGTTAGCATTTGAAGTTTTTAAATCAGACTCATTTGAACAAAAAGTAACTTCAAAGTTCTGCTTGAAAGGGAACGGGAACAGCAGTCTCTTCAGCCTTGTGGGTGCAGGTCAGGCTCGCTGCCCACCGCACCCCTCCCGCAGAGGGACGCGAGCACTCAGGTTTGGCAGGTCACTGAGGAACTGGGACTTTGGGTGATTCACATGGGCACTTCAGTGTCCTCGATTACTGGAACGCTGAAATGGAGGACCGAAGAGTCTGGGCTGGGGGTCTCGAGGCCTCTGCGGCTGCCCACCCAGACCCAACACCCACTCCGTCTGCGCGCTGCTGCGTTCTCCCTCTGGGCCACGCTCCCTTCACACAGCTGGGGGGCTCCGTGCTTCGGGGTCCCCGGGTGTGCCGGGGAAACTTCCGGCAGGAGGCGCAGCTGGGCCTCTGTGCACGAAGAGAACAGCTAGCCTCCCCCCACCCGACACCTCGCCCCCCGCGGGACCTGCGGCCTCTCCCGCACGTCCACCCCCGAGGAACTTCCCCAAAGTGACCGCCACGCTGCCCGGCATTCGCCCGACAGCTGCTCTTTCCTTCTCTTTCTTTCGTTCCTTATAGTCATTAATTTTTTTATTTTGAACATTACCAAGCTATTTTAAAATTCATGAGGGATAATATTGTAAAGTAAGTCCGCTGGTGTCTGGGCTGCAACCAGAGAGGAAAAGGCGAGCTTCCCACGGGGCGGGTGAGGGCTAGTTTAGGCGACTGAAAAAATGGGGTGAGTGTCTCTCCGACTTCGTCGGCACAGCTGAAGACGCAGGAAGGCACTTGCCCAACTAGGAAAGCCTCACACCAGGTGTTCAGCGTCAGTATATACAGAACTGCTATTTTTGGAAAAACCTAAAAAAACTTTAAAGAATCAAATGTAACCAAGACTAAAAGGTAGAAACCTATTCCATAATGGTTGCAAATACTAGATTATGAAATAAACACTTCCTATAGTGGCAAAAATACATCCTATAGAGCATTACAGGAGTGCTTCGGTGCCCTGGGAGCACCCCTCACCGATATTGGGGTGCTTCAGGAGGCGGCAGATTCTAGCTTCCCTTTCCAGTTTCTGATGATCTGTCAAAAAACAAAACAGAAAAGGGAGTCACGACTGCAGCAAAGACGGTGAAAAGACAATGAACAGTGCACCGAAATGACCCACAGCCTGCACTCACTTAGCCTTGCATTTCTTTGTAAGAACTCAATGTAAAAGTCTGAATCTGGAATTACATGGACACAGCAGCGCTTTTAACTATCGAGTTCTCTTTCCTCTCGGTCGGCCTGATGCTGGACAACAGCGAGAATGCCGGAAAACAAGCGTTCTTCCGTGTCTCTGTGTTAAGTGTCGGCGGCCACAACAGTGAGGCAGCAGCAGGGCGCGCTGCCGCACGGGGCGCAACCCGGGCACGGGGAGCCAGCGGGACCAGGGCAGGCGGAGCGCCACACCTGTCCCGGAGGAGACCCCTCCCTGTGCTGTCACCGTGCCTGCCGGACACTCTTCACACAGTGGGGGGGCCGTCCCCTCCTCCTCCCCAGGCGACCACACTCCTCTTCACACCACGGGCGTGCCCACCCCAACCCTCGGGCTCTCCCCCGCCCTCCTGGCCCCCTAGCCATGTCTGGGGAGGGCCACAGACCCGGAAACCACATCGTAAGAACTCCCCGATGTTCCTCTTGGGTTCCTTTGTCATGGGCCATGCATATAATTATAACCACAGTCCCAACCCAAGCACAAGGAATGGCAGAGAGAGGCAAGAACACTGCTGAAACCCAGGCGGCCGACAGGCAGCCCCAGGGAGAGGCCCTTCCGGAGAGCCTCAGCCTGAGGGCAGCCCTGAGGGGCAGTGCCCCTCAGTGCCCCTGAGGGGCAGGCAGGACCGCTGCGGCAGAGAAAGGCTAGTCTCCCGGACTGCAGACCAGGAGGTTACCGCTCGGCTCTCATTAACCAACAAAACAGCCTTGAAGGGATGTGGGGGCACCTGCCTGACCGCCCAGAGTCTGCATCCGCCGTCCTACACCCTGGTCTCCAAACCACCCCTCGATGCTCCTGACATTATCAAGAGCCCCAGAGAGCTTTCCTTTATGCGCATTAGATCTATGAACATAGTTACTCTGGTAGGGATACAATACACCGAGGAAACTTACAATATACACGTAACCCATTTTAAAACAACAATAAACCTGTCACATCAGCGTAAGTCACTGCATTTAAGTGTTAAGCTTCTATTTGGAATAACCACGAAACATTGGGAGGAAAAGAGTAGTATAAAAACACCTGCACAGCGATCCAGGTACATCTCTTAGCCCTTCACCCACTTTTAATCGTTTACACGCTTTCCACCCTGTGCACGTGTGTGCACGTGCACACACCTGTTTGTCGACACGTTTGTACATATACACACACACCCGTGTGTTTATACCTAAAACGACTCCCTCTGCACCACTGAGCGCAGGTAGTGCGGGACTCTGCTGCAAACGTGTGCGGGCTGACGACGGCCCGAGGACAGGTGCGCCTGAGTGGGCGCGGCCGGGGACAAACGCCAGGCACCCCGTCCATGCTGCCGCCTGAGACTGCGCACGCTTCCCAGACACGTGAGCGCTCCGGCCCCCACCCCTCGTTCTTCAGACACGCCGGTCCCAGAAAGCCTTACTTAGAAACACACCGCTAAAGCCGAACGCAGGTTGGGAAGGTGCACCTAGCCCCATCTTCGACACTGTGAAGTGTCATGTGCAAGCACACGACGCAGCGTGCTTTTGGGATTCGTGATTCAGTGGTGGAGAGAGACACGCAAATGTGCAAAACCAGGAGACAGAGTCAGAGACCGATGTGGAGCGGCGCACGCTGACAGCCGGTTCACGTGCGATGCCGTGCGACAGGCCGGGCAGTGGGCGGCTGTGCTGACCACCGTGGCAGGACTGACCCCCGTGCCTCAGAACAGGCCTGCATCTAGAGAAGGGTTTTCAAGGGGCAGTTACGTTAAAATGCGGCCACGAGGGCGGGCCCTGCTCCAACCCGACCCGTGGCCTCGTGACAGAGGGCCAGAGAACCGCCTGCAGGGAGGCCCCGCGAGGACAAGGCAGGGACGGCGAGCCCGGGAGATCGGCCTCGGGCGGAGCCGGAGCCAGCACCAGGGTCTCCGACTGCAGCCCCAGCACGGAGGCGCTTTTGTGGCTGCAGGCGCCGTATCCACGGAGCTGTGGGGGCAGCAGCCCGGCGCACCCACGCACCCACCCACTGCCGGGAACAGGCTGCCACCAACGCAGGGTCCTGAAAGTACACCGTTCCCGAGAGTCAGGGTGTGAACTGCACCCTTTGAGGGGTCTCTCAGGCGGCATGGAAGGCACCGGCCAGGGTTCAGGGATGGGGTGTCCCCGCTCTTGCTGAGAAGGATGTGCCCCCGAGCCCACAGCCTGAGGGACCGCACTCAGGTCCTCGGGAGCTGCAGAGCTGAGGGTCTTAGCTCCCTGCCCGGCTGAGGACCAGAGGGCGGAGGCTGCCCTGGGTTCCCAGGTGCTGCCAGCACTTGGCAACTTGCTTCATCAAAGTCACCAAGGGAAAGAATCTGCTGGCAAAGGCACGCACGTCCCTGCCCTTCTTATCTAGGCTAACCACAGAAGAGACACTTTGTCACAGCAGCCACATTCCATTGGTCCCACGCAAGTCCCAGGCAGGCCCACTTGGCAGGGGCAGTGCCAGGCCACCCAGACCACAGCCGACTGTGCGGTTCCCTACGCCTTCTCGCTGAGCCCCGAAGCTCAGTGATCCCCAGGACTCTAGGGCAGGTTGTGGCATCCCAAGCACGATGACAGAACTGAATTTTTCATGAAAACCAGACTTCAGTGATAATGGACATGCTTCCCTTTCAACGTCCAGCTCCCAGCTGCACATCAGAGGGAGCGGGCGGGGGGACTCGCTGCCGGTTACCAAAGCGCATTTCTGCGTCCGTCCTGCGAAGACACGGGTCAGGCTCACAGCTGGAACGTCCCCGCCTCTGGCTCGGCCGGCCACGGCAGCCACACCGCCCGCACCCCCAGCTCTCACGCCGGGCACACTGCAACCCGCGCCCGCGCCCTGTGCGGGGACGCGGTGGTCAGGCCCAGCCCTGCAGCCGGTGCACAGCAGCTCCGGTCCGCGGGTGCGTGCGCCCTCGCTCTCCCTGGGAGCCCGGGCCCACAGCCGCCCGGGACAGAAGCACGGCCTGCAGGCTGCCGCGGGTGAGGCCCGGTGACATCACAGCCTGAGACCTGCCCCGGAAACAGCGTCCGGGGAAGGACAGCGCCGCTCGTCCGCGTCCTCCGGGAGCCGCGGGGAAGAGCATTACCTGGCACAGAGAACGCTGGCCTCGGAGTTTCTCAGGGTTCTCACAAAACGTACTTATTTCTTCCCGGGTGTGAGGTGCTTCTTTCTAACTGAAAAGGATTTTATTGTAAATGAGGGGACACACGTGAATTCAATCTCCCCGCTGTCCCGAATCGAGTGTTCGCCCGCACACAGACGGAGTCTGGTCTCGGTGGAGACTGGAGTAGCTCTCCCCGCACAGTGGGCGTCGCCGAAGCCCCGGAAGGGTCGGCCACTGCGACCGACGGCTTCTCCCAGTGAGGAGCCTTAGCAGCGTGTCCTCCCCTGGGGGAGCCACGGGCAGTCAGGACTTCTCAGAGAGGCAACAGGCCGCCACCATCCTCGGCTTGGACTGTTGACCTGCCGGGACTCCACGAGCCCCTGGGAGGCCACTGGCCCCGCCCACCACGCAGAGGGGCCCTGCGGCGGGGGCGGAGCCAGGGGTCTGGGCAGCGGCCGGTCAGACGCCCCAGACTCGGTGCGCACTGGAGTGCGCAGGCGCAGCCTGAGGAAGGTCTGGATGCCCCCCGCAGGCAGATGCGCCCCTCCACTGCGCACCCCGGCCCTGCGCCCAGCCTGACATCGGCCCTCTGGCTCATCCTGCTCCTCTGGCTTCTGCACGACAAACAGCCCAACTGGATCCTCAACTGGTTCACGCCTGTTCAGTTTCTAAGAAACTCAAGTCCAAGTGACACACTGCCCCACCCGGGACCAGGCCGTCCGCCCACCCCCGCAGGAGAGAGGGAGCTGCACGCGACCCGAGTGCTTGCTGCCAGCTCTACCTGCGGGGGCCCCAGGAGAGCACGCGTGCACTCCGAAGTGTGTCCGGTGACCGTGGGTAAGTGACTGCCCCTTCCCGGCATCACAGCTGCTGTGAACTGAGGAAGCAAACTCAAGAAGACACCCCACAACCACACGGCACCCGGCACCGAGGGCCCGGCGGGCTCCGGACAGAAGGCCGGGGTTCCCTGCGTGGGCCCCGGGACACCGCCAGGGTGCTGGGGTCACACACCACACACATTTCGTCAGAGGAGCGACTCCCCGCTCCACAGGGCAGGAGAGGAGAGCCTGTGCAGCTCACGGGCCAGGGTGACGGCCACACTGCAGGTCAGCAGGAGCCCCTCGGAGGGTCAGGGAGTCATCAGCCCTGAGCACAGTGCGCCCGCATTTAACACTGCCATCTTCGCTGAGAAAAGGGGTTTAAATCGATAATTAAATAGGATGCTTTCATTTTGATCATGTTTAATCCACAACATAAGTTTGGTATTTAACTCTCTGACCTGCATTCCCTCTGACGTCAGGTGCTGGTCACCGTCACCCATGGACGGTCCAGGAGGCAGATGGCGTCGCAGCCTGCGGAGCCCGCCCGAAACCCCCCGAGCTCTCCATCACACACCGCTCTCCAGACCAGCGCCACCCGAGGCGGGCAGCACGCCGCCCCACCCCTCCCGGAATCACAGGACCCCTGCGACCCAGGTGAAGCTCCTGGGGACCCTTCATCCCCTGGGGGCGGGTGCTGCTCCCCGACACACGCCCTCCCGCACCCGCTGGGGCCAGGCCCGCCCACGTGGCGGTCACAGCCCAGGCCACCCACTGGCTTCGGTCCCTCCCGGACTCAGAGAGGAGGATGGCTGTTCTCTGCGAATGTAAAGCGGTCAGGCAGAAATCCGTCCTGGACACGGGTGCGACTGCCGTCCACTCCCCCGTGAGGGGCAGCCCACCGCCCGTCTGCCCCGTGCTTCTGCAGCTCGCCCCGACAGCGATGCGCGTCCACCCTCAGGCATGCTCAGAATCCACCCGGGAGCCCTGACAGCCGGGGCGCAGGGGAGTCCGTGGCTGCCTCCGCTCAGGACAGGAACCCTCACCGTTTGCTCCTGGAAACCTGAGACTCTAGGAATTCTGCCGACGGAACTGGACACGGGGGCTGTGACCTGCGCCTCTGAGGGGCACCCTGCTGCAGCCGCAGCCTCGGCCACAGTCCACTGCGCTCCACCTCTGCACGTCCCGCCCGCCGGCCAGGCACGGGCACCCTTCCCAGAGCCTGCGTCCCGTCCTTGCTTTACCTCCTCCTCCCCCAACAGTGTCTGTATTCCTGAAAAACGTTCTTGCAAAATGACAGAACCCAACTGCAAAATGTGTATGTGACCTTCTTCAGGAGACTGCTTGGCACAGAGGTGGCTGGCTGCCAGCTGGACCAATAAGTGAGGAATAAAAGCTCCTGAACTGGGGCTCTCAGGACAAGACAGGTCCCCGTCACAGCAGAGGATGTCCTCGCACAACTCTGTCAAATGCATGTGACCCACTGGCTCCTCAAAACACTTCCGTAATGGTGGGGTCCCCACGGAGTCAGAGGAAAACACAGAGACTGCCACATGCGTGCGTGCGCTGGAGACGGCGTCCCCGAGGGAGGGAGGAGCCAGGTGCGGCTCTCCGGGCGCAGGCCCCTGTGCGCTGGCTCCACGGCCTCCCTCTGCTGCCGGGCAGGCTGCGTCGCCCACACGCTGTCCCTGCCCTCCCTGCCCTGGCCTGACCGCCACCCAGGGCCGGGAGGGGGCACGCTGGCTCCGTGCCTGACGGAGGCAACTTCTGTCCCCTGGGAATTTGCAGCCCAGGTGCAGAAGCACCTGTAGCTCGGACTCCACTCTATCTAATGCTGCAGAAATAGAACGAACACAGGGAAGAAACATTAAAAATTCAGGCTCTCACCGGCACACAAGCCCCTCCCACCCCACGGAACGCTGACCTGCCTTGAGTGTCTCCCACCCCGCCCCTGCCCGCGCCACACCCCGAAGCTGACCCCCTTCATTAGCTTCGCCTCCCCAGGGCCTGCCTCCCGGAGCCCCTGCAGCCAACCCATCCCTGCCTCTGTGACTCCATGGCCTTCACACCAGGCCCTGCAGCCCCCACTCTCGCAGCTGCTCCCTGCGCCTTGCCGTCGTCCTGCAGAGTCGGGAGGTTACACCCCATCTCCAACCACTGCGGGTTCCCTTCCCACAGCCTGCTCAGTGTCTTCTGGGCAAGAAGCTTCCTGCAAATCATCAAGACTGCCTCCGCCAGCCCAGTCGTCCCCTTCCCTGTCTACCTTCCTACACCCCAGACACCCTCTCCTCCCCCTGCTCGGCCTCCCTGGACTCCTGAGAGGGGCCACGAGTCCTCTAGCCTCAGAGCCCCCTAGGGGCTTTTGAGGAGCCAATGGGTCACATGCATTTGACAGAGCTGTGCAGGGACATCCTCTGCTGTGACTGGGACATGTCGTATCTGGACACTGCCCTGTGCATGCTGGCCCCTGCTGGAACATCCCCCCTTTGTCCGACCCATCTCTCTGATTCTACACCTGCTCCCAGGATTCTTAAAGGTCTACGTGGAGGCAAAGGGTGTTTCCCGAGCCTGATATTCTCACACTGAGGTGCAGACACACACAGGAGGCGGCAGTGATCTCCCCGCAGTGAGCACAGCCTGCGACCGGCACCCAGAGCCCCGCGCTCCCAGCCCACAGAGACAGCAGAGCTAGCTCTTCCTCCAGTTACACAACAGGGATAATTCAGCATGTCCTGGGGTTGGTTTTATTTTGCCCCAGAAGGCATTCCATCCGCATAACAACTGCTCTAGGGGTCTGGTGTAGCAACATTCTCAAGAGACGAAAATGAGCTAAGATGTAGGAATGAGCAGATGAGAAAGTACGAGAAGCTGTTAATGCTCCAGAGCTCACTAAGCTCATCGAGTCTTCCACGGCCGCGAGGCGCACCGCACGCAGCCACTGCGCCCTGGCCTCCGCTCACCGCGCCCCGGCTCTCGGCTCTCGGCCTGGCCCGCTCCTTTTCTCCGGTCTCCGTCAGGCGGCTGCCTCGCAGACCAGCCCTGTCCCCCAGTCTCTGCCTCTACGATCTTGGCTAGAAATGGACAAGAGCACAGAAAAGAAACACTAAGTCATATCCCTTAGCCACGCATGGGGAGAAGTCAAGTTTTTTAGAAGTTACATGATTGGGTTCTGACGACTCTTATTTCAAAACACTAAAAAATCCAAGTGAAACCATCTCTAAATGCAAACGGGAAGTTAAGGCCCAGCAAGGGAGCCTCAGCCCTGCTAGAGCACAGAGTCTAGCACCAGCAGGTCTGGGTGGCCGTGGACGTGTGGGTGCTGGCGACACAGAGCAGCAAACCCGACCCCGCGGGAGGGGAAAGGGAGGCGGTGGGGCCCGTGACGCTCAGCCCAGCGCCCGCGAAGGCAGCTCCGATCGCTCAGGGCGCACCTCCAGTGCGCGGGAGAGAGCGCGCATCTGGCATTTCCTTCCACAGACGGAACAACGCCCATGAAACAAAAAGGTTGCAGACGGTTCACTTTGGAATAAAGACTGGTGACTAAAAGATACAAACTCACTGCACACGCCACGGACAAAACTAAGAACCTGACCTGCCGGAGGCTTCACGCCCAGTAAGGAAAGTCCTGTATAACCACCACGTACGACAAACGCTCTATCGCAACCTGACAGTGACCGAGACTCCCTTTGGGTGTGTTTTGTTTCAGGGTAAAACATTACTTCCAAAGCAGCGAACCGCAGCCCTGGCACGGCCTGCGGCTGGAGGGGCCCCTGCCCCAGGCCCCGCTTTCTCCGCGTGCCTCAGTTCTTGCCAGCGGCCAGCCGCCTGGACGGGGAGGCTGGCACGGTGCCCAGGGAGTGGCGCGTGGACGAGGGAAGGGGCAGGGCGGCCTGGCCAGGCGGGACGACCTGTGAGGCAAGCCCACCACGCCCGCCCGCTGTCCCTGCAGCCCAGTCTGACGCCGACGCTGACCTGACCGCCCGCCAGCCTCCAGCAGCAAGGCCACCCTGGTGTCCCCCCGCCCCCTGACAGCACAGAGCTTCCCGACACCCGGCAGGGCCGAGGAGCGCACGGCACAGAGACGCGAGGTTCTGCTGCCGCTTCCCCAGAAGGGACCCCGAGGTCCACAGGGGTGGGGGGGACATCTGCCTGGTCACCCAGAACCAGAGATGAGTGCTCTCTCCATGGGAAGGGCAGCCTGTCCGTGGCCTGAATGCAGGGACTCCGTGAGGACCTGGAGTGACAGCTCTGTGTGGTGGGGACATGAGCCCGGCAAAGGCTTCCCGACGACAGGTCTGAGTGACGAGCACCGTCCCCTGGGGCAGCGCCGGGCACCCGGCCAGCAGGGTACAGCCGACCTTTGCCACCTCTCCGGGAGGGAGGTGGGTCACAAGGACCACTGCCCGCAGTGGCGCGTCAGCGAGGACGAAGCACAGAGGGATTCTGTGATTTCCCCGTGGGCACCGGCGAGCTGAGGGGGTGCCGGCAGGAGCCCAGGGCCAGCGCCCCGGGGGCCGCACTCACGGCAGCGGGGGCCGGCTCCCGGGCGGGCTGCGGGCAAGCTTCTGCTGCGTCGCTTTTCCGCTCCTTCTTCCCACTGGCCGTGTGTGCTGCTTCTGTGTTAAAAACGAAAAGTGACAGGCGCAGTGTACTCTGCGTTCGGGGCCAAGATGCTGAGTGACGGGCCAATCCAAGATCATCGTCCTGGAGCCACAGAGGCCCCGAGGCGACTCTGGGAAGCATCTGATTTCAACTCTGCCCCGAGCTCACGCCGAGCTCACCACGAGCTACGGGTACAAGTGGTCGTGCATGGAGGGGCAGCCCACCCTTTCATCTGACCCTCTACTGAGATTCAAGTGACAACTGAAATGTGCATAAATCTTCGACTTAGATAACTGCTGTTCAAAACCTGGCAAATGACAGACTGAGTGTAAAGCCAGCCTTTTCCAGTTTCCATTTGTTGACCAACAGCTTTGTGACTCTGGTGCGGCTGCATCCCCAGATCAGGGGTAGCTGTGGACAAATGAGAGGTTCTCCCCAGTGACAGCGCGGGGGGCGGGTAGCAGGGGAGTTCCCCTGGGCCCAGAGGTCCCGGGCGATGGCTCCGCCCCCACCGGGCTCACAGGACAGAGGGGACTCTCCCTGCACCACCACAGGAGCTGAATTGGGTCCCAGACAGGGAACCTGCCACCGCAGATTCGGGGCTCATGTTTCAGCTGCTTTGATACAGGAGGAAGAACAACATGTTTTTAATGCACTAGGTTTTCTTTAATGATTTCTACATAGAAACTGTTCTGAAACCAGAGTAAGGCACATAAGAAAAATTACACTCATATTTGTACAAATTTAAAAATATAGTTCCATTAATTTTTCTTAATTGCAGATTATCATTCACTAGTTTGACTCGTTTTAAATTTATTTATTTATTTTTAGAGAGGGGAAGGGAGGGAGAAAGAGAGGGAGAAACATCAACGTGCGGTTGCCTCTCGTGCGCCCCCTACTGGGGACCCGGCCCTCAACCCAGGCATGTGCCCTGACTGGGAATCGAACCGGCGACCCTTTAGTTCACAGGCCAGAGCTCAGTCCACTGAGCCACACCAGCCATGGCTAGTTTGACTCATTTTTACAATGTGTAATTTTTAACTCAAATCCCTAGTTTATGTCAGCTCCCTTCAGCCCTGACCCTCCAGTCCGACCCGGAACGAGCCCGAGCACGGTGCGCAGGTGGCCCAGCCACGCGCACCTTCTGGCCTCCCACGCGGGGCCCGGGGCCCTCAGACATCCCCGTCTCTCGCCCTCTGCGGTGCTGAGCTCACGCGAAGACCTTTAATTCGGTTCTTGTCTTACTCAAAGTCAGAAACGACACCACCCCCGTGTTTAGCACAGTGAGCACGAGGACAGTGTCCCTCTGCAGCTACTGCTGAGGCAGGCGTTAGACCGGAGCGCTCTTCAGTGGCAGTCCCCATGAGCGGCCCGTGGGACCGCACCACGCCCAGGGAAGTGCACAGGCCCCGACGTCAGACCACACGCCTGGTCCCGCCGCGTCCCTCAGACACCGAAAGGCCTCAGTTTCTGTGTTCCGGCCTCTGCCAGCTTCCCTACACACACCAGAGTTGGGTGACCCACAGTCAAGAACACGGAGTAAAGGGGGGCTGGGAACCAGTCACTGCTCACCGGCTTGGAACTGCTTTCTCAGCTACGCTGCACTCAAGCCTGAGGAGCCCACTCCCTCACCACAGTCACCCGTGCTGCCGCGCCCCGTCCGGGACAGTGGGCCGGCAGCCACGCCAGGAAACGGGCGGGTGCACTTGCCCTTCCCGCCCACCTGCCGTCACACACGCCGAGACGCTTCGTCTGTGGGCGTGGTGGCCTGGCACCCCTGCCCCAGCTGCACAGGAAATGCCGGCTGAACACTGGCGGGCCCTCAGAGCAGCGCCCAGACTGAGGCTGGGTGCAGGCGGTCCCAGGAAGGTGGCGGTGGGGGCGTCTGCTCCCAGGGAGGGCTTCTCTGGCCAACACGGGACCGCAGCCAGGTTCCGCACACCTCCATCTTCTTGCAAATCTGGGTGCAAACTGACCTGGTGGTGACTTCAGGGGAACAGCGGCAGCATTTCATGCAGCAGGCCCTGTGCTCGGTGTGCTGGGGCCCTGCGCAGCAGACAGCAGGCCCCTGACCTCAGGAAGCTCTGCGGGTGCGAAGGGAAAGCCCTAACAGAGAAACAGCACCGAGTTCGAGAGAGGGCAGCACGGGGTCAGACGTCAGGTGCTGTGGGGACTCGGCGAGAGGAAAGCCCTTCGCCCAGGGCGGGAAGGAGAGGGAGTTCTCCGTGGCTTCGGAGAATAGCCGGGGTTTTCCAGCCGGTGGCATGAAGGAAGTTCTGGACAACAAGGGAAGCACGAGCAACACTGGGGCCCAAGGAGCACCGGAGAGTTCGGGGAAGACCGGAGTCCAGTGGGCCTGCCTGCGGGCAACGGCTTCAGCAGGGAGCCGGGGGGCCGCAAAGGGCCCGCAGGTCACTCCTGTGCTCGGAGAGCACCGCAGGGCTTCCTGCTGCAGGGAGCTGGGGGGCGTGGGGAGGGCCGAGGGGACGAGCACTGCGCGGTGGGGAAGGGCCCGCGCCACCGGGGTCCGGCGTCAGCTGTGCCGCTCACCAGTCCGTGCCCTGGGCCACAGCCGCTCTGGGCCTCAGTCTCTTCTCTGATAAAATGGGAAATCACCAGTATCGACTTTGTGGGGTTGCTGGTTGCGGGGATTTTTATGCATAAAAACAGCCGGGTGCCTCGCAGACAGTGGCAGCACAAAACTGCTGGCTAGCACTGTTATTTCAGAGAAGTAAAGCTGACAGTGTGAAGGACGGAACTGGCGAAGGAAAGGTTACAGGCAAGGATTCCAACCAGGAGGCTATGGAGGCTGTGCCTGTAGAGTTAAGGGGGCCCGTGACAACACCCCTGGGGCTAGCTGTCCACCGAGAAGGACCGTGCGTCACGTGAACGCACACGCGTCCCGCACTGCGCGGTGCGTCCCAAGTTCTAGGCAAACTGAGAGATGGGCGGGTCCTAAGCTGCCGACATGACACCCTCCCTAGGGCAACCCAGGAAGCTGGACGTAGGCAAACCTGCCTTAGAACCTGGCACCTGGGAAAGGAGCTGCTGACCAGAGCGCGGCTTCTTCCACCTCCACGTCAGGGACGCAGCAGGACGAGGGACGAGGACACAGCGGACAGAGAGCTGGAGATGCGGGAACTCCACTTCCCACCGTCCCCTCCTGCCCACGGGCCCTGTGTACCGGGAACGCTGCAGCAATAGTTACCGAAGTCCGTTTAAAATGCTGGTCCTGTTCTCAGAGCAGCGGCACTACTGGGGTCCAGCCTGGAAGTGCCGCCAGGGCCCCAGACCGGTGCCCTGGCCTGCAGCTCCGCCCGCGCCCGCTCAGGCGCCCACCGGCTCCAGAGCAGAGGCCCGAGAGGAAGCCCGGGCAAGGACGCGGGGGGGAGAACGCCTGCTCGGAGTGAGGACGGGCGAAAGTCCGCGATGCTGTGAAGGGGTTGAGGAGGGTCATTTGATTTTTGTGTCAACATAATCGTGAAAACTGTCCATTTTTAAAATAATCGATATCTTTGGGAATCAAGAGAGATAAGCGCTTAACTAATATATCCCCCATTATTTTCTTTCAAAATTAGAATTTGAACAGGAAAATTACTGGGTAATGAATGAAGCCTAATGACGAAACTCACTTGATGCTAAACAATATCTTTGACACTAAAATTTAAATGCCCTTTTATCTCGAAGGTAATGGAAAAAATGTATCAACTCTTTCCAAGTGACAAAATCCGCAGGACAAGGTACCCTCGGGTGAGGACTCCGAAAGTCGCCCAGTGCACCTCCGGACGTCAGTCTGCACCTTTCCCAGTTCTCCGGAAAGATACCCACAGGCACTGGTTCTAGAAGCATCAAGTCACTTCTCTTTCTTGCTAACAACAAAACAGCCAAATCTGAGGTTATTTTTCTAAACACCATGATGACTCCAGCATTTCTTCAGGATCTCTAATCTTGTTAAAGGAGGGTGTTTATTATACCTGCGATGCATTCACCTTTAAATTTAAGAAGGAAGTATAAAGGTCACTTCTGGAATCACTTTCTTGAGTAGATGAGAATTTTGGAAATTACGCCTGCAAACATTTTGAGCCACACTCCAAGAATCTACAGTCTTGTAAGGTTCTGGATGTATCTCACAAAGGTCACTGAGAACAGAGCCTTGGGCCCTGACTTCTTAGTAAGAGCACCGTCTTCATCCACACTGTTTAGTGTGAGACTCTACGCCCCAAGTTTCAGTGCAAACATAGCAAGCCCCTTTCCTGTTCGCAGTATGTATCTGTGTATGTCCAGATACCAAACAGCTCCAACAGCGATTGTCCCGTAAAATAAAAGTATCTTAAAAAATAACAAGTGGAAGGACAAAAAAGAGTAGTTTCACAACACAGAACTCCAAGATGAAGGGCTGTCTTTCCCAGGAGGGAAATGCATCAATTATGTATATAATACAATGTCTGGAAAGTGTTCCTGCGAGTGAGCCAGAGACACGGGTGGTCTCCTCTGTGCATCTGCTGTCTCTGCACCTGCCGTGGCCTTCCCACGCCAGCCCTTCCCCCGCCCCTGCCCTCGCGGAGAACAGCAGGCCATCGCCCTGGGCCAGCTTTCAGCCGCGGACTGATGCGGAGACAGACTTGCTGCAGAGCCGTGCGGCCCTCTGCGTCTCACACAGCACTGCCGACAGCTAGGTGCTCGGACCGAGTCAACACCGACCAGCCTCGCATGCCGCTTTCTGTGGCCTGCGGTCACAGACCCTCCGCGTAAGGGCAAGCCGGCCGTCCACAAAACGCAGCGCAAACGGCTGAAACCACTGGCCTGTCAGCCCTTCAGTGGGGGCACCAGTGGCTGAATGACCAACGGTCGCTGTGCCCCTCAGAATACGTTGTTTAACAGCTCGCTCCAGGTCATCACGGCCTCTGGTTGGTTGGTGGCTAAACGAGGAAGCGCAGTCTCTAAGGCTTTTCACCTGGCACATGATCTATAAGAAATAAGAGACTCAAGAATTCCTTGGACACCCACCCAGCAGCTGAAAATGAGTAGCTCTGACTTTCTTGTCAATAACATAGAAGCAGCCAAATATAAATGGGATACTTTACTTCAGCCTTGACCTTTGACATGCTGCATTATATCATCACGCACTCCGCTTCCCGACTCCTCGGTTCACGCGGCTCAGAGAAGCTCGCGCCCAAAGGCACAGGGGGTTTCTGCCTTGTACCGAGTCCCGGCCACCCTGGCCGGGCAGGGGTCTGTCTGGCTGAGTCCCTGGGAGCAGCAACCCTCTGGGGAGAGCTCTGAAGCCCCGTGGGAGGGAGGGTGCCCAGTCTTCAGATACACTGAAATGGAACAGCCTCCCACCAGTTTCCAGGTAAAGGACACGCTTTCTGTGGCCGTCTTCTCCGTGGAAGGCGTCGCATCCCCGGGCTGCCGCCTGACCTCTGCTCTGCTTCCCACACAGCTCCAGCTGCCAGAGGCCCGCTTTCCCCCCATCTCCCGGGGCTGCCCCGAGGTGCGGCAGATACGCCTTCCACAGAGCAAAGCTCACCCTGGCTGGGTCCTGGCCCCCATCAGTACTGCAGGGGGGGAACCGGGAGAACACCGCATCAGAATGACAACATGAACCGAAGGCGGAGAGACCAAAGGAAGGAACGTAACTGCGCGAAGTTCAAACTGTGGTGACAAAGAAGGCCACAAAGATCCCCCTGCAACCTAGGGTTTGCCCCCAGTGCAGCCCGCCCCACCCGTGACTTCACACTGGGGAAGGCACTGATAAAGTTCTGAGTGGGGGACCGAGGTCAGAGGCCCATGACCCCTGGCCAATACAGTCTCTCGCCGGAATTCCCGCAGCACCCAGCAAGGAACCCCCTGGGAAGGCCAGGGTGTCGCAGGGGAACCTGTGAAGTCACGGCGAGCGGCTCCCAGTGGCGGGACTCGGGTCTCCCGGGCAGGCCTGCGCCTGCGCTGCCCCCACCTCATGTCTCCAAACAGCTGTTACCTGGGAAGAAAGGCACAAGCGGTACCGCTACTGTCATTTAATGACCCAAGTCACGTTTGTCAGATTGCCTGCTGAATGACTCCACAGAGCTGGCGTTTCCCAGCCGCCTCTCCGCAGTGCACTCGGCGAAGACGAAGCTCTCCCCACTCCAGCCTTCAGCCCGTGTCCGCTGGTTCAGGACACAGCCGCCGCCCCCCCGCGCACGGGCGCTGGGCTGGACGGTCAGCCACCGAAGACAGAGAGTCCAGAACGGGGTGTGTTCGTGCTAAGCGTCCCCTCAGTGCTGGGCAGACTGCTGTCTCCGATAGTCTCTGTCTACGCTGGTGAGAGGCCGCGCAGGAAGTGGGACAGGAAGTGGGACAGGAAGTGCTGCGAGCGCCGAGATCAGAGCCCACAGACGCAGACTCAGGCCGCGCCACCCCCAGCCAGGAGCACCAGCACAGAGCTCGCTGAGATTCACTGCTGGCTTGGGGCTCACCACACAGTGTTTCTCAACGGAGGGCTGCTCCGTGTCCACAACAGCCCCAGTGTCACTGTCACCAGGAGAGACTCCTGCCGAACAGAACGCTCTCCAAGAAAACGTCAAACACAGGGAATGCCCAGCTCGGCACGTGCAGGAACCGAGACTGCGCCCGCCTGCTCTCACGGCTCCGCACTCAGGCACCAAGCCCTGCCGCCCGTGGAGAGCTCAGAGCCCGGAGCTCTAGGCTTATCCGAGTCTGGGGGGATCAGGCTCCCTAACTGCAGAAGCGGGGACAGAGAAGCGCAGGGTGTGGCAGTGGGAGCGCGGCGGAGCCTGGCGCTGAGCAGACTGCCTGGGCTGCTGTCCTCCGTCCTCTGTCCTCCGGCTGTGCCCACACGGCAGGGGACGCGTCAGCGCTCCCGCCGGGCTGGGGACACGGGGGCGCTGGCCGAGCTGCTGAGGCACATCACACTGACTTCTCTGTGCAGCGTGGCCACGAACAGAGTTCTGGTTTGTGCTTTAAAGAAATTTCCGGCCTGCTCCTGAGAAAGGGACAGAGAAAACCGGCAATTCCTGAGAATATAAAGTCAACCATGAAATAATTACATAAGCAAGTCTTCAAAGGCTGCCGAGAAAATCACTGAATAATTTAAGAGTCCTTGCTAAGTGTTTCAATCGCCAACTCTTGTTCTCTAAGAAAAATCTATCTCCACACTCTGAGCGCTTCACGGAGTCCTGCTGCTGCCCAAGAGTTATCCGCTGGCCGCACTGCCTCCATTCCTTCGAGACTTCGATCCAGCCCCGCCTGCCCAGGGTGAGACAGTGTCCTCAGTCCTCCTGATAAAATAGGTTTCACATAAGGCAAAGCGATTGGATTTTCTCATTCTCCAAATATATGTCCATGACCTTCAGATCGTGAACTTTTTGAGCAACGTTACATTAGATGCTGTGCATTTACAGTGCTAGTTCCCGCTGCACCAAACACAGAAAACACACAAGCACTAACGTCGTGTGCACACCAATCTGTCCCCTGAATAAAGTGTGGGTAAGGTTCACACTGTTCTTGGGCATACTGTCTACACTGACCATCGTTCAAACAGCGCCTGCTTCAAGTCGTAGTAACATAATTTGCAGAACTGCTCAAAATGGTTCTCACAAAGTCACAGGGTTCATGAAAACTTTCACTTCCTCCTTCAGGCAGGAACCACAGGAAACCATTCACAAGCCCTCTGACACCCGGAGCCGTGAAGACTAAATAAAGCAAGTCTGCAGAGGCTGTGAGCTGGCTCTGTGCAACTTTCTGACCGACCATCCGCCAAGCAGAGGGGTGGGCGGGGAAGAATTCTGAGTAAGAGGTCGGATGAGAAACTCCACGCCAAGCCACGTCGTGGGGCGGCAGCCCCCCAGCCGACTTTATTACGCTGTCAGAAGCAGCATCTGTAAAATGTATGGGCTCCAAAGCTCCCGTAAAAGTTCCTAGGAGACCAGCTTCCTGGAAGTCAAGAGACCAAAGGAAGACTGGGCTGGTCTGGCTCAAGTCCAGAGAGCGAACAGACTTTCTGAGACTTTACGGGACAAGGCGTGTGGCGAGGACGCGGTGAAAGCCCGCCTTCCAGGGCAGCTGCAGTTGGGCCCTTGTGCTGATCAGCCGCTTGGCGCTAAGACTCCGACACCCTCCGGTTCTGACCCAGGAGGGAACGGGGGCATCGGCAAAGGAAGCCGGCGCCGGGAAGGGCAGGACGGACGCCTGATGTCTGCCTCCTCCCCGGGCCTCGCCGTGCCTCGTGCTCCTGGGGTCCCTGGGACGGGACTGGCTGCTGGGCAGTGCTGCCCGGGCCTAGAGTGTGAAGCATGCCGTGGGAACTGTGAGGTCGGATATGGCTACAGCCAGATACCAGCACGGAAATGAGACAGCATCTGATCACCAATAAACGTGTTTTCACTTGTCTAAATTAAAGCTGCTGGAAGATTATCCAAGGGAAATGTTCCAGACTTTCTTATACAACCTGTACAATTACCTTCTAATTTTAAATCGACCACAGCTATTTCCAACTGGTGTGCTGAAGAACGTTAAAGCACGAAGCACCTGCCTATTTAGTCGGGGGCACTGACCTCTTTCCCCCTAGACTGTCCAATAAAGAGGGGCCACAGCCAACCCAGCAACAGCCGTCCTGGTGTCAATGAATCAGACTGGCAACACATATATTCTTTGGTGTCCCGCAGCCTGTCAGTGCCTCGTTTACCTGTGCCGTGAGACGAAGAGCTGGAAGTCGCTGACTACACTGAGCCCGTTTGGGAGACAGTATCTGCGGCCAGGGCGCCCCATCAGGCACTCCCAAGCGCCACGGAGATGAGTTTCCCGCTCCCGCCTGCCCCGCTTCCCCTCGTGGCAGAGCAGCGCCACCAAGCAAGGCCCAAAGCTCTCCCCCTAGGCACATGCCGCTCCTATCTGGTGGTCGTGCAAACCCTGCGGGAGAGTAACGGGTGCATTCACCGCCCACGGCAGCGGCTCGCCCGTCTGGCACCGGTGGGCCCGTCCAGGGGTGTCAGAAGCAGCCGGTCTGTCCGGAGAATGGAAACACCACCTGATACTGCCTGACCTCAGACTCAGCAGTCTCCTGACCCTCGGGAGCGCGGAGAGACAGTAAAGTCTTCAGGAAAAGGGAGATCTAGTTTCTGAGCCACTGCTGGTTTATTAATGAAGCATCAATACAAGCTTTTGTTAATGCTTTCAGCTCTTGCAATTAAGTGCCCCTGATGTGCCTATATTTTGAGAAGCTAAAACTCAAGAATAAGAGGCAGCCGGCAGCCCACTACAAGAAATTCTTTCTCCAAAAGCAGGTGTTTCTGTGAGTGAGGTCCTCCTTTGGGATGTGTGCCCCGTGCTCACTAACCTCAGTGAGACAGAGCAAGCTGGTCTGACGTGAACACCTGTCAAGGTGTCACGAAGACCCCTGGGCACTGGACGGACAGGAGAACACTGCCAAAAACATCCCAAGGTTAGTTCTTACCAGTGTTTCCTCCTGCTGCTGGGTTCCCCACCCCAGTCACCCTGTATACCGCCCGCTTCTGTGCTCTCATTGGTCCAGCAGCTGCCTGACTCTGTGATCTCATTGGTTCTCTCATTGCTTCCACAGCTTCCTGACAGCTGCCTAGCTCGGTGCCCTCAGGGTCCAGCAGCTGCCTGACTCTGTGCTCTCATTGGTTCGGCATCCACCTCGCTCTGTGCTCTCACTGGTTCAGGAGCGCGAGTCCAGGTTCTCAATAATCAAACGTTCCTCCAGCCCAGAGCGCAGAGCAACGCTTCTCTTCTGTCACCCACGTGTGTACAGACTGACTCCTGGATGCACAGATCTGGACTCACACAAGGCTGACACAAAAATAAATACGCCAACAAAAAATGAGGAAAACAAGTTTCCAGCTTTCTATTCGGAACAGATATGATCACAGCTAGAGAGTTGTCGAGAAGAATCTTTCACCTCAATCAGTATTTGTCTGGTTCCGTCTCAAAACGACAAAAGAAGAGTAGAAGCCCCATATCCCCCCTAAGCTGATGGTGACTGTCACTACCATGGCCCTTCTGGACTTGGTGGGATGGGAAAAAGGGTGAGAAAATGAGTGAAATATAAACAGACTGAAAGAAAAAAGACGCAGGAAGGTCAGGAGGAGCTTCCCACTCACTCACTGCCCAGTCTCAGCACTTCAGCATCTCCTCCCGCATCCTCGGGAAGGGTGCCGAGGCCCAGGTGTGCGGCTGTGCAGAGGAGCACGCTCCTCCCTCTGGCTTCGGCGGGCCTGCTACCCTAGGAAGCACGTGACTGCGGCCTGCTCGCTGGGCGCCAGGCTCAGCCCCGCGGGCAGGGCAGGGGTCAGAATGGAGAAGGCGTCCGCCTTCCAGGCTTGCACCTTTAAAGCAAAATGCGGTCAGTGTGCGAGATGGCACCGAGGGCTGTGCGAGAAGTGAAGCCAGAGAAGCGGGCTAAGGAGTTTGTGTGTGTGTGCATCTGGGGGTGCAGGCTGCAATTTTGATGTGGTGGTTAGCAAAAGGCCCCTCCACTGCAAACCCAGGAGACGTGCTGGAGGAGGGAGGAACAGCCTCGTGCACACCTGTGGGAGGGCTTTCCGAGCAGAGGTTCGGGAGGCACGGAGATCCTGAGTGGGCAGTGTACCTGGCGTGTGCGGGGAAAGCAAGGAGCTATGTCCTGGAGCAGAGTGAGTCAGAGAGAAACAGGTGAGGTGAGGGGCAGGCCCGGGTCACAGGGGAACCTGTCACAGGGAGACCCCCATCTTCTGTGCTGCGTGGGACCAGGAGTCCTTGAGGAGGGTGTGCGGGTGGTGACACCGGACTCGGGATGTGACGGGACTGCTCTGGCTGCTGTGCTGAGAGCAGACGGAAGGCAGCAGGGCAGGGAGACAAGCGGAGGCTGCTGAGTGGTCCAGGCCCGGCCTGCTGTTGGCCTGAACCCGGTGCCTGCGGTGGAGGTGGCGACAAACGCCGGATTCCAGCTGCATGTTGAAAGCAGAGCCGTTAGGAGCTCTGACAGCTGGAGACAGGGCACGAGGAAGACAGCAGGCGTGGGAAAGACATGAAACTGTCATGACAGTGACGGGGAAGTGGAAGGAGCAGTGGGTGTGGAGGGAGGGACGGGAACTGAGCTGGGAAGCAGAGGGCTGAGCCTGCACGTGGTCTGGAGTTCAGGGAGAGGGCAGGGCGGGGCACGTGGAGACCAAGTGAACGCGTCCACTGACCCACCCGTTCGACAGCCGGAAGTGCGTGCCACCAGCCCTGTCCTCTGTATCGGGGACCCCGGGGACAAGTAGCTGCTTCTGTGCTGGAGGAGCTCACCTCCCACAAGGGCAGTGACGGGGACGCCGCAGAAGCCTGCAGAGACCAGCTGGGCAGAGCAGTCCCTAAAGACCAGCCCGGAGGAGCTACCAGACGAGAGGGAGCCCATTACGGAGGGTTCTGAGGTCAGAGGGGTTTGCGTTCGGCTGCAAAGACATGTTCATTGTAGGTTTCTGGGGCACTCAAGAAATGCCTGTTGAATGAAGCATCACTATTCTAAAATGCACTCCACGCCCTGGCCTGCAGCCATTTTTCTCCTTCTGCACTTGGAGAACTATTGTAAAAGGGAAAGCCACTCGTTAGCATCTCTCAGTCCACCGATAATCCTGGAAAATATGGAAAGGATTGCTTCTTACTATCCTAGGCCAGTTCTAAAGAGACATGAGTCATATCATATCTCTCTGTTTTGCAATACCTACAAAAAAATTCCAAAGCACAGCTGATTTTTCCCCCGGAAATGATTTCCTCAAACACAAATACATCCCTGGAATGTGTCAAACAGCCCATCTGCTCCTTGAAAATCCCTAAGAACCCCTGGGAAGGTCACAGGGTGAAAGGGCACACCTTCACCTCCCTCGCTGCTCACAAACTGCAGGCCACGGGCTGAGCCCTCCAGGCCGCCCGGGGGCCAGCAGCACCCGGCAGGCCTGCTCCAGCTCGCTTGGCGGGCTCCTCCTCCCACAGCCCGGACGGACGTGCGGCCCAGGCCTGTCTGTGCCTCCCTCACCGTCTCCGGAGACCCGCCAGGCCGGGACGGGGCGGGTCAGGGAGGAGAAGCGCGCTGTGCGTGCCCAGACCCATGCAAGCCCCGGTGACTGTCACCTGTCGATGTCGCTGCTATGGGCAGGCTTTCTTCTCTGTCAGGGTTTCTACTTAAATTTAAAGTGTTGTACAAGTACATCCACTGCAAAGCCAATCGAACAGTCCATACAAGAGAAAGGAAACTTTACGTGAACCCCCCTTCCCCACCCCACTGCCCCAGGTGTCCCAGGTGGCATGTCCGTGCAGACAGCGTCTGAGGCAGGACGCAGCTCCGCGGCCAGGCGGTCCCTCTTCCACTGCAGTGAGCTAGGCCGCGCCACGTAAACTGCGCTGCAGTCGGCTCCCCTCCTTCTAACACGCCTTGCCCGCTTCCCCCGTGTGCTTACATCCCCCTAACGCGGCGGCCCGTAGTCTGGGAGCGCGTGTGGCATGATGTGCTCTGCGGCCAATGGGCGCGGATGGCGTGTCCAGCTTCTGCCACTAACAGGCAGAGCTCCGGCAAACATCGGATACGCGCGCACACGCCCTTGGGGATGATGTCATTCCAGAAGTGAGCCTGGTGGGTCGGTGGCCGTGTCTGTGCACACCCCAATGGATCAGTGTCAGCGAGCTGCTTCTAGGAAACGGCGCACCTCAGTGGTGCGTTTTTAAGGTCTTAAAGGGTGCATTAATCCAGTGAGAATAGACATGCAGCGACTCCACCCACTGAGACACCCACGCTATGACCCCGCGCCCACCTCCTGGGGCAGGCGGCCGTGGAGACTGGGCGACAAGCTGGCCCGGCGAGGCCGGGGAAGAGGGTGCTTTCTGGGAAGAGGCAGAGGCAGAACCACCTCTCCCGCCCGCTCGGAATCAGAGACTTCGCACACCACCCCACTGCTCTTCCGCGCACCTGAGGGCCTGCTCGTTTGCACTCCCCGCACCACCACCCACACACACACCCGCACAACGAAGATCTCCCTCCCAGACGTGTATTCTCAGGAAACACGCCATTTGGGTGCGGACTCCTGTGCGCTACGTGGCGGGCAACCCGGCACACAGGGCACAGTTCTTCAAGAGGCGAGCTCTGACCAGCCGTCAGCCCACGGGCTCCAGAGCTGGGGGCGCGGCGCACCCCTCCCCCTCCCCTCGGCCGCGCCGTCCCAGCTCCCTCCGTGCCTGGAGAGTGACAGCGCAGTCAGGGTCACCCTGTTCCAAGCTGACGAAGACAGCGGGCCGAGGGACAGGAACCGCACGCGGGCACTCGGACAGGAGAGCACACACAGAGAGTGCTGAGTACAGAGACCGAGTTAAGAGACTCATTCCCATGCAGTTGTTCTCACTAAAATATGTATGACTTCACTTGTGCTTGGATAAAGAAAAAGCCCAAACTTTTAGGAACAGTCATTCTTGTAAGAAACTTTGGTAGGCACTTTTATAAGGCAAATGCTGTTTGGGGATTACAAGCCAGGCAAAGCGCCACTTCTGTCCACTTCATTTGAAACGTCCACATCTCCACCCGACGCTTCCTGCACAGCGAATTTTGCGAACTCATTTCCGTGGAAACACAAACGTGTCATCTTCAGGGGGCCGCTGAACTTGAGTCTACGTCAGAGAGACCGCCCAGGGCAACCAAGACCGAGGCTACTTTTTATCAAACCTGCCAACTTTCAACAGGCACCACTCCGCTGCCCTGTCGACGGGTTATCGTTCCTAAGCTCATGGTTACAGGTCGCCCATCTTCGCTTCCATCGGGACGCTGAAGTACAGTGAATTCCGTGGGTCGGTGACCAGGCCCGGGGGGAGAAGTCCTGCTGGGCTGAGAGTCAGCAGGCCCTGCGGGCTCTGCGTCAGACAGCAGCGAGCTGCAGCAGGCGGGCGGGGCCGGCATGGCCGTGTCCACGTCGTTCCAAAGCCCAGGCTTGCCCCCCGTCCCCGGGGCCCTGGGAACACAGGCTCCCCCACCTTAGCTGGAAATAGGGATACCAGGTAACAACTCCTTCAGATCCAGAAACAACGGAACAGAAAAACACTTCCCTCCAAACCAGACAGACACGGGTGAAATTCTGAAGGAAGCACACGAGGCCCCAGGTCAACTCTGCCACCGACCCATCACCCGGAAAGACCACCCGATGCCGTCTCCCCCTGACTCTTCCCAGAAGTGGACCACTCATGGGGAGGAAGTGGTCTCAGCCGGCCAGCCGGCCAGAGGCAGCATGGCTGTGCCTCTGGCACGGGGAGAGCCTGGAGTGGGGGCAGGCAGCCCTTCCGAGGACCCCAGACTCCCTGCCAGGGCTCTGCTCTTCCCACTTCTCAAATCTCAACCAGATCGTCACTGACGGAGCACCCACAAAATCGGGCACCAATGAAAAATGTGATAGAAGTGATTATTTCTTTTTAACAAACTTGTAAACTTGTCCTATAACCCACATTTCTTTCCTAGGCGATTTCCCCTAAAGCATTGTTTTCTTCATGTCACACCGTGCTCAAAAAGCTTCTTGCTTTCCCTAGGGAATCTTTTATTTCTTTTTTGAGGTTTATCTTATTTTCATTAGAGAGAAAGGTGGGGGAAGAGGTGGGAGGGAAGAGGGGGGAGAGGGGGAAAGAGAGAGAGAGAAACATTGATGTGAGAGAGAAACATGGATTGGCTGCCTCCTGCTCGTCCCCACTGGGGATCGAACCGGCAGCCTTTCGGTTACAGAAAGACGCTCCAATCAAATGAGCCACGCTGGTCAGGGCTCTTCAGGGAATCTACAGCCTATCACGTCAAACAGACACTCTGAATTACCCAGGTAATTAGTGTCACTGTCACCCAGCAGAGGTCTTACTCATTCCTGCTTCCAACAAGGGGAACGCTATGCACCTGTCTGTCCCACGCAGGCTGTTCTCCGGCTGCCGCCTGAGGGGGTGGAGCGTGCCCACCGCTCACTAGGGAAGGCCCTCGGGGTCGCCCCTGAGGAAGGAGGGGGAGGAGGCGCAGGTGGCTGCAGGGAGAAGTCAAGCTAGGAGGAGGCCCGAGGACAGCCACAGCCTGTCCTCAGAGCTGGCTCAGCTGAGCTGGGTCAGGGAGACCCCCCACTCCGCTCCGCCCCTCACTGAGGGTGGCCCCTGGGAAGGGTGTGACCATGGGCCAGGTGGCTCTCTGCAGGGGCTGATGACAGTGCCAGCAGGTCAGACAGCAAGTCCTTCTCTGCCGGGGGATGTGGGAAGGAAGTCACATGCGCAACACTCTTCCTGCCTGAATCACCTTTCTTCGAGTCTCAGCCTGAGCCACCTCCGTCGAGTAGGAGGCACTCAGACTGCTGTCACTGAACGAGGAGCCAGCTGCGCTGCGTCACGTCTCCAGACTGAGATTCCCACTAGACCACACGCTGCGGGAGCACGAGCAGCATGGCTTCTCACCCTCACACCTTCTTTGGGCAGGGATAAGTGGACTTTTCATAGTAAAGGCCACACAGTAAATACGACAGGCTCTGCTAAACACGTGGTCTCAGCTGCATACACTTTTTTTTATTAATAACCCTTTAAAAATGTAAAATCGTTTTTATCTCATTGGCCATATGAAATAGGGCAGATAGGGCCCACAGGTCATCACTTGTCAACTTTATTTCAGAACAGGACTGTCAGACGGAAATGTGATATAAGCCACAAATGCAAACCACATACGTAATTTTAAACTGCCTTGCTGCCCCAGTGAACAGAGAACTATGTGGCTCAATTTTAATGTTTTATTTAGTCAAAAACATACCAAATGTTCTCATTTCAATGAGCCCGTATGAAAACGGTAACAAGCTACCTTACACTCTAAGCTTGTGCAGTGTGGTGTGTGTTGCGTGTTCACGCTCAGGTTCAGGGGGGACTGGGCCCGTACTGAGGGCTCCTTAGCCACACGGAGCCAGCGGCCCCTTCCTGGACCGCACAGCGGCCCGCCTGAGCTTGTGGGGGCAGGGGTGCCAGCTCCACCGGTGTGCACGACCCAGCTACCTAGCACTCTCTGAGTGCCAGCCGTGGGGGTCACAGCCCAACACCAGAGGACTGAACGGGGCTCGGCCTCCCTCAGGCTGCAGTGGGGTGCTGACGGCGAGGTGCCCCGTGGGCTGGAGAACCGGCTACAGAGCAATGAAGAGTGAGGCAGGTCTTGACTGATCACCAAATCTGTGAGAGCTCCAGTGCACTGCAGAGCCTTTAAAGACAATTTTTTTTTACAACTGCTTTCTTCCAACCAATACCCTCTGCACGCGAGCCAGATCTGGGTCGTGGGGACACGGCGCCCTGGGGCAAGTGCTGACTTCCCAGCGGACCAAGCAGCCCATGACAGAAAGGACAGCGTGCTTCCTCCAAAACACGTCCCCAAGTCCTGCCGAGGCACAGCTTTCTCTCTCTTATCACAGCGGTTTTCTAGAGAGTCAGGTGCTGCATGTGGCAAATGATGCTTTCCTGAAATCTCAAACAGCTGAGTTTTTCTTGCTTTTGTGCACATTGTAAGGCTCCCCAGAAAATGTAATTGGTATAACACAGACTCAGAAACAGGATTGTTCTGAGAGAGGAGACAGGGCACGCTCTCTCCACGGGAGTCAGAGGGCACTAAAAGGAGATGGTGTAGCTTCTATACATATTGAAGATGAACATCTTCATCATTTTCCCAATAATCTTACAAGCTTCCAGACATTTTTGTCCTTAAACTTTCTAGCATAAAAGTAATGTCATCTGACATGGTTTTTCCTTGACGCCTACTGAAACTCTGTGGTTTTAAGCTATTGGTGGTGCTGGGATACTCTGGTCTATTTCAGTAAGTATAAAAAATAAACTTCACTGTTATAATAAAAGGGGAACATTAATTTTCCTAACAATTTAAATTTTACTAATCTAAACTTATTTAAGCCAAGTCCATACTACATTTTATCCTTAATAGAAACACGTATACCTCGATATATACCGACGGAGAATGAACCTACGTTTGAAATCCCATCGGCAACTGGGAAAGCCAGCCTCACGCGCACGGTGTTTCACGCTGCCCGGGCCACCCTGGAGGAGGGAGGGCGGGGCAGCGGTGACGGCACACGCTCTGGAGAACCTCGTGGAACCTGAACGCCCTCTTCTCAGGAAAAGTCAAACTCTCACACGCACTAGAAAGCCTACAATAAATCTGTACACGCTCACTGACTGCAGGCAACACCCTTTCACAAAACAGCGGATCAAGCTCGTCAGTGAGTACCAACGAGGCTCTTGTCCAAGTGTGGGGTAATGCACGTCACAGCGGAAAGTCTCCTCCATGCAATAACAGTGTCCCACAGCCAGACCAGTCTCGCTCGGTAAACGAAGCTGACCGGCACGTTCTCGGCGTCAGCTCCTGCTATCACATGCTCAGAGATCAGGGTCCAAAAAGACTCTTCCTTGTTAACAAGGGGGCGATGGAGCCTTGCAGGCCCTCCCCCTCCAAGTATGTTCAGATGCTTCGACTCCCCTCATCCCGCGTGGAGGGGGTGCCCCACATCAGCACCCACAGAACCTCGGCCACACAGGCCGCGTCCGGTCTGCAAGCAGGAGGCACCATAAGCCGTCCTGCCTCCAGGAGTTTTGGCTCTGAACTAAGAGATAGGTCTGTGAGAACAGTCTATGCGATCTTTGCAGCTCTCGTAAATGCAGAATTATTTCGAAAGAAAAAGTTCCAACACAGGTGTGTTTTTGGGACTGTTCAGGGATAGCTTTTGTTCTCTCTATAGACCTGTCTCGATTAGAAACTTAGTTTTCTTAACAACTGAGGGTGCGGGGCAGACATGTGGCACTTGCCCTGCCAGGAGGCGGGGAGCTCTGTTAGGCCCCCGCAGAGGAGCCTGGCCGTCCATCAGTCTCCGGGGGGCCTCTGCAGAGAACAGGGCGCTGGCGCAGGCGTCGGAGAGACCGCGCCCCTGCTGACATGGCGGCGAGGGGGACCAGAAGTGACCAGGTGCTTCGCTGTACGTCTCACCTGAAGGTCAAGGCTAAAGAAAGACACCGTACATTTGAGACTGTCTGACTTAATGGGTTGTTCATAAGGAAGCAGATGTAGCTGACTGGTAGGAAGAGATTTTTAAAGGCTTTTCCAGTAATCGCACTGACTTCAGGGCCCATTTCATAGTGAAAATCGACCTTTCGGGAGGGGCCCGCGCTGGTGCCATTAAACAAGCAATGAACACCTCTCACGTCCCTCAAGGGGCACTTGCCGAGGGAGCTCAAGTTTTCCCGAAACTGGAAAAGCGTGCACGAAGAACTCCGACTCCTCGCTCGCAACCGTACAAGACTGCGACAGATGGAACCGGCCGGCTTGGAACCAAGTCTCCCCTTCGAAGTTGGGTGCAAACAAGGCAGCCCGCCTACGTAAAAATGGTATCTGTGACCCTGACCCACTACGGAAAAGGGAAGTGCGGGCACAAAGTTAAGCAACAAAAGAAGCAGATCTGAAATGAAAAAAAAAATACAGTAACAACTCCTTCCGAGAAACAGCCACTCTGTGAGCTGCAAGCGTTCTGCGACGGCAGGAGAGGAGCTGGCGACCTCCAGGAAGAACGTGAAGTCGGGAGCGACTTCCAAAGGGCGGGCGGCAGGGGCAGAACCTGGCCTGGCTGTAGTGCCGTCAGTAACACGGACAGCCCGGCGGAAAGCTCCTTCAGCCCCGTGGGTGAGCAGGCTGGCGGAACTCGGGCAGATTGGCGCAGCCCCCAAATGCGACTGGAATGCTAGAAACGCGCACACAGTTGATTAAGGACGGAGGCAACACTGTGGCATCGACGGTTTCGGGTCACAAGAAGTAATTCCAGGTCCCACTGTGTACAAAGAACAAAGCATTTTTAATAACAATCACTTTGACTACATCAAAATCTTTTTTCATCAAAGCATTCTTCATACTTAATGCAGGTCTTCTCTGTCATTTGGCAAAACGGGGTGCTTTGGAACACAAGCGGTCACATTCACAGGGGAGGCTGCTGGCGGGAAACACCGCAGCGGACCCACGGCTGAAACACGAGAGCGAGCCCCCACTCCCGCGCTTTAAGCCAGCATCACCGGATTCATAAATAGAAAATTAGCTTAGACACTCTGAGGTAAGCTGCTTCTTTTACTCCGCTGCCTGGCCCCCACTGCACACGCCGGGCTCTGATGTGCACATCCGAGCGGTGCGGAGAAAGGGACAGGAAGGAAGCCCGCAGGGGACGAGAGGGTGGGACGAGGAGAAGATCAGAGGACAGAAGTGCTCCGGCTGTGCGGGCATGTTCTGACGTCCCTGAAATACCTCTGGGCTATTGCACCGAGAGCGGTCACCAGCCGCCCTCCATCTCTATTTAGGACAGACCAGAAGAAAAGCCTTAAATCAAAGCGGCGACACATTGAGGTCACTAAGGGAAATCGCGGAATCTTTTCCAGAGTCGCTGAAACCTGGACACTTAATTCTACGTTCTTTATCAGGACAGACAGTTAGACGCAGGAAGGGAGCCAGGAGCTATGACCGAACACGGGCCACTGCTCTGCGTCGCGGGAGGCAGTGGGAAGGGAACTGCGGGTGAACTGCCCTGTGGCCCCCTGGGCAAGGCTGTCAGCACCCCGTCTGCAGAGGGGCCGTGGCGGAACTCCCCCAGGCGTGGACTTCGAGGACAGACTGGAGGCGGCCCTTCTCTGCTGAGCGGCCAGTGCGACTCCCATACTTACTGGCTGCCCACTTGACGCGAACTCCCGGCGTTCCCTGGGGGCTGCAAGGCACGAGGCTTTCGTGTTGGGAGAGGAGCAGATGCAATACCGTGAGGCTTCCTGCATGTCTGCTCGGACCACCAAGAAACACCTCTCCCTGACCCTGCCTTTCCCTGCAGCTCGCAAGCCTGAGCCTGGCTTTGAATATCCCCATGTTACTGCGTCACAGGCAGATTACAGAAAACCGAAAGGGCCCCATGTGTCCGGTTGCTGGTCCTCAAAGGTCACTATGTAAGATGCCCAAAAGGTCAACGCTGCATCTGGAGGCTTCTGAGGTAGTTCTGCATTCAGAAAACAAAATCTGGGGACAGATTCTCCATCAGGAGCTAACTCCATAAACTACCTCCGGGAAGGAGGTGGCGGGCTGCAGATCCCTACCTAGCAACCTGGCCAGGCTCACAACCTCAGCGGCTGCGTGTGGCCTGGCAACGGGCTCACCCGGAACCCTGAACCAGACCACCGCACCAACACCAGAGTAAACTCGCTGTTGCTAAATCGTCCAGTCATTTTCACATGCGGAGTGGGGGGATGCTGCTTTCACAGCTCAAGGGACAATCTTCTTAAAAAGCTAAACCTTTCTGACAGGCTGTAACCTACCCATAAAACATGTCATCAAATTCAGCATGTTTTATTCCCTTCAAAAGCGAAGAGCTTTTTGATTTTTGTGGATTTTTAATGGGATCAAACTATATGAAATTTAAGCACAAACATTAATAAAGCAAACTGGTCTGGCTATAAGAACAGGGAATTATTTTCCCATTTTATTTTTAAGAAAAAAATCACCCCATCATCTCAAACAAATCACATTCTCTTAAAATCATCTCATTTCTCTAGATATCTATATATATATATATTTTTTAAAGATTTTATTTATTTATCTTCAGAGGGGAAGGGAAGGAGAGAGGGAGAGAAATATCAATGTATGGTTGCTTCCTGTGCATTCCCTGCTGGGAACTGGCCTGCAACCCAGGCATGTGCCCTGACTGGGAATCGAACCGTGATCTCTTGGTTCACAGGCCCGCGCTTAATCCACTAAGCTAC